>JAGFMF010011680.1:5326991-5351448 GCA_019455555.1 Galemys pyrenaicus | reverse complement strand
CCCACACACACACACACAGGGCAAGGTTGGACGCCAGCTCTGACTTAACTGAGATTTATAAATCCTAATCAAGCTGTCCCTGAAGGACTTGACAAAGTTGTCCTGGCTAAACAGCAACTGCTCAATTTTCAAAAAGAAAAGGCAGGATGGATCACCAGGCGATGCTTTCACTTTAATGTGGTGCAAAGAGTGACAGAAGCCAAGGAAGATGCAGCAAATGTTCGCTTGATCCGCCGCTAAGGCTGTGCAAGCATGATGACACGAGTGAAATAATGCATCGCACTGGCTGGCAATGAAATCCTTGTTGAGTTCCAGAGCAGACGGGATGGCCCAGTGCAACCTTAGTGTTAACGTGTTGAGATTCAGATTCTCAGCCACAAAGACCTAACGTGCAAGACTCTAGCTCTTCTCCCCCATCCTTCCCTCCCACGACTCCTGCTCTCTTTCCCGTGCCCTCCGTCTGCTGCCGTCCCTTCTGCTTCTTCCCGCCCTCTTAGATGGACATGTGTGCCAAGCGTGAATGATGTGCATCGGGTGAGAATTCAACTCTTTGGCAACTTGCAAATGAAGAGGAAAGGTGAAGTAGACCTAGAGGGTGGCCTGCACAGGGAGAAGTAAGTACTGCCGCAGTGAGAGTGGACTCTCAGGGCTCAGCTTCATAGTTGTCTATGAAGCTCAGTTGGAGCAAGACAACTGAAGCCGGCCAGGAATAAGACCACTCAGAGCAAGATGCCGCCTTTGATGGCACACACACCTCCCTTCATTTCTCCCATCACATGGTGTGCCAGCTTTTAGTCTCATCTTTTTTTTTTTTTTTTTAGCTGCCTGGCCCATTAGAATATAAGTCTCCAGAGGGCAAGAGCATTTTCTGCCTTTACTCTGTCAGTGTCCCCCAGGAAGAGACAGAAGCTGGGACCAGAGCAATGAACACTTCATTTTCCGTGCAAAGAGCTACCTGTGAAAAGCCTCAGGAGTAGAAGGGCGAGGGGCCTGCCTGCTTAGTGGGCCAGGGCTGGGCAGGGGAAGATGCCGTAGGCACAAACTCAGAGTCCAGTGTGTGGGGAGGCAGGGGTCGGACTGGGATGAAACCAGACCGGAGGAGTAACATGGAAGATACGGCCAAGTGCTTGAAGTTAGAGTGATGCATTGAGTACATAAATGTTTTAAAAGTGAACACTAACTAAAACAATTTGTCATGGGATGTTATTGATCCATTTAACAAACAAATGCTGGCGAGAGGCAGCCATATGCCAGGCTCCACTCGAGGCCAGGAGATGCGCCGGCACAGACAGGCGTGGGGATGGCTTGGAGCTTATGATCTGGTGGAGAGAAACAGACTGTCAACACACAAATAAGCAAATGGGCAGCAAATCAACAAACTGTGATCACATCAGGTAATGAAGGCGGGAGTTGTCAGAGGAGACGGGCAGAGTGACAGCCGGGCACAGGGCGCCGCTGGGCTGGCTGACCAGAGTGAGGGTTTGGACTTTATTCCAAATGCAAAGAATACAGTTGGAGGGTGTTGAACAGAGAAGGGATGTGGTCTATAAAAATTTCTCAAGACTTGCCCTTTGGCTGGCTCAAGGAGAAAGGTGAAGTGGAAGGCCCAGGGAGGGACACGGTGTAGATGCTCAGGCTGGAGATGCTCAGGCTGAGACCAGGTGCCATTGTGGATGCAGGAGCATCCCACAGCTGGGGGCCACAGGGCACACTTGTCCTTGGGGATGCCCAAGAAGATAAGGATCATGGATGATGTGTCCATCTGAGGCAAGCATGACTGAGTAGACTGTGGTTCCGCTTTATTAGAATGGGAGAATTGGGGAGTATATTATAGGGTGGAGACTTGAGACTTCTTGAAGATTTATTTTATTTATGCATACAAGAGCTGAGGTGTAGGCCAGAGGTGGTGAGAGTTGGGGTGGTGAAAGGATTTACCAAAGACATAGTGGTGGGGGTGGTGAGAGGATTTACCGAAGAGGTAGTGGGGAGCAGGACAGGTGGATCTACTGAAATACACTGCTGAGGGGAGCAGCTGGGAGACCAGAGAGGTCTGCTGTAGCATGTGGGTCACCTCCCTAGTCAGGGATCGAACTCATGCTGCAGTGACTGCTGATAGCTTCATAGTGCTGCGACTTAATCCCTGTACTATCAGGGAGTTTTCTTTTTTGTATGAATATGTTACATCTGTCTATTTAAAAGTATAGTATACTTACACAAACTCCATAATAAACATATGGGAGGTATTTTTGTTATAATGTTACATAAAACATAGAAAAGTAAATTGTATATAAAATCATATGCAAACATATGATTGTATATTTAAAAGTATTTCTTTGATAATGTTATATGTGAATGGAAAAAATAAGGAAACATTAGAGGAAATTGCTAATGCTTATTATTATGGATGAGAATTATAATTTACTATAATTCATTATACTTTCTGTATTCTCCAAATTTCATTTACGATAAGCAGTATTGCTTTCATGAGCCAAAAATAAATATTTTAAGTCATCATAGAAGGTAATGTAGTTTCTCTTTCTGATTCTAATTTGGTTTCATTTGATTCTAGACCCTTTTATGAGAAATAGCAAAAATATAACCTTAAAGGTAAAGGAGCTGATGTTAATGTACATAATATATAAGCTACACATGAGAGAAATATCTGAAATATGATAAAGTTACAGACCTGAAGTCACTGTAATGTTCTAGAAAATAAGATACCAAAGGCGAACAGTTATATAGAGCTTTTATTTCTCATCATCCTCCATAGACAGAGTACTCAACAGGAAGACTTGAGTACAGCAGAATCGGGATCTGAGATAGAAGCAATGACTCAAAACTATCTGAGCCAGCATAAATTGACACCACACTCAGCACTGGGCACAACAGCCTTCTCAGTCGCTCTGGGCAGCATCATTAATGGAACCTCCAAGTTGAAGTTTACCATTGCTGAAGTTGGGAAACTTCTGTTCTTATTCACATTCCTTGACCTTACGACATCTTAGGATGGAGTCACACTAGTAAAATGTCCTTGCCTTTCTGGTTCTTTTGGAAGATATTCTGTCTCTCAGCTCTCAGGGACTTACTTCTTTCTAAAACAAAACCTTGTTTCATAGATGGGAGTGGGTAAACTAAGGAATAGTGCTCTGTAAATGACCTGGAGGAAGCAAGGGAGGCCAATTTTGGCTAAATAAAAATAGAATTTGATGTATTTTTAATAGGATGAAGTAATTTTGAGGAAGCTTTTCCCTAATTATTTTTATTAAAGTAGGACTTTTTAAAACTCATTGGGAAGTAGCTGAGTGAAGTTCAAGGAGCAAGAAGACCAGAACTAGAAACCTGGTATCATTTTTCTAGCCACTGAAGAAGCATAGAAGATGGGTTTTACTGAACTTTAGCATATGTGAAATCAGCTTGGGATTGCTACTACCTGGGTTCTCTCTTACATGTTATTAGGAGACTGAAAGAAACAGGTAGTAGTAAAGGACTTCATAAATCCTAAATAAATACACAATTGCAGTTGTAATGTCTATTTGCTTTAGAGTTTTAGAAACATGGCTCTTCTTAGAAATCTCTACATTGGTAATAAAGAATGGTGGAGTGTCAAAGAATAAATCTGCTAATAAGTTCTTTATTGTTTTCCTTTCTCTCATCTTCATTATTATTCTTAATTTAATTTCCAATTTAAATTGTGGGATACAGTGTAGTAAGAGAGTACTAATTTTTACACCTCATTAAAGCATTTTGTAAGCTGATGTGTAAGAAATTTTTAACTCAAAATGTAGGTCAGGAAAACCAGTGATCCTCAAATGCTACCTTTGCCTTTAAACGCTTCCTAATTGCCTTAAAAAATGAAGTCTTCCTTTTTGGAATTTCCATAGCAATGAATTTGTAACTGCACTTACTATGTTCTTTTTTTTGCCTTCCTTCAACCTTTCTTCCCACTAGATTTTTGTTTCTTTGAAGAGAGATATTCAACCTCACTCATTTTTCTGTACCTCCAGTGCCAAACACATAATGGGAGCTAAATATAAAATATTCAGTTGAATTAATTTTTTTAATATTAAATTTTTTATTTATATATATTTGACATCAATTGCAATCCCCATGTATTACCCATCACCCTATCACCAGTGCACCCTCACCTCAGTCCCTCGTGCTCCCATCTGCCCTCAACCCTCCCCCACTTCCCTCCCCACCAAGTGTCCCCAATTTGTCCTTGTCTTTTCATTTTTGGTTTTTGTGTCTTTATTGTTATTATTATTATTGTTGTTGTTCTTATTCATTTCATTTCCCTAGGAGGAATATAAGGGAACCAAATAAGGATCAAGGAAATGAATAAGAACAATAATAATAATAATAATAATAACAATAAAGACACAAAATCCAAAAGAAATGAATTAATTTTTAAAAACATTTGTCAGTTATGTACTATGTGATCAACTCTATGCAAGTATAGTGGAAATAAGTGGCCCTGTTTGAGGCTACAAGCAATTGTTTTTAGAAAAAGGGCATTTGAAGGAGTTTGAGAATTTGCTAAATTCCTATGTAATTCAGGTTAATGTTTATCAAAACATTAAAATGTTAAAATCAGAGTCTATGGATCAATCATCTACTTTAAGTAAATGGCAGCAGCCATTTCCTACTCTGAGGAAGGTATACCAAGCCTGTGTGGCTAATCTTTATGTGGATGTCTTTTCAGGAGATTTTAGGGTTTGACCTAACTCTCCCTGCCCTTCTGTAATGGAACACACTGAAAACCTTGGTTTGGGACTAATCTTCTCTTGAGAGTTTTCAGAGTTCTCAATGTCCTGTTAGATATTGTTTGAATGGAGGGATCTGCTCATGCTCAGGAAGCAACAGTAAGAGAAATAGTCACACGTCTAGAATCATTTATTAAGACTGGTGAAGAATCATTTATTAAGACTGGTGAAGGAAACAAGCAAGATATGAAATCAACTATTGACTCTCAATGGAATACTGGGTTAAAAAGTTGTGGTTTATATATATTCAACAGAATACTACTCAGCCATGAAAAATGATCAAACCTTGTATTTTGCCACATGTAGGTGAAAATTGAAGTAATTATGTTAAGCAAAATCATCATAAAATGAAATAAAATTACCAAATGGTTTCTTTCATATGTGGAATTTAAAACATAAAAGTAAACTAACCGAAGCAAGGCAAAACACAACTGAAATAACTCATAGACTCAGAAAAATATGGTGGCTACTAGAGGGGAAGGGAAGGAGAGTGGAAGGAAAGGTAGAGGGGTCAATTTGATAATGTGATGGCTCTAGAACTTTGATGGTGAGTGTGTGAATTATACACACAAATTAGGGTATGAAGCTCTACCCTCCAAATTATCTATTATTGTAAAACAAATTAGATAAAATTTGATCTAAAAGAAAATATAAGGAAGGGACTTTCCAGCTTATAATCTTGCCTCAATCCAAACCACTACTTCCTTTACCCACCTTGTGTCCAGGTAGTGCTGAGATGTCTGACCTTTCATAAAATGTTTCCGTTTCAAGCTGAGCTCTGCAAATCTACCTTTTGCAAGTCTACATTTCCATCCTGCTTTTCTCTACCAGTGCCAGGATGACTTAGGAGCTATGCCTGTGTTTCCACAGTGCCTAACATTCTCTATCACCACACTCAGCCCATGACAAAGCGTGTGTCTTAGCCCTCAGCTTTGGAAATTTTATTCTTATTCCTTTTTCACTTTCCAGAATTTAAGATATGCCTTGTATACACAGGCACTAGATACGTACTTATTGACTAAACAAATCCTTGTAGCCAAAGTAGCCAGTGCCTCTGCTCCTATACTCATGTTTCACTTTTATGCCTTCTTCCTACTTCTTAGTTTTAAAACTGATGTTAGACTTTGATCTGATTGAATGAGAGCCCTGTATTACATGTTCAAGTGGAAAGCATCGCCTAAGAGTGGATTTCAGGTCCATTTCATTTTTAAACATTTTTTTTAAATTTATCTTTTTCTCAACAACCATTATTGAGCACACCCCACAGTTCAGAAATAAATAGAAACTTGAAACAGTAGATAGACAGCATTTTTGCCCTCAAAGACCATACAGTCTATCAAGAGAGACTGTCTGGTAAAATATAATGTGAAGTTCAGAACATGAAGTTTCTGAGAGTGAGTTGCAGGCACGAATATGTGGAGGTACCAGGTCTCCCATTCATTCCTTCCACGCCTATGCAGAATCTAAATGTTGCCAATCATAGTGTCAGATCGTTAGAGGGCAACTCTAATATAAAATGGGTTTCTCTCACTGGGTCCTCACCTGCACGCTCAGAAGACTTTTATAATAAGTCCCAGCTTCAGGTACATGTGACAAAAGTTTTTAATGGGTTTTATTTTACAAAAGAAGGGGAATAAAATAGTAATAATACCAAGGGAAAGAGAGGCATACAAATCCGTAAATATCCTACCAGATCTTCTGAGCAATGGCGCATTGAGAGCTGGCTCTGAGTCAAGTGAGATGGCTCCAAAGGAAGCAAGAGCCCAAGGCTCACCTCTGGTTTTATAGCCAGCCTGGCTGCTTAACTCCACCCTCAGGTCCCAGTGATCCACTCTTCGATAATCATATTATTGGATTTGTGGTTTTGGAACACTGGTGGTCTGGAGTGGGGGTTTGAGTCCACACACCCATCTGTGTAATCCATTCAGGACTACCTTTCCCCCTAACAAGATGGCTATGTATGACATGAAGTTTTCTATACTTACCATGAGTAAAATAGAGTAGCAGAGATAGACAGATATGCTAAGGGCTAGTTTTTATAACATTTAAAGTATTTTAGTGATATATTCACCCATTGTGGTGGAATTCCAAAACAGAAATGAAGAACATAATGGAGTTTAAGTTTTGAATAGAAAGAAAGAATTTGCTGGGCAATGTGGTGGTGAAACCATGAAGCCTGATGAATCTTACTTAACGGTTTAAGGCACTATGCTTGCAGCAATGGGGAGGTGCTGATGGATTTCAAAGAAGGGAAGTGGCACGATCAGATTTGTGTGTTAAAGGGTTTTGGTAGCAGCTAAGATGGATGGGATGAGAGGGGAGAAACTCAGAGCAGTGACAGCAATGGTCAGCTTCCAGTAAATGTTTGTTATGAGAGAGACGAATGTAAGAAGACCTCACTGTGCATGGAGGGCCCTGAGGAAGGGACCGTGCATGTTGGGGTGCATGTGCTAGAGAGAAGAAAGACTCCTTTGCCCTGGATGCCCTTTTGTGCCTGGTGCCCTGCAGAGCAAGTCCCTGGAGGCTAGCAAGCCACATGCCCAGAAGGCACTTTGCTGATGTCCCTTTCCAAAAAGAAAACAGTCCAGCATTCCAGTGTGATTAGATAAGTTTGTAAATATAATCAAAACATGTTTTTCTTTAGTTTCTGGGATGGAATCAGAAAAGCAATGCTCAAGGGGGAAGAAGAAATACATCTGTTGTCTTTTTCTGACTCTTTCTTTTCTGATTTCTGGCCAACCTTACTTAGAATTGGAATCTCTTGGGACTGAATTATGCAGACTGTTTAGTTCCTAGAGGTCTTAGGTCACGGCAAAAAGCATGTGCATCAGACCAGACTAACCCCACGGCTTCCATGGAGGACATCTTATCTGTTAAAAAGAGAAGAAAATTTTCTTCCACTCTAAGATCTAGAAAAATGCCAGAGGACACTTGACAGTTGAGATAACTTGAGACTCATTTTATTAGTTCAAAATGTGTGTGGCTGCGATGCCGGTTCTGACCTCTCAGAATCATTGCAGACCACCTTGATGTAGATCAGAGTCTCCAAATGTCTGATCTGTCTCCTCTGGCTTCCGTGAGCCATGGTTTCTTGACACCAGAAATCAAAGTTCATGGATGTGATCTGGACACCTGGAGATTGACATATTCACACTGGAAGACCTTGTTCCTTATGAAAAGCTGGCAAGATGAATTGGTGTGAATAATGAAAGCAAAAAACCCAGAAAAGGCAAAATGTGCTAATGACAACAATGCTGTCAGATGCTTTTCATAGATAATTGCATTGATATTTTGGAACAATTAAGAGAGATTATTATTGCTACCACTCTCCCCACCCACCTCCCTTTTTATTTACATAAAAGAATACAAAGTATTAAAAAAGTAGGCTACTGTACCAAGGTGAACAGTCAGTGGCTTATCAAAAAGGTCAGGATCAGAGCACAGATAATGCACATCCACAGCAGCTGGGGTGTAAGAACATACCCCCTCTCTTCTATGGAGAGACCTCACATGTCTGGGGGGTTTCTGTCAGCTGATCTGGTGCTAAGAGATGCAACTTTCAGAGTTAGGAGGAGAGCAGAGAATGTGACTATTGAAGAACCAGTCCCTACTCTTCATTAAATGTTATTGTATTAGCAAATGGATCAAGGCATAGGGCTGAGCATAATTTCAAAGCCCCAGACCCCAGAACATTTTCATAAGAGCCTGAAAGAGTTATTTCCAGGATCAGAAATCATTCTTTTGTCAACATTTCTGAGAGTGAAGAAAACATTTAGGAATATGCATAATTTCATGAAATTCAGGTCGTCACTTTGACCTTGGAGGTCTCTCACTGAGATTGAACCTGTTCTTGTCAATGCAGAAGTTCCCTAGATTGTGTCTCACAAACACCACACACTACATAAGATCTGGATCTTGGTCTTTATTTAAAGATTTGGGCCCGTGAACCCTTCCTGCAAGTGGCGAGAGAGTGAATAATTTTGGTTTTGTAAGCCATGGAGACTCCTTTGCTGTCACTCAGCTCGGTCTGCTGTTGCAATGTAAAGCAACCATGGGCAGATACTCAAGAAGAAACTGGGCACAGATCTATTCCAGCAAAACTACATAAACTGGTGGGCAGTAGGATTATATCTGTATATGGGCTGAAGTAGTTCACTAAACTAGAATAGTTTGCTCCAGAATATTAAAGAGGGATGAGAAGAACAATCAAATATTCAGTAAGTATCCAAATTGCAATGGGGGTCTTGAAGTAATAACTGTCTAATGGAAGAGACAGGTATGTAAATAACTCATTACAATGACAGTAATTGGTAGGGATAGGGAAGGTCAAAATCCTGTAGGTTCATCATTTTTTTCTTGTGGAACTGGAGAAAGTATCTTGAAGGACATAACCAGGCCAATCCTCTCTTCCCTCGCCCTTGGAAGACATTGCTAATCTACTTCTGTTCTATTCTTGCCAACCCCAGATCCAGCAGCATCAATCCACTGAGGGGAGGCATCACACAGAGCTCAGGCATCAACACTATTGATAGCATTGCATTTACCTTGTGAAGTACATCCTATTTCCCCCTCATCTCTAAAAAGACGAATAGGAGTTCCTTAGCAAGGGAAAGAGACATTTGATTCAAGAGCCACTGTGGAGGGGAGAACCAGCAGGTGAGGGCTGGCATGATGCGCTCATCACAGCACCGCTTCATTGAAAAAGGATCAAGGAATTCAGGGTGGAGGGGGTTGGAGGGAGAGATAGACTGCAGTTACAGGTCATAAGGGTCCTCAAAATTCAACTGAGAATTCTGACTTACTTCACCTATGTTATGATCCTACTTACACTGGAGAAAACTTTCTAGTAGTGATTTCACTGCTGGATTAAAAGGTGGGAGTGGCCTCTGGTGGTCTGGGAGTTAAATGTCAGCACTATCACCACTACACCTTAGTTCAGTCCCCGGCCAGGGAGCTGACCCGGGTGGCAGCAGACCTCTTCTGCCTCATCTGCTGCTTCCCTCAGCAGTGTATTTCAATAGATTCACTTGTTCCGCTCCCCTCTGTCTCTGGTAAACCTTTTCACTCCCACACCTCCAGCCTGCACCCCAGTTCTACATAAATAGATAGATAGATAGATAGATAGATAGACAGACAGATAAAAATAAAGGCTTAAACTGAAAAACTAGACACATTCATAGGAACATGGATGGAACTGGAAGGGATTATGCTCAGCAAAGTAAGTCAGAAGGCAAAAGAAAAATACCAGATGGTTCCTCCCCTAGGAGGAATATAAGGGAACCAAATAAGGATCAAGGAAAGGAATAAGAACGATAATAATAATAACAATAAAGACACAAAAACCAAGAATGAGAAGACAAGGACAAATTGGGGACACTTGGTGGGGAAGGAAGAGGGGGAGGGTTGAGGGCAGACAGGAGCACGGGGGACTGAGGTGATGGTGCACTGGTGAGATGGTGATGGGGAATACATGGGGATTACAATTGATGTCAAATATATATAAATTTTAGAAAGCTAAAAAAATAAAAATAATTAATTAATTTAAAAAATAAGTAAAAGTTGGGGATTAGGGATGTGGAGTATGGGGAGTAAAGAGGAGTTGTTTAAAGAGTTGAAAAAAAGATGTGAGAAATAAATATCTATCCTAAGTCATTGGGCATAGGCGTGAAGAGGAGAACACAGATCTAGAAAACAAATTTAAGACTCATTAGAGCACAGATTCCGCTGTTCTTGACTCTCGAATTGGGCATGGACTTAGGAGGAGGCGAAGATGCAGGAAAACACTCCATCCTTAGCTCTCCATGATTTCCGCTCACCAACCACCAGAGAAGCAGCAGAAAGCAAGGTAATCAAGCCAATGTGCCTAACGTCCTGATTTGAATAACATCTTGAAAATCCATGCAAAGTAAGGGAGTTTGGAAAGAGGGGGACATCAGTCTTGGTCCTTGAGGAAAACCTCAGCTGACTTTAATTTTTAATCCCCCCCTTCTCTCTCCCCAGCCACAGCACAGAACACAGGCATAACCGCATGCCTGTTATGCTGTTAACTCATCAGCAGGGAAGGCTCTGATCCTCGTAGGAGAAATTGGGAGCTTTCACCACAGATGGGAAGGCCTTGATTGCTGGCGAGGCCAGGACTGCGCAGTCAGCAACAGGTGCTGCGGCGCTTTGTCGCACGCCCTGGCTTCCAGGGACTAGCGGCCCCGAGTCGCTGGCGAGGAACAATACAGGCTGATTGCAGAACCCTGACCTTGTTTTCTCAGGCTTCCCTGCCGCAGCGAGCAAGTGGAGGTATCGTCTCTCATCCCACCTATTTTCAAGACGCACTTCGGAATTTCTTTCTGTCCTGAAAGTCCTGTTCCCCACCTATCTCTGCCCTCCCCTTTGGTAATGTACCGAGACTAAATAATAATCTCCCTGAAAAACGTGGGCATCTCGAGGTGGTTCTCTTTCATCATCTGCAAGTGTCTAACCTTCACCTTTGGAAAAAGAAGAAAAAGCCAATAGAAACCTCCACTGTTTTCCTCGTGGGAAGTTAATGACAAATTCAGAGTGTGAACCGATGGAGTGACAAGTGACAGCACATCTCATATATATGAGTGTGTGTATCGATGGCATTTCAAGCCTTAAAACACGAATAGAGGTTGAAGTTAGATGAACCGAGTAGAGAAGATGTGTCCTGGATTAGAGAGATGCTGCAGGTGTTTCTTGGCTTCCAAATTATTGTAAAGAGTCATATTCTTCCTCTTCCTGGAAGAAATAGCCTCCAGGAAAGCCCATCTCTCTTGGACTTCTGGGGAAAGAATTCATTTGTAATGTACTTTAATAGTCAGAGCCAAGGCATACTTTTCTCATGTATAAAATTTAGTTTGTACAAGTTTATTTTTATCATTATATGCCTCAGGAGGGCATGGTGGTCATTTTAACTTAAACTCTGGAAGTCTGTATGTGCATACAAATGCAGTCAAAATAATGTAAACTTACTTTAAAGTCCACCTTCAAGTAACTTAATTAATGAACAGTTTCAATATGCTTTGTTAAGTTTTCTAAGTAAGTTTTATCTTTTTCTCATCTTTCATTCTGTACTGATAAATAAAATAATCTGGGAGAAGTGACTTTATATTTCATACACTCAATTTCTCATTTATAATTTGGGATTGATTTTAAAATGTACCTGACAAGATTTAAAAATACATTTAAAAAAAAGGGAACACAATACCTGGCTGACAGTAAGTGGGCAAACAAACAAATTATGACACTATTCACAGTGATTCAGATTTAAAAAACAATGAAATTAACAGTATGGACATAGCTGCTCAGGTTAGGTGTGTTGTGTAGATGACTATCTCACAGCAGCACATGTTTTGGAAGATGCAGAGCTAAATGGTCAACGATCACTTTAAAAAAAAAGTATAATGCTCTTCTTCTTTGCCATTGACCTTTTTCCAATGACCCTTTTACCCCCCCATTTTCCACTTAGACCCATTAGCAGGATGTGCTGCAATATGTTGCTTGTCATCTGTTGCAAAGGCACAGTGATAGGATACAGGTACACCAGATGGATAAACCTAGTGTGACTAATTATTGTGTATTTGCCTTTAATTATTATCATTTATTACCAGAGAAAAGACAATAGAGGTTCTCTGACCGAGAAGAAATTGTTGACAGCAGGGAAGTTTCTCTTGTAACATTATTGAGTGGAGCTGAAGTTTTCATTGTTGGTGAAAAGAAGAGGGAAGCCCACACATAGGAGAGATGGGCAGACAGACAGACATGAAATGAGGTTTGCATTTGGTCTGATTGCTTTCAGTAAGTATGTGACTTTCATTTTTAAAGACTAATCCAGAAAATTTTGGAAACTGACTCAATAGAACTTCAAGTCAGGAGGCCCAGAAGTCTGTGATGAGGTTTGAGATTTAGGAGTGAATTTTTGGTCTAGAAAAATCATCCTGGAATTTTATTAAAATGGTGTTTGCCTAAGAGCCTCTGAGCATATCTATTTTGATTTTTCTTTCATTATGAAATAGTTTTCCATCTTTTAAAGCTGTTAAGCTCCAGTCATGACAGTGATCCATTTAAAAAGCATAAAACACTTTTACTCTGAAGTTAAGAATGAAGGCACACTATAAGAAACTTCTAGGGCGAAATTTGTATTTAAATAAATTTATTTAGACAAACATACACATAAATGAGTTTAAAATTAGCATAACTGACTTGACATATTGACATGCCACAAATCCAAAATAGCAACTTTTTTCTGCTGGTGAATAATGAGTTAAAAGAAATATGAATGAGAGGAAAATGTTCCTTAATATCACGGAGTGTACATTTCATGAAAATAGTCTTTATTAATTTCATAAAGAAGTCTCTTTTGGAGACACATCTGTATAACAGAGATATATTTAGTGGAAAATGAACAAAAATAGCATCGGTGAAGTCTTCTCTAATAATAAATCATTAATTTTAATCATTTGAAGGTCTGTAGAGCCTGTGTGTTTCCTCTTTTCTGGGTTCTAAGCTGTGAGTAGACATAAAACTTTGGAGGTTTCCAATAAGAGAGGAAAGAAAAGTAGCTGGTTAAGGGAAAGGGGAGTAGCTGCTTTTGAATGAAGCGATAGGAATGGGCCAGATCTGAGATTAAGGGAGAGCCAGGAACGGCACCTGCATGCCCGCTTCTGGAGAGGGTTATGTGACCAAGGAATAGCCATTGTTCTAAGTCACTGGAATGTGTTGCTCTCATTGTGACAGTCCACAGCCTCCCTTACTGACAGGCGGCACTGCTGGAGGGGGTGCCAGATCATTGGCTGGGACAGGTTTTCCCGTTGTTGCCATCTTGCCACTACTCGGCCGAATGACCTTCGCCAAGTCATTTGAGTGCACAACTCACTGTCCCCTACTGCTGCTGTAAAGTGGGGATGATAATAATGCCTGTTTCTAGGGGGGATGGGGAAAAGATGAAGAGAGTGAAAAGGAAGCTTGTGGTAAACAGTCCTCCCTGCAGTAAAGGACCATACATGTTAATTAGTATTTTTTCTTTGTACAACTCGACAGAGAGTGAATGGGATGACAGCCTCATCTTATAAAAGGAGAATGGAAAGTTGGAGAGACTCAAAGAGTCACTTAAGATCATATAAACTGTCCATGGGAAAGGCAGAACTAAGATCCCGAAGTCTTGCCTTTTGGCTGATGCAGGCCCATTTTCTGCAACTGCTATTATCAATTTAAGATCTTGTATAAAATGTATCATTGAAAATCTATATGTGAGAGTAGGTAAAACTGCAGATTTTTAAGATATTGAATCTCAAGTTATATATTTAAGTACCTATCTGTAGTCCATTTCTATCCTAAGTTGCTATTACTAAAATAAGATGCATATTGAAGAACATCAGAAGATGAAAGTTACTACAGGGTTTATCAGCAAGTGTAAGTTGACTGTAGGCTTTAAAGAAGTTTTAAAATGCAACTTACCAAAAGGATTCATATTCTATTCGGTTTGGAGATATGAATTAATTTGTGAATGTGAATGTATATATATATGTGAGTATAGATAAATGTGTATTTAGGTACATGTACCACACACACACACACACACACACTCCTTATCTTCCATATGGATCCTCGCTTGAATTTCGCGCAATGATTACATACTGTAAGTGAAACAGAATTTCTCAGTTGTTTCATTAATCAAAATAAGCTTATGCTTCTTTCTTGATCCAATCTAGATGGAATTTCTTTTGTCTAAATAAGACTGTCATTTTGCACCATTGTATCAAGCCTTTATATTATCAGCATGTAGAATCAAATAAATAAACCAACATCAGCTTTGTATTGCCAATTATAGGGGAAAACCCTCATGATTAATTATTTTCATATTAACAGAGAAATATGTGTATCGGGTTCTTGTTTACTCTTATCAAATGTTTCCCACTGAGGATGGCTGGAATCTCATGGAACATTTTCATCTCAGTGGCAAGTCAGTTTGGAATCTGAATAGAAGCTTCCTGAAAACATTATTTTTGGAAAACTGACACTAATTGAAAGTCAACACTAATAAGGGAAGGCGATCGTCAGTGGAGAAAAGTGATAGGAGTGAGCAGACTGTATGAAATGAGCCAAAGCATCTGGAACCTTCTCTGTGTGAGAGGGCTAGCCTCGCAGTGAGAGAGCAGTGCTGGGTCCTGGGGACAGTCTGGAACAGTCAGCAGCACAGCCAGCTCCTCAGACCTCACTGTTTATCATCTTGCTTATGAATCACCTTCCTTCTCATTAATTCAAGATGAGGCTTCTCTATCTTGACACTATAGATAAAACAAATAATAAATCAACAAAACTTTATTGAATGCTATGCCAGATATAGAAGCTTTTGTTTTGAATCAAGGATACTATGGGACTATGTAGTGCCTCCTGGATCCTATGAATCTGGACATGGACATTTACATTTTAATTTCATGTAGTGTGATCTAAACACAAAGGCAGTATGAAAGGAAGAGGAAAACAAAGGTGAAAACACAGCTTCCCTGAGAAGGAAGGTCTTCTGCTAACAACTGTGCCTGGATCATAGTAGATGCTCAATAAATGCCATGGGTCATCCTCATGTCAAGGATATGGCACCTTGCACTCTTTGTGGATAACTTCAAATTCTCCTGGTACATGAGGAGGACAAGGGAAGACTCACTCCACAAAGAACAAACTGCTATGGGGGAGTGGATGGATATGGGCAACTTACCACAGGAAGTTCATCGTGACCACAGGATAGAGTTGGTAAAGTTGTAATAGAAGATGAAGTTGTAAAAACCAGAGAATGAAGGTTCTTGTTAGCAATACTAAACATCCAGGGTCTTCATTTATTGGCAATAAGAATAACAAGAAGAAATGAACCGGAAGCTTGGGGACTCAGAGAGGAGGTCACTCTGAAAAGCTTTCTTTGCTGCCAGAGCTGATTCTTTCGCTCTCATTAAAATAAGGGAGGGAAGTTTTATGGGACTCAGGATTTGAATGGGTAGGATTTGGACTGGAGGTGCACAAAGAAGAACTGGAGCTAAGAAATAAGCTTTTAAAAGGACATAAATAGAGCATATATATTTTTTTAAAAAATGGATGTGCATTCAGAGTAGATGACACTCAAGTCAAGGCCATGGAAAAGCTGCTTTTGGTGAAATCTCTTCTTTCCTCCTGCAAACAAGGCAAACACGTGGATGCCTGTGATTCTAGGTTTTCTAAATTGTCACAAGGTAGGGCAGTTCGTTGCGGTAAGTTAAAATTGGAGTTTGATTGCAACTCTATAATTTAACAACATTCTAGTAGCAATTACCCTCATCATTTACTGAAGAAAGGATGCCCTCTCCAGGCACTTGCTTTCTTGAGAGACTGGATGGGAGATTCCAGATGTTCCTGGGCTGCTCCCAGGGAGAGGACATGACTCTCTTGCTGTTTCAGTGAGAACACTACTGTGGGCTCTGCTGTTTTTGTATCAATGATATTTAGGTAGCTTGCCCTTGTGATACTGGAAAAGAAATAACTTGTATATGAAATAAGGTAAATTGACAGGATTAACGTGACAGGAGAAAGATTTACTTCTTCTCCCCTCCCCTAAAAAGAAGCAAAAGCGACCCTGGGAACATTATTGACTATATCTTATCATCTTTTAGAGCTCGTGTCTGATTTTCCAAGGGAGGAAAGAACTGTGTTGTGAGGGTCACTTACAATAGACACACCTTGGTTCAGCAACAATTCCAAGTGATCACCTCTACTTTGAAAACAACCACAAAAAACAGGGACATTTGTTACTGGGGTGTGAATACCACATAATGACACAACTGTGGGGTCCAGGGCTGGTTCTCACCAGAAAATTTTGTTGTTCAGCTGTGGGCGCTCCCAAAGGTGTGTTCCTGCAGCAGATGTGTGCAAAGTGGTTGTGGGATGATTCAAAATGGGACCTCCATATTTTGCAAACTGGTTTGCATCCACTTCACGGTTTTCACTGAAGATTTATTAACGTTGCCTGGAAAAACCCTCTCCTCTGCTGTTACCTGGCGCATATAACTCAAAGTGAGACTTGATGAATCCACCTTCAATAAATCAATAAAGAACTGTCAGTAGGTTTTATATCTCTGCAAGGGCTAGTGCCAGGGAGGCAAGGAGGAGCCCAGCGATGAAATAAGTTGAAGACATCAAAAGCCACGTGGCAGCAGTTGAAGGCTGTCCCTTCCTCGCCTAAGACAACTTAGCAGGCAAAGCTCATTTATCCCTTTCCTACCTGCCAAGCACAATGGGGATGGGATGGCTCAATGGGGAATTTCTCAAAATGGTGGGCCACTGAAGCCTTCTTTTTTTTTTTTTTTTTTGCATAATTTAGGGAGTCTAGTATCTCCTTCCATCTCAAAAATTTTAACAATTTCTAAGCATCACACTTCCAGGTTCCTCTTTTAAACCTTCCAGAGGGGTTGATTAAATATACGACTCAGTTTCCTTGGATTTTTGGGCATTTTTTGGAGTGTTGTTGGGGGGAACCAAGAGTTGCCAGATTGAGACTGTTTTACTGCTTGAAGCATCAGGCTGTGTCCAGGGTGAGCGAGCTGGTCTGATGTTTAGTCAGCTGTCACAGAGCGGCGGCTCCCTCGCTGCGTGCTACAGAAAGAACGCAGGGGCAGGGGGCACTGGATTCTAACCAGTCCCAGCAGCAACTTGGGCAGAGGCAGCTGTGTGCTGCCCCTCTCCTCGGCAGAGCGAGGTGCTGGGGCCTCTTTACTCTGCGGTCAGCAGCAGGCCCTGGACCGCGGCGCTCAGGGGCGCCCTCGCCTCGTGGGGCAGCGTGCCTGGCGCGGGACTCTGCGAGGCCTGCCTTGTTTTCTGAGTGTCCCTCTTTATTTTCTTTTCAATTAGTTTTATGTGTCTATTTATTTTCCTCAACAAGTTCATAATTTCTTTTCTTTTTTTCTGTTTATATTCCCTCTCTGTTTCCACCCAAACCCCACCGTGCTCCACACTCTGAAAATCTGCTTGCCTTTTAAATCCATCTGCACTGAATTATTTATAGTTTTGATAAAGTCCTGTTTTGTCTGATGTTTGTTTTCTTTAATAACAAGAAACCTGGGCGAACTTCTCCAAAAGACCAAAAAAGGATTTTAGTTTTCTAAGACGCTAGGCAATCCCCGGCCAAAATGCACAAACCCAGCCTTGGGTGCCCTTTCCTTTGGCGATCTGTTTCGCCCCCACCTCCCCACTGAATATTCTTTCATCTAAATGTGTGGCTGGGGCGGGGGGGGGGGGCGGTGTAAGTAAATCCCTTCGCATCTTCTTGATCCAGGGCGCCTGCACGTGGCCTGCCCCAGCCAATAGCTTCGCGGCAGTCATTTCGAGGCCCATCACCGGCTTTCCTCCAGGAGGGGACTTCTGGACTGTGATTGGCCCGTGTGGCCGCAGGCTACGGGGTCTCGGTCAGTCACCAAGCTATTATTTAATTTACAGGCTACAAGAAAACCATGGATTGTTTTGCTGTCCTTATTTTTGTTTCCTTCTCTGGATTTTCGTATCCATGTGCTCTCTCAACCTTATTCTCCCATCTCTCACCGACTCCTTTGAGCTTTTGTAGCTAACCACTTTTAAGGCCCAGGTCTCCTTCCTCCACCAGCTTTTCCTCTGCTTTGCCTGATGCCATCCCACCCAGAATTTCCTGAATGGCGTTAATTAGCTTAAGCTTTGGAGGCCTGTCCTTAGGGGATGGGTGGGCGAGAGCTGCAGACTTGACTAGATAAACAGACCCCCGCACATCACACGTACACAGACGCACAGAACACCGAACCCGGCTGCTAGTCATCGCTATCAAGATGACCAGGGAGGAGAGAAGAGAAGAACGCAAATCCGCGCGCCGGGGACTGCACCCCAGCTCTGCAGCTCTGCCAGCCCAAGTCACGTGGAATACAGAGGGGGCAAACAGAGCAAGTCTCAGTCTTGGATAGTTTTCTGGGGTTGTTTTATTCAGTTAGGTGGAAAAGAGAAAGTTTTGTGTTTTATTTCTTCACCTTGCCCATCATTTCCTCTTCTGCCTTTGTACATATATATATATATATATATATATGCACCCCACCCCCCTTTTCCAATCCTTCCTTTAAGGTTTAATTTAACAATAACATTTGCGATCGTGGTCCTGCGCATCTCAAGGGCATTGCGCTTGAAATTGCACACACTCCGCACCATTTATCATGGGCTGACATGTGTCATGTTCCAGGCTGCGGCTCCAAGAGGTTACCGCTCACGCCTGCTCTTTGTTGATCAGCTGCCGAGACAACTGAGGCACCTTTTTCCCTTCTCCTTTCATTTTTTTTTTATTTCTTATTAAAGCTGCCTCATCCCCTTTTTGAAGGCCTAACTCACCCCTGTGCAGAAGAAGAAACACAAAAGAATTGTGGCGCGTTGGCTGCTGGGTTCCTCATTTCCTGAAATTTCGGAAGGGCCACTGGGTGTTTAATAAGATCGGAATGCACCGCTACAAACTTTCATCTTTGTGGAGAGCGCAAAAGGCCATAGGTGTTGGCTCCCACCCGGCTTTGTTGCAGGAGACTGTGTCCTGGGCAGCAGAGACATCGAGGGCCTTAGCTGTGCCCGGAGGGGCTGAAGGAGCCGTCCCGGCCCTGGGTTAGAGCAGCCTCCTTGGTGCTTTGTTCCTTATGGCAGGCTGACTGCTCCGCCGCTTGCGATTTGAACGTAACCCTTCTTTGCCAGTTCAGGCATTGAAGAAAAGACACTGGTGAAGGCGTGTGAGCATGAGGTGGCGGTGGGCCTCCCTCACCAAAGACTCAACTTGTTCTTGAACTTTCATGGAAATGTGGGCAGCGGTGATTGTTTGGAAAGTTTTGAGGGTAAACTACAATAAATATTTATCAGGGTCTCCCATGGGGCCAGTGTTGTCCAAGGGTAATTTAAGTCCATTCCCCTAGCTGTATATATTTCCTTCTGCTGAAGAGGAGAGGGTGAGAATTGCAACTGTGGTTTCAATAGTGGATTTGCCATGCATTCTCGTCATCCTTCCATCTCCCTGCCATAGGTTTTCCCATGACCTCACTCAGCATTCTTTCCTCTCCCTGGGGATAAGATAGCACAGTTTACCTTTTCCCTAGAAACACCACTTCCTCGGGCATTCAAACTGTGCCCCTGTATCTTTTACCTTGCCTCACTTCCTTCCCTCTTCTGGACTCATCACAGAGCATGGCAGTGTTTATTTTGACATCATTACCTACAAATCCTGTGACTGTGACCTTCTTTATTTTTTAGCATCGTTATCCCAGCACACTGGGGAGCATCCTCAAATTCATCATGTGAATTTGGTGAAGACTTTGTTATAACTTTTCCAGGGAACACTCATTCACTGTTGCTGGGAATGTGCATGCAGCTTCTGAGGAAAACAATATGGAGATTCCTCAGAGACTGAAAATAGAAATGTCATATGACCCAGCAGCACTATTTCTAGGTATTTAACTAAAGTGCTTTAGTGAAAGCACTAATAAGAATATATTTGGGCACACCAAAGTTCATGAGTAGCATTATTCATATACCCAAGTCATGGGTGCAACTTAAATGCTCATCAATAGTCAACTGCACAAAAATGATGAGGTATATATATTCAATGGAATAGTACTCAGCTATTAAAAATGATGAAATTGTGCCCTTTTGGACAATATGGATGGAACTTGAGGTGATAATGCTAAGTGGAATAGAAAGAAAGACAATTACTAAATATTTTCTAGCATCTGTGGAATACAAATAACCAAAGAAAACAAGCTGGAAACACCCGACAAAAATAGACGTAGACTCTTGAAAAATATGGTCGTTTTTAGAAGGAGGAGAGTAGTGGGGATGCTGTGATAGTTTATTGGCACAGGAGCTTTGGTAGTGGGTGAGTGAAACGTGCATGCAAAAAGCTAGTGAGATATACTCCTGAAATCAGAAAGTTAGATAAACAGGCCCTCCCCTGATGGTGCAGTGGGTTAAGCAACGCACTATGAAGCAAACTGCAGCCACTGCAGCATGAGTTCGATCCCCGCCGTGGGCCAGAGAGGTGACCCACATGGCGCGGCAGACCTCTCCTGCCTCGCCCGCTGCTCCCCTCAGCAGTGTGTCTCAGTCAGTCTGCCTGTTCTGCTCCCTGCTCTGTCTCTGGTGAATCCTCTTACCACCCACACCTCTGGCCTGTACCCCAGTTCTTATATGAATAAAAAAAAAGTTAGATAAACAATGACACATCATTAAAGTTGATTTAAAAAATGCAATGGAATATTACACAACAATCAAAAAAGATAAACTTAGGCCATTCACAGCAACATGGATGGAGCTGGAAGGGATTATGCTCAGTGAAATAAGTCAGGAGGGACACAGGGAAACTATATAAGGGATCAGGAGGAAAAAAAGACAAAACGAGTAGTCAAAGTATAAATTGGAGACAATCATCAGGGGAGGAGGAGGGAGAGGGATCAAAACAGGAGGGAAGAGTAAAAGACTCTATGGTGATGGCTTACAGGTGTCTTTTTGGTCATGATTTTATGGGGACAACACCCAAGAGGGGAAATCAAATATTGTGCACAAATGAACAATGAGGTAAAGATATGTAAATAAAAAAAAAATAGATCTTCTTCCTTAGGGATTCTGGAAAGGAGGGTGGTAAGCCTGCCATTCTGAGTAAGAGCCAGCCTTGTGTGTGGTTTCAGCAGCTATGATGGTGACACTTCCCCGCTCTCCCTGCTTATCCAACCATTTTAGGTGAACTCTTCTCTCTCAGAATGCGGGTCCTCCTTACAGAAGTAGGTCTGGGTCAGAACATACAGTCCTTGCCGAGTGTGTGTAGTACTTTAGACATATGTACAGACATTTTGTCATCAGCTGCTGAAAATTACCAACCAGCAGAGTTTGTCATAATAGAAAAAGGAACGTGTTCACCTGGGTAGAGCTACTAAGACTGGCTAGTTGTCAAGCACTGGGCTAATTTGGGGAATGATGAAGACGGTGAGACAGCCTCTGGACACAGAGAGCTCACATCTGGGAGGGCCAGTAGTTGATTCCAGAGCAACACAGGGTTTGGCCAGATAGTGAAGTGGAGAGTAGAAGTGCCCCCAACGGACTTGGGGGAGGGTCACAGAAACACTGAGGCTGAGTATTCAGGAGGAAGTAAAGCACTAGCCAGCTGGGAGAATATGAAGTGTCTTCCTGGAGGAGGCTGCTGGTTGTATGAAGGCCTGGGGGCTGACCGCTCTTCCTCTAATTCCTGTCCTTTCTCGCGAGACTAAAGAGACTGTTGGAACGGCACTGAGGTCCTTCGGGGCCTAATGGTTAAGAACGCTGACTCCAGCTTCTAACAGCAGCTAACGGTCTCCAGAAACATTCATCTCAGAATCCTCCAAGGGGTCTTCACAACAATGGGTGCCCAGAAACCAATAAGGGACTGTTTCCCTTAGGTGGAAACTGAGTGTGATGACTTGTGTCTTTGTGCACTTGTGTGTGCCTATGAGATGGAGAGAGACAAGTAGACCCAACTGGTCGTGAGTTTTTATGTCATGCTCACAGTATGTTCACAGTAGCAAACCATTTGAATGTGTTTCAGAAAAGGTGGACGGCACCGCGGTTGTACCTCCTCACTCAGACAGAGCCCTAGCTGAGCAGTCTTCCTGAGGTTACCCCGAAGAACAATCGACAGCAGATGACACAGCGCAAGGCCCACTGGAGGAAGTAGTGCTTTCGGGGGGGAGGGCCCCCCTCCCCCCCCTCCGGCATGATAATTGCTCGCTGAAAACTAAATAGTCATCAACGGATTGTTTTGTTTCTATGACTGCAAACACGAGGATTGTTTCTGAACATTTGCGTGTGTGGCCACACTCAGACAATGCGCTGAGAGGAGTCACTTTTCATCCAGATACCTACACATCCTGAAAGATTTATCCTAATTGCCATTTAATTAGAGTCAATATGTTAGCATAATGCCGAATGAGAAAATTTTGGCAACACTTGGGAAAGAGGCAAGAAGAAAAAATCTGAAAGGCGAAGAAAAACAACCGAATCTCTCCTTCTTTTTCTGCCATATACCCAGCCCTATTCAAGGTTTAATTATTATGCTTATTATCCTAAAAAAGTGTAATGTCATGGCTATGATTTACCTTCCTAAACATAGGGTGATTTTCAAAATCGGTTAAAGACAATGACATCATTAATTCAAAAATGTCACCATTATGAAGTTTTTTTTTCTTTATTATATTTACTTGGTTTTCAGTAAAACTTTAAAGCACAACCTAAAACCATTCACATTCTTCCCTTATTAAAAAAAAGAAAGTTCCTTATTGAGATAGGTGCGTCTAGGCCATGTGTTTGTGTGTGTGTGTGTGTGGGGTGACTTGAAGGTTAAAGAAAGCATCTGATTCCTGAAAGGGAAAGTTACACCTAAACCAAGCCAGTAAAAAGCACAACAACAACAAAAAAAATAGATTAAAGCATAATAATAAGCCGAAAAGTGTTTAAAAGCAATCAAGTGAAGCTGTTTGAGAATATTGTACAAAAGAAGAACTATACAAAAGAATAATGATATTTGTACAGTAGGTAAAATATAGATTACAATTTATAACAGGATGCAGGAAGGAGACAGGAATTGTTTATAGGACCTGTGACAGAATTTCAACAAATCTTTGAAAAGCTTTCTCTTTGCCTTGGCATGGACTCCTGGGCAGCTCTGCCACCTCTGTGAGGTGGAGCAAAATGCTGACTGGCAAGTGATCCAGGTCAGAGGCTTAGACTTGATCTGAACCCCAGATTCAGCTGTGATCCTATCTTTTGTCTGGTTCATCTACTGCTGGAAGTCTCTTTGTCTTCTGTTTGAGGACATTAATTAGGGAGAGGTTAGCTTGTGGAAAGTTTTCTAGTATTTTCTTTATTAACCAGTGGTGCAGGTGAACTTTAAGTTGACCTTTTTATCCTTTATCCAGAGGTGATTATTTCCTCCAAGCTTCTGGTTTAAAGATGGGTGTCTACTTCTGAGTATTTATCTGAAGATACGCAAACAGTAATGCATGTCTATGTTCACCACAGCATAATTTACAATCACCGAGAACTGGAAACAACCTAAATGCACATTGACAGATGAGTAGATAAAGCAGATGTGATACACACGCACACACATACAGTAGAATTTTTATAAGATTAAATCTATACAGCTTTATTTTTATAAGATGAAATCCTGCCATTTGCAATAATATGGATGGACCTAGTGCGTAGAATGCTTAATGAAGTAAGTTACACAGAGATAAACAAACACTACATGAATTCACTCACATGTGGAAGATCAATTAAATGAAAGAATTAACTAAATAAAATAACACACTTTAAGGCTATAAGACTAAATTAGTGGTTACCAAAAGTGAAGAGGAAAAGGGGTTGGGTAAATTGCATAAAAGGGTTCAAGTATCAGATGAAGGATGGAGTTAGATTTTAATAATGAACTTCAGTGTAGCAGATGCAGATGTTAATTTATAGTGATGTACACTTGAAACCTAGATAATGCTATAAACCAACGTCATTTCAACGAAGAAGTTTTAAACATTTTTAAAAGTAAAGAGAGGTGCCTACATATACACGATGGAATACTACTCAGCAATCAGAAATGAAAAACTAGACTCATTCATGGGAACATGGATGGATCTGGAGGGGATTATGCTTAGCGA
>JAGFMF010011680.1:5302794-5323897 GCA_019455555.1 Galemys pyrenaicus | reverse complement strand
AGGGTACCCCCTGGGGACTACAAATGATGTCAAATATAACTAATAAAAAAAAAAAAGTGTAGAAAAAAAAAAAAAAGAATAACCTGAAGTTTTTGAAAACTGCAGATTTCCACCTTTGATCCTGGTAACTTATTTGAATGGCTTTAAGCTCCAAATGTGTGTGTGTGTGTGTGTGTTTTAAAGATTTATTTATTTTCTCATATAAGAACTGGAATGCAGGGCTGAGATGTGGGGTGGGAGGGGGGCTGAGAGGATTCACCAGAGACAGAGTGGGGAGCAGAATGGGCAGATCTTCTGAAACACATTGCTGAGGGGAGCAGCTGGTGAGACAGGAGAGATCTGTAACACATGTGGGCCAGCTTCCTGGCTGGGGATAGAACTTGTGCTACACAAGGGACTGAGGCGATGGTGCACGGGTGGAATGGTGGTGGGTACTCCCTGGGGAATACAAATGATGTCAAATATAATTAATAATAATAAAGAGAACTTGTGCTACAGTGAAAAAAAAAAAGAAAATGTTAAAAATAGGTTATGAAGCAATTGTGCTGAAATGGCAACAGAGGCAGAAGCTGTATGAGGAAGGCTTTGGAGTTTTTCATATTCTACTTCCAACATTTCTGTTGATTTAAAAAATAATTAAAAATTAATTACTAAAAAAAAAAAAAAAAAGGAAGGAGACCGGGAAGGCGTGAGTCTTTACTGGAGTGCCTGCTCATAGCCTAGGGGTGTGGGTAATGTGCTTGCCTGTGATGCTCCCCAAAATCCCATCAGATTGGTGTACTTTTTTGAGGTCACTGAGAGGCAAAGTCTTATAGGTAGGAAGGGGCAAGTCCAGACCCCAAGTCTTCCTAATCCTAGAGCACCTGACCACAGCACTCTGTGCTCCTCCTTCCCACCAGAGCATCCAACCCAACACAGAAGTACCTGACACTGGAACCCCCAAATGAAATCCTCCCCCAGAAAAACGCATAGAGAAAAGCATAGTAGAAAGACCACCTTTGGAAAACCTTTATCATTGGCTAAAGAAATTGACTGTACTTGACAACTTTCCATAAACTATAAAAGTCCGATTGAAAAGGAGAGATGGGTCAAAGGTTAATCAAGAAATGCTGTCTTGTCATGGTTTGCAAGCCTAGTTGTGGTGACATCTTGCTTGGGTTTAAACCTCAGATATTCCAGTTTCAAGATGGATGCCCTGAGTGACTGGCTTCAACACTCTGCTTCTCAGTTTTCTCAGCTGAGAAATGGGTAAGTTAATCAGTACCTATGTAAAATCATTGTGCAAATTAGATGATACAAGAAAAATGCTTAGGACTAATCACTCAATATATAACAGCTATTATCATCATGCGAAGACGCACAGTAGGTCCTCACTCAACATCATCCAGTGAAACAACACAGCAAAACCAATTTTACCACAGAGAAGTGAATGAGAGTTGAGTTCCTACTATATATTTTTGGTCACAAGAACATCACCAATCTTTCAAATAACTATCCAAAATACTCTTAATATTAAACAACCATTTGCAATCATCCCTTGATTCCTTTTCCAACTTGCTGAATCCAGGTCAGGGTCAAGGGTGAGGTGAACCTCTCTCAGTAACTCAGCATACAAGGTGGACCCAACTGTGGACAGGAGGCCTTTTGATTAAAAAGGATGCACATCACACCCACACTTACTCGAAATGCAACTTCTGAGAAGCGACAATGAATTGCTCATATGCACATTTCTGGGACATGGGAGGAAACTGGCGGCTCTGGAGAAAGAGCTCACACAGACACGGGGAGAACGTGGCGATACAAAAGCAGTGGCCCTGGCCAGGAGTTGATTTCTCTTGTTATCAACGTTATGAGGAAAAGACACCGAATGAAACAATGTTATTTGAGGATCTGCTGTATACTCAAATTGTTCTCCACAAACAAACTGACATCAATAGAAATTCTGAATAAAAATCTATGGCAACTAAGAAACAGGGAAAATAGAGGAGGAAAAAGTTGCAATTCCAAGATCTGGAAGTTTGGGTGGACCAGAGCTAGATATGGGGCAAAATTTTGATGCTCTGAACCAAATGGCCTCATTTCTGGGCAATCCTTTAAGCAGGAAACACACTAGAGTGTGTTCTGAGGAGAGAGGAAAAGAGAAAGGGTCTGGCAGCGACTCCATTTAAGGAGGACTGGATGAAACTAGGAGGTTGAACATAGAGACATGACAACGGGGAAAACGTTGACCCACAGCTTAGTAGATGCTTCAGCCATGATGGGGTGGGCTGTCTTGATAGTTCTTGAGCTCCTGTCTCAGAGGCTATCCTTGAAGTAGCTGGGAAAGAACTAGTCATAGGTTTTGCCAAGAAGACTTCTTCCCATCTCTGTTATTTTCTGATTCCGTGATGAACCTTTCCACAGCCTCTGGAAACCAGGATCCAGCTTTCTGACTCATGGCACCAACCAGCACTCTCCATCCCCTCTAATGCCCTTGGTGTGTGGAGGGGACCCCACGGTTTCACTACCCCTCAGGATACCCACAAACTTCTGCCTCTTTACACTGACCTGGAGGCTTCCCAAGAACCAGGTGTATCTGTTCCCATTTCTGCTTTAACCAGTCGCATCTGTTACTGTAATTGCTTAGTTTCTTTAAACATTATGTAAACCGGTGCAATATCAGTGTTAGGAGGAAGCACGATGTTGTGTCTATGAAAACGAAGTTGAATGCTTTGGAAAGATTTGATGAAGGCGATTTGCTAAAAAGTAATTGCTGTTAAATTAGGTGTGAGTTAGACAAATGTATAAGATTGGGAAAGATCATTAAAATTTAGATGGATTCTCTTCTGAGATTGCTCAGTGAGTCTTTAAGTCCTTGTTCCACTTTGTAGAAACTGAGAAATCATGGATGCTGCTTAATGGTGGTGATTTATGCAGAATGATGAGGCAGATCTGATCAGCAGGTCCACGTGCAGGGAGACTGCCTTGGCCCGCCATCAAAGGGTTGACAAGTTCAAGGTCCATTTTGATATGTTTTAAGGTAAAAGGTTTAACATGTTTCTTCTTTATGACTCTCTGCTCTCTGGATTTTGAATTCACCATCCACCACGTGCCAGCAGTAGTTGCACAGAGAGAGGACGCTTATTGCTCAGCACAGTGACTCAGCGGTGGATTCTGCCATGAGAAAGACTGGTGTGGCAGAGAGTGACTCTACAACTCAATGGTGGGCAGAGGCTGGGACGAGGCACTTCGACATGAAGATAAGAGTGTATGAGCATCGCCAAGCAGGAGAGAAGCAGGTGACTAGAAGACCAGAGAAGGTTGAGGACGCAGTCCATGTGACAAAGGGGAACACTGCGCTAAATTTGGGGTGTTCCTGTCACAAGATGAGCACTGGAAGGGTCTGGGAAGTAGCCAGGAAAAAAAGCCAACAGCAAATCTGCGTGAGACAAGTAGGAGAGAGAGCAGGGGTGGAGCAGGAGCAAGCTCTCTGTGGCTTAGCCTGGTCAGATGCTGCAGTGGGCCCACCGCTCTCCCGGTGGCCTCATATAAATAAATGTCCATATCTCAGGGGTTCCAAGGACCAACTATAGGAAGACCAGTCCTTTGCTTTGAAGATAGGAATCCAGAAATGTAACAAGATCAGCAGGCAAAACTCCAAGAAAGGAGAACAATATAATGAAATGAAGAAATTGGTGCATCTGCATGGGAAGCAGCGGTCCTCCAGATAAGTAACTGCTAGGATGGAAGTGCCATGAGGTCAGGAGCTTTTTATTTACAATTATGCCCCCTGCCGAGTTATGCCTAGAACTTAAATCGTACCTGGAAAACATCTTGTGTTCAAAATGTGTGTTGAAAAAATACATGCAGAATGTAACAGTATTATCCAATTGTAACTAGGTTCTTCATTTTTTAAGAAAAGTTAGATGTCCACATTGCATGCAATCTCCAGCTTTATATGTGAATCTATTAAAAAACAACAACAACTACCTAACTGAGGTTTGACCAGTGGGTAGGATTGGGGCCTCGGATAGCTATTTTGAATCCTTAATCCTATAGCCAAGCACCGTTAGCTATGTGGGAATGGCAAACACTTAGAATGGTGGTTTGTTGATTCAAACATTGTTCTAGAATTAGGTTTCATGTTTGAGAAAATCTCTGGATACAATTTAAAAAATCATACAGAATGCATCATTGGGTAGACTCAAACTTCCGAGTTGTGTTGCTGCATTTCTGAGCTGTAATTCTAGTGACTGCTTAACTTTAATTTGTTGGCATAGAAAAATACTTCCACGCCTTTGATGATATAAAGTCGTTTAGAAGATACATTTAAGAAGTACTAATATGCCTTGAGCTGTAGAATCCTCTTTTTCATTTCAAATGCCAGTAGCAAGGGAAGGAAGCCAGTTCTACCAAAAATATCAAGTTCTAGAAACAGAACAAGAACGTTTGGTGCAATTTATCACCCCAACCCGACCAGCAGGACAGTGTGCTGCCTTGACTATTTTTCTAGGTCAAATAGTTTGACAATTCTCACAGCCTTGAACTCTAGAGTCATAAAGAAACAAACTGAAAAATACCCTGGGGGCTGTGGTTCCTCCCCTGTGAAATGTACCATGAGTTGACAAATAAACTAAATTTAGCAAGGAGGAGACAAAAGAAAATCTGATTTCAGATGAATGCAGAAGAGAGATGATTTTTCTTAGTCATATTCATAACTTGAGTTGAAATACTTGCAAATTAAATGAGAGGCAAAGCACAGCAAAGCCCGAGAGCTCTTTCAAGAAGTCGGCTAGAGAAATTTTGCCAGGTGTCTGGAGGTGAACCTTTTTCTGCTGAGCAAAGTACTTGTTTGACCTGAGTATTTCACATCATTGCTGGGGGCTGAGGAAGGGAAACCAAACTTCCTACCTGTGCTTTATTGGTTTTGGCTCTTGATGACCTCTTGCAGCAGAACCATCTCGAATGTCCTAGAAGCCTCATCATTATCATCACTTACTTTCGGATGAGTTTTTTTTTTTTTTTTTTTTAACAGAGGGCAGCAGAAAGAAAAGAGGCTCCCGGGTAGGTCCTTAAGTGCAGACTGAGTGACTGACACATGCAATCCAAGAACATGTCTAAGGAAACATGAATGTCAGAAGCAAACATTACAGGCATCATATTGATTTTCATACCTGATTACTCAAAGTGAGCATGCTGGGCATTGGAATATGAATGTTTGGGTTCTCCTCCAGTCTTTGATAACTAGCACCAGCTGGCTCCTTACTTTTTGAGTGTATTGGTTTCCTCAATTCTAAAATCTGAACAATAATTGTGTTTGTCTTTAGGTTATCATAAATATTAAGTCAGATCATGTGATCCAAATACCTGGCAAGAATGCATACTTGCTGAAGTTTCTATATCATTGTTATTACATGACCAGATGGGGAAATGGAGTAATCTATTTCTGTTCATTTTTCTATTTTTATTTTTTAAGATTTATTTTTCTTTATTTATGTCTACAAGAACAGGGGTGTAGGCCAGGCCAGATGTAGGGGGAGGTCAGAGGATTCATCAGAGACAGAGTGGGGATCAGAACAAGCAGATCTACTGAAATACAGTGCTGAGGGGAGCAGCGGCGAGACAGGGGAGGTCTGCTATGCCATATTGGTCAGCAACCTGGCCGGGATTGAACTCAGGCTGCTGTGGTAATAGCATGATAGCACTGAAACTTTAACTGCTAGGCGACCAGGGAGGCCCCTCCACTGATTTAAAAAGAAAACATCTTTGAGATTTGATCTGTTATCCAGAGCTGCTGTGTTGAATACTGCCCAAGTAAGACATCATATAATGTCATGAACCACCACCCACTCCACCACCCACATAAAATAGGATTTGAGTGGTGCCCCCTGGAGTTGTGCATCATAGCAGACCACTGTCCAATCAGATGACACAAACAGGAAAGAGTTCTGATGCCTTGAGCCATCGGAGAGCATCAAAGACTAGTACATGACTGTTGGTAGGGATAAGGTTTTTACGGTAGCAACTGTAATGTGGATTTTAATACTTTATTTAAAATTGAGACTTGCTTTGGATTTTTAATATGGTCCTCACCTTGGAGATACATCGTTTTGATCCCATTCATAGAGATATTTGGGAGAGAAGGTAGGGAGGACAAAACAGAAGTTGGATGAGCTCTCCATTACAGGGTTGTTGTGAAGATTGGGTCCCTGGTATAGAGGTGTGTTCCTGGAGAGTAGGTAAATTCTCTGTAAGTACAGTCAACGAACTAAGTCCTCGCATAATTTTCGTGTGGTCTGGGGACATTTAAGAAAAGAGATTAGATGTCATTCTAGTATCAAAAGTCAAATTAATATACAATTTTGAGTTTAACAAAGTAAGTTTCCAGATTATTTAAATAGAGAATACATCTCTTACTCCTTCATAGGACTTCTTCTAACTATGTCATTTCACATCTGTCCTCTCCATCCCTTATACACTGGAAAGAATCACACATGCAGAGATAAAAATAGATGTCACTACCAAAAAGGCAGGACGGTGAAGCCCATCAGATCTCAGTGCCTAGAGTGTATGCACACACTGTTAGATTTTGTGGTTTTTTCCCATGGGTAGGTCATATGGGTGTGTTGACATATGCATTCACTCAATTAGTCATGTATTTGACAAATATTTTTAAGTGTTGACTATGTAAGTCATTACCTACTATGAGGATGTGACAACACATATTACACAGTCTTTGTCCTTAAGGAGTTCTGTGCTAGAAAAATTTTCAGTTCCTTCTTGTGCTTCATTTCTATTTACACACTACTCACAATCACACTTTTGTTGATTTTGATCGATTTTGATCACCAAGCAATTCCGTGACCAGCTGGGTGTCCTACAATTTAACTCAGTTCTAAAACTATCTATCTAGTTGAAGACAGTGTCAGATTCCACTAGTTCACAGATCCCAGGAGAACCTCTCCCCAATCCCCCCTTTTATGTGTCAATTGCAAGATTCCCAGTTTACCCACAACTTCTATTTGACTTGTCTACAAATTGCAGGTTTCTTGACTTACCCCAACACCCTTGGATTCAAATATTTGCTCTAACAGCTCAGAAAACTGAGGGAAACCCTTATGTTTACCAGTTTATTCAAGGATATAATAAAGGAAACAGAGAAAAACAGTCAGATAGAGATTATAGAACCATTCAGACTAACCAAAGCCACCACATTAGAACAAAATGTTCTGTGTTACAAATATATAACTAATTGTTGATCCAATCACCAGCTGATGGACATTTACAAGGATTTCAGGAGCTTTCTGCCAGGCACTGGGGACAGAGACCAATATGTTTTCCATAATCTCATCAATCTCTATTAAATGAATCATTGTATATAAAATTCCCGTATTTTCTAAATGGCAACACACCAATATGATTCTAAATAAAAGATGCAGTGTATTCACGTTACATTCCTTCTGTTCCTCCCCTCCCCCACAAGATATCTTGAGATATATATATATCAAAGTAAAAATATATTGATTAGTATTTCAGCTGTTTATTATTTAAGTGCATGCATTACTTTTCTTGTGTATTTTCTAGATAGAATTACAAGGCATACTCCAAATAACTTTCCCGTTTACCAACATGCTATTCAGAAAAGTGCAGGTTAGGTTTGGGGATGAAAGGTGACAAGTCAACTTAATTTAACATGCCCTGATGAGCTTTGTATTTTGTAAAAGCTGCTGTATTAATGGGCATGAAAGTCACTGGGACCCGCCCTTCCCACTTGGAGGTCATTAACTCCTGGGCAAGTGGAGAAGTGGACTCACTCAGGTGGGTGCTAGTGAGGGGAAATAAGTATGACTCAGTCATTTGGAGAACTGGGAAAGGAAATTAATGTGTCTATCCTGAAACAGGTAAATATTGGTGTCTGCCTCCTATTTCTACATTCTTTGTGGGTATTATCTAAAATGATTTTCCCCTGAAAATTTTATTATTTTGTCATTTGTTTACAAAAGTATAGAAGTTTGGGGGTACAACCTCACACCTCAACATGTGCACATGCATCATGTGCCCTCCTTACCCAACTTCCTGTCCCAATACACTATCACCTTAGCCCCCACATCCTGTCCTGGTAACGACCATAGATTTCCTAGAGTCTTAGACTTACTTTTGATGTGTTCCCTGGTTTGTTCTCATTGTTTATTTTTCCATAAAGAATAGAAACTACCTGGAGGTTATATTTCATTTTCTAACATTCCATTTAGCATAACCACCACAAAGTCCACCCTTATTGTCCTAAAGATCATGATTGTACCTTTTAAATAGCTGGATATTATTCAATTTAGTATACATATCAAATGTCTTCATCTGGTCATTGTTGATGGACATCTAGGTTGACCCCATGATTTTGCTATTGTGAATTGTGCTAAAAATTGCTCATTTTAGTGTTTTCATATTCTTTAGACAAATACATAGGAGTGTTATTTTTGGATCAGATAGTATTTCTATTTTAGTTTTTTAAGAAAATGTAATATCATGAGAAAGAAGTGAGAAGACTTGTGTTGTGTAACCAACACCACAAACATGATACAAAATGATTTCTTTACCTAGAAAGTTCTCATTGCCTATTTGCAGTGGATACCATCTCCCTTCACACTGGTTCCTGCCATTCACTTTCTATCAATATAGATTTTTCTAGAATTTTAAATAAGTGGATCCATAGGTAGTGTTTTGTTTCTTCTTTTTTTCACCAATCCTAATACTGTTGAAATTTATTCATGCTGTGAGTATCAGTAATTTGGATCATTTTATTGATGAGTAATGTTCTATTGTATGGATGTACAACTATTCATTGATCCAGTTATCAGTTGATGGACATTTGGGTGTCATCCATTTTCTTTATATAGTTCTATATAAAAGAAGGTCAAATGCTGTTCACTTCCCTTGGGAAAATGCCTAGAATGGAGACTGCTAGGTCACATGGGAGGTGCATGTTCAACTCTATGAGGAATCGACAAAATGTTTCACGATGTGGCTGCACCATTTCTTATCCATCCCTATCAGCAAAACAAGAGAGTTCCTACTGTTCCACATCTTCAGCAGTAATTCACACTGCCAGTTTCTTCCTTTAACCATTCTGTTTCATATATAGATATAACTCATTGTGGTTATAATCTGTATTTTCCTAATAATGTTGGGTGTCTTTTGGGTCTATTTCCTATCCGTGCACATTCTTTGATAAAGTATATTTACAAAATTTTTTTGATAGGTTGTTTCCTTGTTTTTAGTTCTATATGCTTTGGACAGAAGACCTTTATCAAATACATTTTCTGATATTTTCTTATAGGACAACTTTAATGGAGGTGTGAATTGAACCTGAACTTGAATATCGATATCTGATATATGTAGAAACAATTCCTGGAAATTATGTGATATTTGACTTTCCTGGCTAACATGCTCCACACGCTAGAGTGTTACTACTAAGTGTTGAAAATCTTGTACAACATCTAGCTCATGAGTGGCACACAATAAATACTTATCAATAAATTAATAAATGGCCAAGAAAACATGTGATTAGCAAGTTATGTTCATAACAAGGACAAGAGCTTTAGAAAGAAGAAATGATAATGAAAGGCAACCTACAACCTGGCAGTGGGAAGAAATAAAAACAAATCAAATGGGCCAGGGTTTTACTTGTTAAGCAAATGCATGGTTGGAAGATGGGGCAGAGATGGGCTAGGCTGCCTGTGCTGGGCTGCCCAATGATGCATTTGAGACAATGAAGCCTCAGAGTTGGGAATCCTATAGTATGCTTCACTCAAGAGGTAAGTTGCCAAAGTTTTGATCTAAGGGGATATAGTAACATAACAGAGAGAATGTGTACGATTTAAACTAACTGAATTGGGAAGAGGAAAAGGAAATATCTGAGCCAGAGGACAGTTTCAAAACACATGCTTACAAAAGAAATTCAGATAAGATGCTTGCTATGGACTACTGCGTATCCCTCTAATACTTATGTTCTGGTTCTATCACCAATGTAAATATACTTGGAGAAAGAGCCCATAAGAAGGTAATTAAAGTTAAGTAAAATATTAATGATGGGACTCTAATATAGTAGGATAAGTGTCCTTATAATATGAGAAGCCAGAGAGTTTGCTCCCACCCACCTACCTTCCACCTTACCCTGCTTTACTCCATCACCTGAGGACACAGTGAGAAGACAGTCATCTGTAAGGTAGGGAGAGAATCCTCACCAGAAACTCACTGGTTCAGTACTAGTTCTAGAGGAGTTCCCACCCCCAGAACTATGAACAAGTTCTACTTTTGTCCAGAAACAAATTTTATTATTGTTTAGCTGTTTAAGCCATTCCATGGACGATATTTTCTCAGGTAGTGAGTAAACTAATACAATAAGAAAAAAAATTCAGAGTCTGGTGCATTGTAATCTTTATGATGTGGGCAACTATTTTAGTGTTAAACTGAAAAAGCTCCAGCTATAAATCTTGGCTCTTCAAATTATAAAATATGTGATTTTGAACAAGTTGCTTAATTTATTAGCGCCTCGATTTCTTCTTGGAAGTAAAATGCCTGCTACAAGGGGTGGTTGGAAAGAAACAAGCCAAAATTGGGTAGTTCCTGGCACGTGTGGTGTCATCAGAAAACAGTCAACCCTTTTCTTATTCTAACACAACAATGTACTTAAACTAAACTCAATCCCGTTCCTGAAGGCTTTTGGAAAGGTCAGGTAGAGAAAGATTGTGAGCTCCTTCATATTTATTTTAAAGTATATCTTCTGAATTAATACTGTTTGGATAAGAGTATTGGTTTACCTGTTAACTCCTTTTCTCGTCAACCCCAAATTTCAAAATGAGGTTATTTTGAACTTAAAACTTCCAGAAACAATGATATACACTTTTACTCTCTCACAGAAGAAAAGTAAAATAATTTTGCTTATTTCATCATTTAACAAATCTGTGATAAAGTTCCTATCTCTTCCAATCTATAAGTGGGGGAAATGAGCCTGGCGAGGCAAGGGAGGTTTTCAAGGTCAGAAGGCTGTTAAATGACTGGTAGGGATGATGGAATGAAGCCTTCATTCCTCACCAACACCACACTGGCTATTGTAAAACTTGGAAGACTAGAGAAGGAAGAAAATGTTTCACAAGTCAGACCCAAGTCGTGACCGCCATGTTCCCTAAGGTGGATTTTCTACTGGGCACCTGCCCTTCCTTCAGCAAGATGCTGGGAAACAGTTTGAGCCCCAGGTGCTCTGGTTTCAGCAGAGTTCTTAGGAAGCTGTCGGGGAGGCTTTCTCTTTGGCCCACACTTACAGTAATTACAAATAAGCATTAGTGTATGTGGCTGTTCGTACCCTGTAATTTTATTTTCAGTTGCCAAAATTAGTAAATTTGAGGTACAATCACTGAGTGGGATTGCAAGTTTAGAGTTATTTTTGCTGCAACTTCACTGAGATTAAAAGTACATTTAAAAATATTCATTATCGCCATAAATCTGTTTCAAAATTTGATATCCTAATTTCAACTTTTCTTCTTCCATCTCTCTTACTGGGCTTTGGAGGTCTTTCTAATTAATATCTACGGGCTCTTTTTGTTTTCCTCTTCTGTTTAATCTCTCACTCTCTCTCTTCCCTTCTCCACTCTGTCTTATCTTTCCCTCTTTCCTTATTGCTGAGATAATCCATAAAGTCAGAAGATATCTACAAGAGGTAAAAAAGAAATCTATTGGTTGGATTTGGAAAGTAAGCAATCTTTGGAAAGTATGACAATCTTGGATATATGTTCATGTGTCATTGTATGGAATGGATGGAATTAGATTTCAATGGTAAACATAAAATATTAAACACACATCTGATATTTAATGATGTACAACTGACAGTTATATAGAGTTGTAATGAAATGTTACAATAAAAATGGATAAATTAAAAAAATACCTCATGAGGGCAATACTCAAGCTGCTAGGTACTCATCAACTTGAACGAACCTACCATGGTTTTAATTCTGTGTTATGGGGTGCCAACAAGCAACAAAAAGTCTGTGAGGATAAAATGTTGGTGAATTTACCTTTGTCCAAAGGCGCTGAGAAGAGCTTGATGAATGGTGAATAAAGACCAACTTTATTACATATATGAAACTAACCAGTTGGTACTTTGTAACAGAAATCTGCCAGTTTTAAGCAACAGAAAACCTAAGGTGAACACTCTAAATGTAAAAGGAATACATTCCTTCACAAAGACAAGGGACTTTAGGTGGTGTTGGCCTCCGGAAAACAGCAGCTCAACCACAATTCAACTAAGACACTTCCCTTTTTCTCCATGCTCTGCCTTCCAAGATGTTCCTTCATTTCTTGACTCTTGACTCATGGTGGCAAGATTGTTGCCAGAGCTCCTGGAGCTACTTGTGTTCAACTTGAAAGACAATAATATAAGAAGGAGACTAACTCCCTGATAACTCAAACTGTAGTCCAGCAATAGGGATTTGGTACATGTAGTTTGTCTAAGTTGGGTCATTGAGATATTTCTATTATCCTGTGGGTGAAAGTGTATAGTTGGCTTAGCCCTGGTCACGCGCTCAAGTTCTCAAGCCAAGTGATGGTATCACCAATTCTGGAACAAGTGGGATAATGACAGAAAGGTGCACGCATGCTGGTTGAGAAATATAATAATTGCTGAAGTATATGTTTGATGTATATTGAGTGCTATACGCCTTTAAAAGAGGTAGAGAGAGGTTCACTAGACTAGAAGTCACAAAGGGGAGGCTAGACTTGCATCTTAAATATTGACTGGATTTCTTTAATTTTATGAAAACAAAAAATGAGATATTTGTAACAGTTTTGAAAGATAATTTGGATTTTTTAAGCCAATAAAATTTAACTATATTCCAGATGTAACCACTACTATTATTTGGCATATTTGTTCATAATTAAACATGTATTCTTTTATACACAATTAAAATAACATGTAATGTTTGTATACATATTTAAACATATGCTTATGATTACCTAGTTAGGATAATGTGTAATAATATTTGTGTATATTGCATAATTAGGATCAAGTTATATGTACACTTTTTGTGATACTTTTTCACTTGATATTGTACCTAGGCATTTTCCTGATTCATTGATTACCCTTCTAGAATTATTTCTGATTGTTGAACTACATAATCTACAGTATTTAAGAGGCAAAAAGATGAATAGTTGCAAAAAGTTATTTTGGCATTTTATGAGATATTAAATGGACTCCTGGAGAAAGATGTAATTTAGAGAGAGAGCATGAACCCTAACATTAGATAAAAAGATAAGGCAGTTTCTCAAAAATAAAATAGGCAGTATAGATTTGATAGTGTAGGGAAAGGAAAATCTTGCAAGTTTTCGCCCAGAAGTTATTGCAGTTTGAGGTGAGCTAACAGACGGTTAGTCTGCGGAAATGTTAGGTATAGATATGAAGACACACAGATTTGGGGAAGTCGGAAAGGCAAGACACTTACATGCCACGGCAGTCCCACTGTGTGCCAGGCAACACGCTAGGTGCCATCAATACGAAAGGCAACGGGCTGGGGGTTTGAGCAAGACCACGTAGCAATTCTACAACTTTAGCTGGTCTAGGGTGTCTTCCAACCGAGGAAAGGAGCCTCTCCTTCCCCGCGGTGACATTGGCATGAAGCGGCGTCCTTCTGAGGCAGCTCCATCCACACGGGATGTCTTTCCCTGTGGCGGGTACATAAGGGCTCGTTCTCGTCACTCACGTTCCCAAATCTGCCGACTGAGTGTGTTTCTCTGACTTAGCAGAATTGCAAAGTGGCATGCTAGTAATCTATCCCAATGCACATGTTGCCATTCCTGGAAAACACCTCTATCTTAGCATCTTGCAGAAAGCTAAACACAAGGAGAAATTACATCCCCACTCGTTAACAGCAGCGAATTGACTGGAAGACCAGGAGTTCTGCCTTGCAGAGGCCCACTCTACTCCGCGTAGTTTGAGAGCTCTGCTTCGGAGAACCCGCGAGACTTTGAGAGTCTTTGAAGTACCTCAGATTCCAGAATATCAACGTGCAAATAAGAGTGACTGCTGTTTTGAAGAGGAACGCCAAAGAAGACCATGCTTCCGATAAAGCTAGAAAGTACACGTTATTAATGCGCTTCGGAGAGTTTTAAAGATTAAACTGTGTTTTCTGTCCCTGCGTCTTTAAAGCCCTTTTCTGCACGTGGGGGGTTTCCCCTTGGGACTGGTCACCCTCAGGGTGATCTGTGAGGGTATCTTGCAGACCAGCACGGGAAGAGACCTCCTTGCCCCCAAGGGCCTGAGAGCAGAGACGGCTCTCTCTCTCTCTCTCTCTCTCTCTCTGAAAATAAGTGAGGAGCAGGAGGCTCAGGCATGTCCTTGCTGCCTGTCACTGCCCAGTGGCCCCCGCGTCTTCCACGTTCAGCCACGTGCAGAGAAACAGAGGCAGCGCTGCCTGCGTTCCCAGCAGGTGCAGAGCAGGGTCCCCCACGCTCTGCATCCCAAGCCCCCGTTTCCCTTCCATTTATTTCCTCTGTGTGTGCAGTAGCCATTCTGCCGAGGGGTTACCCCAGAGAAAGAGGAAACCCGTTGAGCCGTTTTTCACCATTACATACTTCACTTCCTAATAAATGAGACCCGGAGCATGCGGACAGCGGGCTGGTAGATCATCGTCTTAGGGCGAATCGCAGAACTATCCCAGCACAAAGCAGCGAGCAAATGAACCCCGAGGAGACTAGTGTTGGGGACAGTTGACAGCATCACTCTCTTCTAGCATTCTCTCCCTCTCTGGAAGTTCCTGTGCCTCCAGGAAGTCCCGGGGCTCTAATGGAGGTTGAGAAAAATGAATAAGAAAGTGCCAGATCTTTGTCTTCAGGTCTGCTTCTTCCTACCACCTGGGGGTGAAGGGGTGTTTTCATCTGTAAGACTGGAGAGGAGCTCAGTGATCACTGGAGCCCAAGCCACTCTTCCCCGACTCTGTCTCTGGGATCACTGATTGCGGAGGCGCAGCTCCTGGGCTGCAGGGCAGGGCAGGGCTGGACAGAAGCCGCCATTTCCAGGCTGTTCCAGACGCTGAGCTAATGTGCTCCTGCCCAGCACTGGCGAGCGCCAGAATCTCTGGTGCCCTGACTTTCGAGGGCCTCTTCCAGTCTCTGGGCTTTATCTTGGTCCTTCAGCAGAGAAAAACAACAACCCACATTTGGATGCAACTCGGTATGTCGAGGTCACCCGCACTGCCCGCTGCGTCGTCTAAGGGAATCAGTGGACGGTAATACAATCTCCCCACGTCCGCCAGGGAATATAATATTTCACACAGAAAATAACAAAATACTCCCACGGCCCCGGGGCAATATCCTGAAGTTGTTTGAGGTGAAAGAAAAGACCTGTCTTTGGGGGGAAAGAATTTAGACTCTATAGCAGTCAACTTGGGATGCCTTTTATCTGCCCCCTCTGAATATTTATTCAGGTCTGTTCCAGGTGAGGAAGGGAAGGGTTCTCACAAGCCATTTGGGGAGGTTTGTTTGAAGATCTTTTTTGTCAGTACTAAAATCATCTGAGATGATAAATGAGACCTTTCTGGCACGAGGTTTGCAATTTCCTGGTACATTTTAAAATGACACCCGGTGGATCGCTGAGCTTCTAGAAAACTCACTATGTTTTCTCTCTTATGTGCACATCAAGAGAATGGGGAGCAGAGAGGGTGGGGTCTCCCCTGCTATGGAGCAGCCTTTTGTGGAAATACAGGTAGAGAAATGCAAAGAAGCTCGTCTCCCTGCAAGGTAGGGCAGAGGGTGGGCTTCTACCTGGAACTCTGAGCCCCCTGCTATGTGCATGGACCACTCTCTGCGAGTGGCCTTTCCTGAAACACAGGTACTAGAGGGCTAGGGAAGACATTAGGTCTCTAAAGGTGCCCATCCTTCTCTTACCTGGTTGAAGGGACCCAGGAAGGGTGCAGGTGGGAGAGAAGAGTGAAAAGGAAACCCAGCCAAGCCCTATGGCACCATCTCAAGCCAGCCGGGTACTCACTGGGACACTGGAGGTTTGGGGGGTGGGAATCAAGGTACCCAGGAGACTGTGATGAGTCTTTCAGGATCCCTCACACATCATCATACTCTCCCAAATTCTACTCGTGGAGGTAAAATGAGGAAATCGAGTTTTCTCGGTGTAGTTCTTGGGCATGTCAGGTGGGAGGTTGGGGCAAAGTGTTTGCTGTGGGACTCAGAACCCCAAGACAGAGACAGCTCCAACTCCCCTTTGGTTCACTGGGAGCACATGCCTTCCAATCAGTGCAGTGAGAGTGGAAGATGTGACCCCGAAAACCCCAGCTGTGATCCTACATACCACTTACCCACTGCCAGGCAAACAAGAAGATTTAGATTACAGAAGAGATCAGAGTCACACATGATGAGTCCAGACTCCCACGTAATCATGAGAAAGGTGTGTCCCCAGGCCACCGTGCTGGACTTCGATCAGAATAAAATGTTTATATGTTTCATTTATCTGCTTAGTCACTGAAGTTTCAGGGCTGGTTTCTTCTACCAATTTTTGCTGTTGTTGTTTCCCTAATTGGTCCATAATTAGGGTGACAAATACTTGGTCACAAAGAAATCAGTAAACAAATGATTTGTTACCCCAAGGAACACAAGCATCAAGTGGGATAAAATGGATATAAAAACATCACGCAAAGGAAAATACCATACAGATTTAGGGGTTTTTCTGGCTTGGTTGGACAATGTGTTAAGGATATCTGTTCATGTTAAATTGAAATAATAAACTGATATTTATTCAACACTTACCATGGATGCTTTATACAGTATGCGATTTATTCCTCCAGCCAGCTTAACTTAGTTTTGTTTTCCTTTTTCTTCATTTTTACAGCTGGAGAAACTGAGCTTTAGAGAAATCCAGTCACTTGTCTATTAACCCTACAACTACCAAGGGCTCAGGATTTTCACCAAAATCCTACTTTTTTCCCCCTCCCAAATCTGATTTTATATTCTATTATGTAAGTATTCAAAAATGGTAAACCTGTTCCAGAGGAAAATCAAACTGTACTTCCTCTAACTCAGAGGAATCACAGGGAGATGTTCACATGGAACATTCTAGTCATTCCAACAGGTCTGAAAGTCCTGATTTTGGCAATGGTGCTCCTCGAAGTCCTACTCTGAGCTCGGGGGGGGGGGGCTGCTTCTCCCCCCCAGACCATGCTGTTGAAGTAATTATGTCCTCAATTTTCTTGCATTAAAGGGAACTCAGGGTAGTCAGACTTGACTAGATGAAGGTTTTAATATAATTTAATTTTCATTTTTTTACCCTCACTAAACAGCTTCAGAAATGCACCTGCCAAAATGGTTTGATTTGAGCTGCTCTTTAAATATTTTTACTCAGCGAGGAATTGCTGGCACATTCCATTTTGTTGTTAATGATTCCATATTTGTCACTCTTAGCAGTAGACTGTCCACAAATCGCCAACCTTTTTCACATCCATTTTGGATACTATTTGGAGTATTATTTTCACTCAAGGGCAGGCATTGGAACCAAGCAGATTATTTATTCCCTACACTTGGAGACCACTTGGGTCTGTAATGACTGTTAGCCTTGACCTCGGACATGGCAGATGCAAAGCCACTTTCTATTAAAAAAAAAATGCTCATTGCATAATGAACAGAGCAAGAGGACTTAACCATTTCCTTCTGGTTCAAAGACCCAGCTCCCATCCCTTTGTCCACAGGTGCCTTCCCCAGCTTGAGAATTCTGGTTTGGTTAAACTTTCTGCTGTTCAGATAAAAAACAGCAGCAATTTTCTGCTTGAATTTCTCTGTGACTAAATCCATTGATCATCCTTTCTCTCTGTGAGTGAGAAGTGTGTTTTCTCCTTAATAACTCCTATCCTTCTCCCTGGATTTTTTTTCCCCTTCGCTTGTTTGTGTTGTGTTGGTCAGTCCTACGTGCTATTCCTCGGAGAGACAGAGAGCGCAAAATTGAAGTTATTTTATGCTTGGGCTCCCTCAGTCCCAATTTTCAAATCTTCATGTCAATTTTCACACATCAGTGTCATGTGGTGAATGTTATGGAAATTTCAGTGGGGTCCTTGGGAGGCAATTTGTACATGAATCCTCCCCCCCATCCTGCTGCAATTCCTGTCTTTTCTAAGAATAAGTGGATCTATAATTAATGTGGATTTTAAAATATAACGACATTCAGAATTCTCATAGCAGGTTTTCGATGCCATGTCTTCTTTGCAGTATAAACACAAAAGCATAAATGCTTGCTAGCTCTCTCTCTCCTAATAAATGGGCTTGTGTAAAAGGAATAAAAATTACAGTTTGTTGGCGGTAAAGAGCAACTAATTACTCAGGAAGAAGCATGTTTTTATTTTTCACAACTGCACTGAAAATGGTTTATCATGCAATAAATTTGCTAATCACCAGTTAGAAAACACAGTGCCATCGCCACCTACCCAGAGCGGCTTCCTTTGAAAGTTGGTATGTTACAGTTTGGATAGGAAATTATATCCTTTTGAAAATGAACATGACAGAAGATGTTCATTGAATAGTTTAAAACTCAGCAGTCAGAATCCAAACTGCATAAACTCAAGCCTGCTCAGTGGGGCCAGAGACAGCAACCAGGCACCAGCTTGCCCGGTGAACAAGTTGCCCTGATCCCTTCCCCTGACGATAATTATCAATTTCCTCTTGCTTGTTCCCATTTAACAATGAAAGTGCAAGACTTCCAGTAGAAGTCTTTCATTTTTTTTTTCCATTTGCCTCTAAAATTCCGTTATCCTGAATCCCTGGCCATTCTATAAATGTCGATCTCTGAGAGAGAGGTTTGCATTAAGTGTTTCCAGAGGAATCTGGAAAATGACTCTTTGACCCAGAATTATAGGAGTCCAGCTTTGTGAACTTGAACCAATAATAGCTAATAATAGGTTCAGCTTATCTGTGCTATTGGCCCATTTTCTTGTTCCTGATGAAACAGACACCACCTTGGGCATTGTTCCCCTCCCCCAGAGAGGATTTCCATTCCATCTCTCTTTCCATTACTGTCACATTTTCCTCTTAGACTTCCCAATAGGGAAAATAATCTCTTTGTGTGTTTATTAATTTATTATCCCACTCAAAGGTAAGGCCAAAGGTGTGGGGGAGTGAGGATTCACCAGAGACAAAGTAGGGAGCAGAACAGGCAGATCTAATGAAACACACTGTTGTGGGGAGCAGCAGGCAACACAGGAGAAGTCTGCTGCACCATGTGGGTCAGCTCCCCAGCCCAGGATTGAACTCAGGTTGTAGCAGTGATAGTGCTGAGACATCACACTTAGGCCACCAGGGAGGCCCAAAGGTAAGTTCTATGGAAGAAGAAACCTGTTTTTTATCTCTCTACTACCAGTTCCTGGGAGAACATGACACACAAAAGTTTCTAGTATGCACTGAAGGAATGAAACAATGAACATTTGGGTTTCCTGTCTTTACCTCACTGAGCAAAGCAGTCGTTAACCACAATATAGGTCACCTGCCACCCCTCACAGACTGGTCTCTTTTGGTCATGTAGCTTTGGCTGTAGGAGAGGGAAGGAAGTGTTTGTTCAAACTTGAGATTAAACCTGAGTGGTGGGGAAGTCTGGCTCGCCATGAGCTGGTTCTCGATGGGGTCAAAGGAGAAGACAGCTGCTGACAAGGAGACTCCAGCACGCTCCTCCCTCCCCTAGCCCCACAAGTGATGGGGTCTGGGTCTATACCCTCTACCTCACCTAGAGCTATTAGAATTAAATGGGACCATAAAACAGCAGTTCATAAACTACTGAGAGCCATACAGATATTTTAGCTGACTTGATACATAAGAAAAGCACAAGATTACATTAAAATTAAAAGTATGATTTTGTGTAGCAACCTCTGCCCCTCTGTACTATAAAAAAGGTAGATTAAAAAAACCTCACCATTTTATTGATGAATAAACTGAGGACCAGGGAAGCTGCATAATGTTTTGCATTGTAGAAAGTGCTGTCTCTCTGGCTGTGTGTCCATCACAGACTCCAGACCGCAGAAGATTGCTGCAGTAATTCTGCTCACAAATTGGAGCTGTGATTCCGGATTCTTTTTCAAGAGGAACGATCATTAGGAACACTTGTTTGTGAGAGCAAAACTGTAGTTGATTCTTGAGTGGTTGTATTAGGTAAGTTTTTCCATATATGGATGCCATGGCCAAATGTGAGGGCACATCCCAATCTCAGGGCAGAAGAAAAGCAGCAGGAACAAACATAAAGTCAAACACAAACTTGGATCAGGAATGGCCAGTCAAGCGAAAGACCAAAATCTGAGAAAAGACATTTCTGGAAAGAGACACAGTGGGTATAGCCAGGCTCAAAACAAGAGAGTCCAGAAATTTCTACATCGGGATGAACGCAAGATACAAGGGCAGCAATACAGATGGTGCTTCCCATGGGTCTTCCTTGTGGACAGCTTTCTGTGCCCATAAGGACGCTCTGCTCATGACAAAATGATGATGGAAGGGGGAGAAGCAAAGGCACCTGGATGTCGATGCCGCACTCGAGTGAAGACATTCCCAGAGTAGGTGTGAGGTCAATGGCTATAACTTCAAAAAGACAGACTGTTCTGGGAACTATTTCAAAAAAAGTTGACATTCCTTTACTGTGAGACTCCCCATGTCATTACTAGTTGCGTAAGACCAGTTTACTAATAATGGGGGACGTTAAGTGGGTTCAGGAACTTGAAAAAGTAGTTCTCAAGGGATTCCAGAGGGAGAGTGTGTGCTATAACTCATTTATTGATGGCATGTTTGATGGAGAAGCTTCCACAGAATACAAGGGCCTCGCAATGGTCTGCCCATTACACTAGGTAACCCATGACACCATTTGGGGAACCATTATGTAACAGTTTTTTTTTTAATTTGAAATTAATTTTGTTACCATCACCAGGCTGTAGGCCATTTGTTTCATTATGAAATGTAGGCACACACAGAAATCTCACAGAGAAACAGTAGGGCAAAAGAGTAAATAGCATCTTATTTTTTTTTCTTTTTTATTAAAATATTTTAAAATTTACATATACTTGCCATTAATTGTAATCCCCATGTATTCCCCATCACCATCTCACCAGTGCAC
>JAGFMF010011680.1:5188674-5302744 GCA_019455555.1 Galemys pyrenaicus | reverse complement strand
GTTCTTATTCCTTTCCTTGATCCTCCTTTGGTTCCCTTATGTTCCTCCTAAGGGAGGAATCATCTGGTATTTTTCTTTTGCCTTCTGACTTACTTCGCTAAGCATAATCCCCTCCAGATCCATCCATGTTCTTAGAGCATAAGCAAGTACACCTGCCATTCTGGAGTCTCAACTTCCTGTTCACAGTTTTACCTAGAAGAATCTAATGGTTCAATGACTGCAACTTAGTTAGAAGAGATAGAATCTTTAGATTTTATGGGATCAAGGAGGATTCTACTAACTCAAGTTTCCACAGTGACTTCTTTTTTAAGGCTGCTTTCAAATTTAGGAGCTATAGGCTCAGTTTTCAGGGAGACTATCATTTAAGCTGCATTACATTATGCCAAAATCAGTCTCCTCTTTGCTTCCATTTTGGTTCTCCTCCTATGTAATTATTGCTTTGAGAACAGGAACTGGCCTTCTCTCTCTTTCCTGTTTCAGTGCCAGAAGATGGAATTAATTCTTTCACATGAAATTAAAGCTGCAAATTCTAAAACCCTAATCCAAAATGCCTCCATCTGAATGACGGCATAGGGTCTCGCTGATTTCTTTTTTTTTTATTAAAATATTTTAAAATTTACATATACTTGCCATTAATTGTAATCCCCATGTATTCCCCATCACCATCTCACCATTGCCCCATCACCTCAGTCCCTCGTGTTCCCATCTTCCCTCAACCCTCCCCCTCCACTCCCCACCAGGTGTCCCCAGTCTGTCCTTGACTCCTCATTTCTCAGAGCAGTTTTCCCATTTGTGAGTTGTTCTAGTACCTCTTACCTACCATAGGAATAAAATGAAAAAGAGGAAACAAAATATTTTTTTTCATTTGTGTTTACCTTTAAGTACTCTGCAAAACCAGCAGAGGCAGTTTATTAACTTTACTGAGGTCAGTTCGTAGTAAAAATCATGGCACACGAGATACTGTGGGATTTAAGGGAAGCAGACAAGGGAGTATGACTATCTTGGAACACCCTTGGCTCCTGGGAGAATTTGCACACGCCATTAATGTATCTGTGCCTCAGTTTCCTTTTCTATAAAATTATAGAAAATTTTCCTTTTCTATAAGATTATAGTCATGATTCTAACCTTGCAAGGTTATTGAAAGGCTTAGTCTATGGAAAGTAATTATCAACACGAACACTCAACAATCTTAGCTATCATCACGGCCATTTTTATTGGAAAGTTTCACCTACCTGTTTTATGTCCTATGAGCTCATGAAATTGCCACACAGAAACACATAGCAGTCCCTTAGTTCCTTAAAGAATCTCTATGCTGTTAGTATCATTAACCAACAAAACAGAGGTAACACAGAGCTATAAATGTATAAATACAGCATTTTTTGTTTTAAGTATCTGTTGACTCAATAAGTGAATTCATTAATTCAACCTCTAATTGAATGCTTCGTGACTATGCACCTTTTGAAGTGACTCTACTCTATTACTCTTTTGTCTATGATGGGTAACAGATCAGACAAATGGAGTAGGTGTCAGAAGCAATTTCCCTGCATATGTGTAAATCAGGTTAGACAAATGTCAGAGATGCCTGTCTTCTTTCCACATGGAAGGACCAGCAGGTCCTGCTTCTTCCCTCTGCAAGAGCTCCTGAGTCACTAGCCCCGCAGGCTCAGCTTGGCATCTCCATTTCCAGGCCACTGTAGTCACTGATGATAAACTTAATGAGAGGAAGAGAGAGGGTGCAAAGGAAGGAGGCCCATGTGGGCAATGAGAAAGAAGGGATAAAGCTGAGGGGAGCAAGGAAAATAATGAGCCTTAATATCTTTGACATCCAAGCACCTGCGAAAGGCATGGGGCCGAGCAACTAATGACTCCTTTTCCAGAAGCAGGGGATATGACGTCCCTTGCCCCACATCTCAGAAGCCACTAGCTACTGGATATACTGGGGAGTTTTATATGCCTCCAGGGCCCTGCAGGAGTCTACGTATCACAGAACATCACAGGACAGGACTTCATTCTGAAGCAAAAAAGCAGGGAAGTCAACATGTCTGACTATGTAAAGGAGAGGTCGCTGTGTTCACTGCCTGGGTCAGTCTGCTTTAGCACAACTATGTGTGTAAGAAATGAGAAAACTATTAGGACAGACATAAGTATAGAGAAAAAGTTATGTAACAATAGACCGGTGTCACCAATCTCCATCCATCTCTATCTTTTTGTCTGTCTCTCACTCTCTCTGTGTGTCTATTCATACATATAGTATCTCTGTCCATTCTACCTAATTCTCCCTCTCTTTCATCTCTTTGTCTTTCTGTCCATCCTTTCATTTTATCATTCTGTCTACCTACCTGCCTGTCCATCTATCTACCTGACATCTAATTTCTCCTTCCCCCTTTTCCTACACCGCCTTTGAGCAGATCTCCTTTTCGTCTCTGCAACAGAGGACTCAACTTGGCCCACCTATCCAACTGGACTCTTGCTTTAATACTTTTTTCATGTTTTCCTTTTCACACAGCTCTGGATCTTTAAAAACAAGAATGCTTCCCTGGGCTTTGCTTTTCGCCTGTTCAGTGAGTGGTGGTGAAAAGGCTGGCATGACAACCCCTCGAGGCTGAGTCCTGTTGATTAGGGGATGGATTTTGAGCAAGCAGCTGTACTTGCATGCCCCCCTCAGTGACCCTTGCCAGTATCCCTCACCCATGACCTAGAGGGATTGTCTCCTGGGGAAGCCAGGCCAGGCTCTGTGTCCATCAGGCTGTGCTTCTACTAGCTGTGTGATGGAGCATTTTCTGATATTGACACCCATGCAGTGGGAGCTGGATGGACGCTGGTTTCTTGTTTCACACTGAGCTGTCATCCAAAGGGGCCTGCTGCTTATCCTGGTTTCACGGTCTTTCCAGGCTGTGTCGACATTCTCCTCCTGCTGCTCGGGCGGCCACATCTGCTGCCATAGCTCATGAACTTGGGGCACTTCCATTCAAGCTCAAGTTGGAAAATAATATTTTCTAAACTAAGAATATAGGCACATGAGAACTTTTTTTCCCTAATGTGTAATTTTCCTGAAGAGTCTTTGTATCATAATACGTATTTCCTTCCCTATTCCTTGTACTCTTTTTGACGTTAAAATAAAACGTGATAATTAAAAGGACTAGAACATTTTAAATGGTTTGATTGGCAGGAACAATGACTGTTTACAGAAACAACTGGGAAAAAAATTACTTTCTCTGACTATTATTCTCAATTGGCTTGGCCTCAGAATCTATATTGGCCAACTGTCCAAATAATTCCATTCCAAGGCACATAGTAGCTCAGACCTGAACTTACCCGGTGATACTCGAAGGTCAAATGCAACTCTTGAGAGTTGCTGGATGCTTTTCAAGCATTAGTTATTTTATGAGACTCCTATGTAACTTATATTCATGTTTTAATAGAATGCCTATTCGATTGATGATCAAAGTTTACATAAGTATTGAAATTTCCAAATTATCCTTGCTAGCTCCTAAGGCCAAAATAATACTCTATTTGAAATTAAGATTATCTTTAAAAGATTCTTGTGATATAGTCCATATTCATGACAAAGTGTCAGGTTGGAGGCTTTTGGGTCCTGAGTAAATACATATTCAGTAGATAATTTTGCAGATAACTGTATTAGGCAGGAAAACTGTAATACCTATATGCTAGGTACAGGGTCCAGTTTGGTCAGCTGAGAAATTAAAAGCAACATAGAATTTTCTGTAATTCCATAAAGCTCTGCTCAGTCATTTGAGACCAATAGAACCTGACTTTGGTGTCCTCTGCATAGCTTTTAAGGATATGAACCTTTCAGGCCCAAATAGAGCAAGGCCAATCAATTTCAAGTTCCCTTAAGCTGGTCCAGTCACCTTGCAGCAGGAGGGCCCTAGACTCTGGACTCCCAGCATTCTCTGTGAGTATCCGGGTTCTTAGTCTTACAAAAAAATATATATGATTTTCTTCTGCTTCTTCCATTTTCACTGCTTCTGATGAGCTATCTCAGATACAATAAATCCTTCTTTCAACTACTATTCAAATTTCTACAAAACAATCTCTCTCCTAATTACTTGCTAATTACTCTTTAAAATATACATTCACATTGGTGTCTAGAGGAGACATTACAAAGGGGTAGCCTCTTGCTTGCGAGGAGACTCCTTGGAGACCTGGGGATGAGGGAATGTGTGTCTTGGTCTCCGCTACACAATTGCCCCATCTGTTACTCATCTGGGAAATGAGCTTTTACACCATGTAAATCAGTTACTTTCACTTATTTATTAAAAGGTCTTTGACTTTAAATTGCTACGTGTGAATAAACTTTTCACATGCTCTTGAGATTTACAACTTTTTGAGATGATGCAGCTATGGTTCTTTCTGTACTGCATAAAACAAAACAAAACAAAAACTCTGAAGTAATAGAATAAGCAACTCTTCCAAGATCATGTTGAAGTTAGTAGCTGAATCTTAAATAGAGTCCAAGAACAAGGAGCTCTGGTTTTAGTGAGGCTTTTGAAAAGTAATCATCTAAAATGCCTAAGTAGCCTGGCAACATCCGAACATGAATTTTAGTAACTAAAAGGTATGCAAAAAGCAAATAGTTCAAAGACAATTTGGATGTTGTGGCAAAATTGAACAAGTATATGTTTACTATCACACCACAAACTCATGCCTTTGTTGAACGTTCTCATCCTAAGTGACAAGACTATTTTCCTTTAATGGATGAATGCACGAAGTCTCAGAGAGGCTAAGAGTTGACAAAAGTCACACAACGGTGAGCTGGTGTATGGGGCTGGGATTTGCTCTTAGGACAGGATCGTATGGCTTGCTCTCTTGTCTGGCTGCAGCACATGGATGAACAAAACTTACATTCCATCCAACACAAGTGGTGAATGGAGCTGCTCATTCTGATCTGTCCCAGTGCTACTTTTCCTGCACCTCATTATCAGCAGTAAAGAGCATCAAGATGTGGAAAGGCACCTGTGCCACAAAAAACATGGTAAGGATGTGGCCTTTCAAGATCATTCAAGATTAGGTTGTTTTTTGTATCAGGGACCTCAAGCTACTAAGGCTTTATATTTCATTGATGATTTTTTTTTTAAATCCTGCTTCTTTTAGAAATCTTCATATGTTATCAATAGGTATAAAACTCAAGATGTGAAAATTCACCTACCTCTTCTGTCCTTACACCCTCAACACTTCTCAGTTCATCTTCCCAGAGGCGGCTGACACCCCACGTCATGGCGTATTAGCCACACCAATGCAGGCGCACAGGAAGCAGACTGTCACTTCCTGCCAGTGACTGCCTCATCCAGATTAGTCTGCTACAACCCATGGATGAGCTGACTCATTCATTTTAGCAGCTGCTTTTTCTATTACTGTTTCCCTCCACCATGACTGATTGAACTAGATCCTTTTTGATATATTTGTTTCAAATAGTCAGTCATATCACAATTGAATGCAGGGAACATTCTCTTACATATGTCTTTGCACACACACGTCAGTTCATTTGCATGAGGTATTTCCAAAAGTGGGAGCTCTGGGTCACAGAGCCTGATGTTCAAAAATTATGACTAACATGGCTAAAACAACTCCCATCACTCACGAAGAGTGAGGTAAACTCTTTTGAATTTGATGATCTGAAAGGCAGAAAATGATACCTCATGATGGTTTTAATTTTCACTAATTTTAATATGAATGAGAGCAATTTTTTTTTAAATGGCCTATATGGGAGGTCCTTTGGGATACTTTCTTCGTGAACTCTCTCATTATATCCTTAGTCCATTCTTCTGTAGCCTTAAAAGTCTTTTTCTTATTGACTTGTAGGAGTGTTTTCTATATTAATGAAATTATTGTTTTCTAATTGATGAAATTATTGTGTCTCAAGTACTTTTCTGAAGTGAAGATGTCTTTGTTTTTGCTGTTTGCTTTAGTGTCTGATCTTTAAATACATTATCACTAGTCCTCAAGATTCTTACAACGTAAGTTTTATTTTTCTGACAGGGAGATATGTGGACCAGAAAGGGTAACTGGCTTTCTCACTAGTACTTAGATAGTAAATGATGGCAGAGGGAGGAGCACAGTTCTTTCTGACTGGAGAACCAGCATTCTCCCTCTCCTGCCCCACCACCTCTCCAAAGGACTCATATCATGAAGTTAAGCTGATCCTCTAGTTTCTCATCGTTTTGCTGGCAGGAATGGAGTGACTTAGCAGCCATCACTGGTCAGTTGACTACAGATTTCTATTTCAGTGACACAGTCTCACAACCTAGTCTCTGCTTCTGGACCTTGTACATGCTGTTTCCGGTGCCTGGCTCACTTTCTCCTTCCCCCACTATGGATACAATGTTCTATTGGGAGGAAGGGGTTCTATTCCCCTTGCCTCTGGACTCTAGAGAAAGGGACTGGGACTCCAGTGCATAGGCTGTGCTGCATCACCTGAACCAAGACCTGCAAGGTTACAGACATAACAGCTTTGTCATAAACTGGCTTTATGACTTCTCCTCCCAGAGCAGCCCCTGCAATGTGGGAAGAGTCATCTTGCTGGTGAAAAATCTCAAGTCCGAACTCACTTGCAAGTGGCCTGACATATCTGAATCCATATTTCTCTGGCTCACTGGTCTTTCCTAAATGACTTGGAATACATTTTAGCTGACTCGGCACAGGTTCACTATCTAGAAATGACAGTGAATACATATACATCTATATAAATAAAAGTTCACTCAATAATATTTTTAAAATAATTAAGTGATAGTCTATCCTGTTAATGTCTGTAATACTCTATTAACACATATAGTCATAGCTATGATAAACCGAGAGTCTGTTTCACAGATGTGCAGACTCTATTTCAGATCAAATGATTTTGCTTCTGCAGGGTGTAGGCTCAGGAATCTGCATTTTAAATTTGACCCCCACAGGCTGCCCTGGCTTATTGAAGTTTGAGAACCACCACTGTACTTAGAATGCTTCTCCGTACTTTTGATGCATGGATAATTTCCTCCCATATTTAGAAATTCTACAGAAAACATGATGTGTTGAACCATCCAGAGGTCCTGCATGCCAACAGGAAATTGCAACATTTTGTATGATCTACTACCTCTACAGAGCTGGGACTGTGCACTGGGTGGAGTGGGTGCGCGAAGGCAGAAAAGAGTCCCTCTCCATCCAATCAGAGTGGTAGGTCATGTCAAACTAAGCTAATATAAATGTCAGTGTGCAGCTTTCGCTTGTGGAATCTGAGTTGGTTGTAATGCAGTTCATTTTCCCGCTTGCAGCTCTGTGGATGCTATCAGCTGATGTGTCTGACAAGCATTTCCTAGCCCGAATAAAAGCAATCTCAGCAGTTCTCAGAGTGAGCCGCCCTGCCTGTGTGTGCATGCATGTGGGCTCGCGGCCCTTAGGTAACATGCTCCTAACAGCCAGGATGAGCTCGTCTCTGTGGACCTCCCAAACCACCCAGCAGGAAGCCCTGCAGCCGGGAGCCATCAGGCCAGTTCATAATGACCACTACGGTATGGAGTTATATAGACATCCAGTGGGGAACAGGAAGTCCCTCTGGGCACCTCCCAGGTGCATTACCCTGCTCCTGTGCTCCAGCATCAGGGCCTGCTCTACATAACAATGGCCCACCAGGTACAACTGATTAAGCCAGCCAGGCTCTGGGGATGCCCTTGTCAGCCCTGGGTATCTTCCCCTGGAGAGGAACCAGATTGCAGGGCAGGCCAACCTTTGGTTGATTTTTCTTTAACATTTGTCACTGGTTTTATTCTTTTCTCCTTTTTTTCTGTTTTCTGCCTTTAGCCTTATCTTAGTGGTTTCTTGGAGAAAATAAGTGCCTGAGCTCGTCTCTATGGCGAATTACAATTCCCTAGCCGCTTCTCACAGGAGTCAGGGTACCCACTTAACTTGGCTTGTCAGAGTCCCATCTAAATATTTTCAATCAGTGGCAGCCAGGAGTGATTGAGGAGAACATCCCTTTAAGCCGCCATGTTGATTTTATTTCCAACACAGCAATGCTCATCTAAAGGAAAGGTTGATCCTTCTGTGGGAAATGAGGGGCATTCTCTGGGTCTATCACGTTGCTCAGTTCAACCTATTAATGACTTTTATAACCCTTGTCACGATTGGTGTCATTTAACTGTGGGTAATTATTCTGTATCTTCCTATTAAGAGACACATAGTGGAGCTAGATAAGCAGAAGTACGATTCAAGGGGGGAGAGGAGGAAATGGAAGAAGTCAAGCAGGAAGGCAAAGTAAAAAGACCAATCCAATACTGTGGAAATTTCAGCAGTGTTCTATCCGAGACTTAGCAAGCTTAACACTCTAGTAGTCACCTCTCAATAAAAATACTGGAACAAAGTCTTCCCAAAGCCAACCTTCCAGTTCAACATGACTAAATTAAATAAGGTCCTTCAGACGAAGATCTGGGTAAGTTTTACCAGAAGCTATCTGACACAAGTGTCTCTTATTAAAGGTAGAGGTTGCTCTGTGTTTGGAACCATCCAGGAATTAAACACAAGTGGGAATGAACACGCATGTGCACACACACATATTTTGCCCCCATGCCTGCAGAATGCTCTAGCATCCCTCCTGTGCACACCATCCTCAGTGCCTCCCCCAGCTCAAATCCTGCTGATGGAAACACGATGGCAGTCAGGCGGGTGTGTGGGCCACGTGTCTTCTTGATGGGCGTGTCAAGCCATCAAGGCAGGGCAGCAGACAGAATGATAAGGTAGACACCGAGTTCACAGACCTCCCACCCCCAAAAGGTGCTGGGGAAGCACGTTTCCTTCCAGTCAATGAGGTATTTCTAAAACCACAAGGCATCCCAACAGGCAAGCAAGCAGAGCCTCGTGGAGCGTTCCTGAGGTTCAGCAGTTGAAAAACACAAGGGAAAACCCAAGGCCCCTTTCACTGTGACGAAGGTCAGATTGCCATGGCGAGTGGTGTTTGCCGGCATCTGGTGAGGGGAGTCATTGTGTGTGTGTGGGGGGATGATTTTAATGCTGTAGCTCACCCAGAATTTCTGAGTAGGTTCCCGCCATACCACTCAAGTTCTACCCTAAGTTTTGACTGCTCCTCCTGTTTTTGCCACTGACTTTTCCCTCTGCTCTAAATCTACCAATTATTTCCCTCAAGTGTCAGTAGTGCACCAGACACACGGAGATATAACCTCGCCACAAGTTGATGCTGTTAAACCATTACGTGAAACTGAAGTCGTAGTTGTCAACTGTGCCTTCAGTCACTAATAACTACTTCAGAAGTGCGAGTGGCATCTGGGCTCTTAATGCTGTGGCCCAGGGCTCTGGAAATGTCTTTCCAGGTCACTTAGAACCATCCATCTGATCTGTGGCAAGATCAGTCAATCTTGCAGCCAGTGCTCCCTCCCCCGCCCCTCCCTGCCAGGTCCTTTATTAGTTCTCTCCAGCCATATTGGGGATGATCTTAGGCAGCCATATCGACCATATGGAGCTTGTAGAGACTCTGCTCACGGCAGCACTCCACATTGGGATACTGAATTCTGTCATTTGACTGGAGACTTTCCACCTCCCTCAGCATCTTTCTCCTCTGTAGTTTCATTGGGCTCTTGTTTAAAAGGACTTTTAACCAGCTCTGCAAGCAAGACATGGCAAATCTAAAAAATAGACCCAGCTGTCAGGTGACATGGATCACCAGCTGGTCCTGGCTTGGGAAGGTTTCTGGTCTTCTAGGAGACGTGGATTTAGACAGCCCTTAACACGTGCTTGTTCACTTCAGGGGATTTGGGGAATTTGAACTAGACTTTGCAGTGCAGATTGATTTTGAGTTTTATTTCGGTGTGAAATTGACAATAATAATACCAGCTCACAGTGATGGAGTGTTGCTCTGCCGCTGTCCTAGAACTCTGCATGCACGCTTGTGCACACACACCTTCTTGCTGTTGCCCAGCTTATGGACGAAGGAACAGAGTGAATTGCAGGGTAAGTTGCCCAATATCACCCAGTTAGGAACTGGAAAAATGGGAATGTGAACATGCTTGACAATTCCCACCTTACAACACCCTCTCCTTTGCACGCCCATTAATAAGTAGTCTCAATACTGCATGGACTGAAACGCTGTCATAATTGATTTTGATATGATTGGTTACTGAAAGGTTTCACAGCTCTGAGAGTCCCCCTGTCTTTTGAGCATCTCTGAGCACCACTCTGCCACCCAGTGTCAATAAGGATATAACATATGAGAATCCCAAGATGCATTTTTAATGCAACATGGGTGCCTGCCAAAGAGGAAGTGGGTTGGGGAAGCAGACGAAGTGCCCAAGAGTACTGATAAAGAAAGGTGCCCTTACGTCTGCCTAAAGTGTGTGCCCTTTGGTTCCTCGGCCTTCCCACCTTCTTCAGTCTCCCTGCCTTGGCTGCCACCCCCACCCCCACCATAGAATCTTTTTGTGGTTGCTGGTAGTTGCTGGTACCTGAATGTATTTAGGGAAACTCCTCTTCATCTTAGTGTAGGAGTAATGATGTTAACGCCAGAGCTCAGCTCCACTCCAATGCAGGTCATTACACTCTGTCTTTTTCAATTCCCTCTGCACTTTCTGTTGGATCTGATTTCTCTGAGTCCTGTCCTGAACAGTTGTACCAGGTTGCTGGGCTGCTGTTCAACATCTGCTTCCACCAAAGAGCGACACATCACGAGTGAGCAAAAGGACTTCTCTTCTGTGACCACTTCACTGAAAGGAAGCTGATGAATGGCAGGTGTGGGAGCACTCCTTTGATTTGGGTCAGGGGGCAGCTTTCAGTTAGTCTGGGGTCACTTGAGTTCCTTGCCTGGAACAAAATCCACAAATGTTCTTTTCAAGAAAATGAGTCTTTATATTGGACAGTGTGATTGACTGCCGCCCGCTGGCTTGGGGCGAGGCCGGTGCTGACCTCAGCCAATGGCTCGTCCAAAATGCCTTTGAGAGGACATCCAGGATCCCATGGAGAGAACCCTTGCCAAATAACAGGGCCTTATAAGGGTCCAGCTCCAGCCCACCGAGCTCAAATGGGATCGACCAGCCTTCGACTCCTGCCTTTTCTCCAAGGTCTTACTTTCATTTTTGGTCTCTCCTTTCTTGCTAGAAGAACCCAAACAAGAGTGGATCATTTCCAATTTCCCAACAGCCTCAGTCTTTCCTGTTGCCCGGAGGTACCGACTGACGGTCTGCCCAACACTCCTGCCCAGTCCCCGGAATTCCTCCTCAAGTCTTCTTATTCCAGTGGGTACCGAACAAGACCAGCCTCTTCCCCCCACTTCCAAAGTGTTCTTTCTCCACCCATTTCCTACTTTAGCAGATTAGCTATGAGGTAGAATTTGATCACTGCAGTTCCTTATAACTAATCAAAATAAAAACTGGCAAATAACGCTGGTCCGAAGCATCCTATATAGGTAGTAGTAGGTCAAATGATCTCTGGTTAAATGTCTCACATTAAACATCACACAATTTTTGCAGGAAGAATCCTTACCTAGCTCAGCCCCAGAGTGAAGAAAAAGGAAAGAAAACAACTTGCCATAAAAGATGCAAAAATCCAGCAAGAATGCATCATTTCATTTTGAAACGGAGGGGTTCAAAGAGGGATGGGAGACAAATAAATCTATAATTGGCTAGGTTCTTCACAAGTTCCCCTTCAGTGATAGTGGGGGGTGGAGTGGGGTGAAGGAAGCAAAACCAAAAAATAAATAAAAGCAAAACAAAATAACAGGAGGGCTCCTGAGAGAAAGCAACCTTGTCGATGGAATAATACTCTCCTGTACCAGTAATTTTTCCAATAGATTTTCTGAAATTACCAGTTGCTGATTCAAAGGGAAATAATGACCTTAAAATGTATTGATAACTAGCGATATCTCAAGTGCAAGCTTTATGTCTCAATTGGCAAGCAAACCGAGCACACTACCTTGCTAGCTCCAACCTAGAAAAGCAGGGGGTGGAACAACGGCCATAAGGGGACACCCAAACCCCCTTCCTGAGGGTGGTGTTAAGGAAAATATGGCCGCCCTGGAACTGGAACCAAAGCAGTTTTGACCTGAAGTTTACGTAAAGCAGGTTGATAGGAAGGGGGGGATGCGATAAGTCCATGCACGCTTTCCAAGCACACATCGAGAGACTGAAAGCGCGTCCTTCACAGAAACCCCAGTCATTTACTGCTTTAAAGTTGTTTTGACATGAATTAGAGGGCTTGGTGGAAGCAATGGCAGTTCCCAACACCACACTCTCATCTCCATCTAATTTTATCTTAGCAGCTCTTTAAACTGCTAAATCTGGCTTTAAAGTATGATGATTTCGTTTTCTGATCATGTTAAACAGCTGCTGCTTTGTGGAGGAGAAGCCCATTTTCCATTTTATATCTGCAAGATGTTGGCTGCATCAGGCCAGCGAGGAAGGCAGCTGAGGAGCCTTTTGCTGCAGGAAGCAGTAAGGAAAGGACACGGGGTCTTTCCCCCAGACAGCTGTTTCTAAAACCTGGGATGAAGGGGATCCCACTGCTGCCCAAGGCCAGCTCCTCAGGCAAGGGTCACGCACTGGCCTTTACCATTGGGAGCATAGAGGTCACTCTGGGGAGGACGAGCTCCCTGCAACTTCACCACACGTGAGGTCCGTTGACCTTGAATGGAGAAGGAGACGACATACCTTAGCTTGTCCTTGAAGGGCATCATCAGCCTTTGCACTCCTAGCAGTTTTCTTAAGCCTGAAAGCACAAGTTGCCCATCCAGATCAAAGCTAGAAACTCCGAGGTTCTGATGCAGGGGGCAGGAGAAAATGTTCCCAGCCTCTAGGTTCTTCTCAGGCTAGTCAAGCGAACGCATTGAAGTCTGACAGATGAATGGGAGAAACGCACAGCTGTAGCTCCATCTGCACGGAGTGCGTGTAGCTGTAAGTTCTAGAGTTGGCAGGACAAACTCGTAAGCCTCATAAGGAACAGTGCAGGGTAGGAGCCTAGATTGAGGGGGGTCTCACACAGCACCCCCCCATGACTAAATCTTCCTCTCTGTTTTGTCCTGCCTTACGGTAGGGTTTTGCCACCAAAAAAAAGAGTTTATTTCTGGAGATGACTCTAAATTTTGCTTCTGTTAATTAATAATAATTGCTTCTCCACAGGCTCTCACAGGATTGACCTTAACTCCACGGCCAAGGTGACATGTATTGGGAAGAGGCCATCTGAACATTCTGGTGGGAGGCCAATTCTACAGAGACCTGTGTTGGGTCACTAGGTGAGTCAACCCAGAACCTGTGTGTGTGTGTGTCTGTGTGTGTGTCTGTGTGTGTGTCTGTGTGTGTGTCTGTGTGTGTGTCTGTGTGTGTGTCTGTGTGTGTGTCTGTGTGTGTGTGTCTGTGTGTGTGTCTGTGTGTGTGTGTCTGTGTGTGTGTGTCTGTGTGTGTGTGTGTCTGTGTGTGTGTGTGGCTCGAGTGGAGATGAAGCTGGTCACTCTGGGTGGAAACCACTTTCCACTTCACTATCCAATCTGGGTTACCCTAACTCAGCTTCCGCAGTGCCTGCTCTGTCTGCTTAGAGTAGGGGACGATGACAGGGCTCGGCTCACATGTGTCCTGCCTCACACAACACCATTTGCTCTGTGACGACACTTTACCTAGAGCTTTGGACCATCCCACTGTCAACTGAAAAGAAGTCTCAGGGATGGTTAGACAAAGGGACCAAGGAGAGGATTGCACCTGGGATTGGTCTGACAAGGTGAACTCCAGAGCAGAGTCATGTGCCTCGGCGTAAAGACGGCACAGACTCACTTCCTGTTCCGTGAAGCAACCTGTGGCCAAACCAAGCTTTCAACTCACCCCAGTGACAGAGCAGCCAGATAGAGAAGATCCCAACGTGGGCCCCTGGCCTTTGTGTCTCCATCCGCATCTTTAGTAACCAGGAGTAATTACTCCCCAGCTTGTCCTCCTCACCACACTGGTAGCATTGACATTTCTTTAGCCCAAGTTAATTTGAGAAATTAAAAAATTCAAATACAGAGACCCGGAGGTTCCCTGTCAGGAATGACTACATTTTTGACATCAGTGCCTCGCCGCTCCTTTCTCCTCTGGCTCCATGACAAGGGACAAGGTCCATAAGCTGGACTCCAATCTGTGACTGAACAGGTCTCCCAGAGTAAAATCTGGCAGGATGTTTCCTGGGTTCAGATCTTCACTTTGACTATCATATCATCTCTTTGTCTTGAGATGTCTGGAGAGTTCATTGCTGGACCAAAGAACCAAAGAACGCTCCAGAAAAATTACAGGGGAAAGTTTGCAAGTGCGATGCTAAGTAACGAGAAGTGTGTGGAGCGTGTGCTGGTGGCTCGGTGGGCAGATACCGCCAGCGGCTGGCCTGAGAATCGTACTTCACTTGGACTGGCAAATTGCTGCTCCCAGCTCCAGGAATCCCTGCTCAACTCCACCCGCCCCCAGCAGGCTGACCTGCCTCTGGGGACTGGTTACCACCGAACACAGCAGGGCGCTTCCAGAACTCTGTCTTAACGTGGTGGCCAGCATCAATTCAGCTCATTTACTGCCTATTCCCTACTCATTGTTAAATATGAACGTGGCCCTTGAGGAGGTGAGTGACTAAAGTCCCCTACTACCTGGAGTCTGGACGGGGTCTGGTGACTTCTCCTATTGGCTCTGATCCCACCCCGGAGCCTGCTGCCACCCCCCGCTCACTATGCGTCTTGGAGGATGCCTTTCTTTCCAGAAGTTACAGGCAGTTGAGGAGCACTGGGCTAAACTATTATGGAGATTTTAAGCTGTTGGATCGTTAGAAGCTCAAATTGATTACATCTGAGCTTGAGAATTTCAAACAAGGGAACTTGGCACTTGAACATGTCTAGGAAATTTGGTGTTCAACGGGAGTGGGCTTCTGCACAGAGATATATATGGCTTTGTCCCGCTCACTCCAGATCATTCATGGCTTCCGGGTAACTTAAGTCTTGATTACTCCCTTCCCCCCTTCTCTGAGGGCATTAAGGAGATTTGAATGTGGTGGGGCATTTTATTAGAATTTTCTAAGAGAGGGCCTCCCTGGTGGCACAGTGGATTAAGCAACACACTATAAAGCAAACCGCAGTCACTGCAGCACGAGTTCGATCCCTGCCACCGGCCAAAGAGGGGACCTACATGGCGCAGCAGACCTCTCCTGCTTCGCCAGCTGCTTCCCTCAGCAGTGTGTTTCAGTCCATCTGCCTGTTCTGCTGCTCACTGTGTCTCTGGTGAATCCTCTCACCGCCCTAGACTCTGGCCTGTACCCCAGCTCTTGTATGCATAAATAAATAAATCTTTAAAAAAACTAAAAAAAAAAGAATTTTCTAAGAGATATTTGTTTTCTTTTCCACTAATTATATTTTCCTGGTGATAAAGCAAAGCTCCTGAAATGACCCAATAGGAATGAAGACATTTGATTCAGAACGTTTGCGTACTTTGTAGACACAGTTGGCATCCTCCTGTTTTTGGGGGTTTTTTTTTTTGGTTCTTCATGTGAATTGCATACTCTCCCAGAAGTTGTCATTTTCATCATTGTCCAATTGAAGATAAGAGGGTACACTGGCCACAAAGGATACACTGGAACCTGCAGAAGCAAGAGTGCTTGTTTTTTATTAATTATTTTTGGTGGTGATCTAAAAAAAATCATCTTATTTATGCCTGAAGTTGTGCATCTCAATATTAACAGGGCTGGACTAAATGATAATCTTTGCCTCCTACCAGCTTGTACTATTCATTGATGCTATTTTCTTGTCCTAATAGTGGTGATGATTTGCTCCTATGTCTTTTATATATCATCATCACTGAAACTTACAGTCACTCTAACAGGTAGGCACAAAGAATGAAATCTTTCGCCAGCTTAGAGCTTGAAAAGGAAAAAAAAAAAAAAAAAACAATTAGGGAATTCATGAATTACCCTTCTGAATTACCCACTCCAATTTCAAAAATTAAATGTTGGTTTATGGAAGTCATTCTTTCTGCCTTCATCACAGGTGTTAGCATCTGAATGTGTTGGCTGAGCTTGGCATCCTGGTGTGAATTGATAGTTATGCAGCTTGTTGTTAAACATATGTGTTTGGGTGTAAACATAAATATGTATATAAACACAGTGGGAGGTAGCAGGGGGGTAGTCAAGCGACAGGATGAATTGGAGAAAGAACAGAATTACCCGTTATCTAGGGAAAGGAAGGAAAGACACCTCTCATTTATTCATTGCCCAACATATGCTGTTCATGTTACCTTAATTAATCTTCACATCTATTCTATGTGAAGAACACATTAACTTACCCATTCTGCAGATGCAGAAACCTAACTTCAGAGAAGTTCATTGAACAGGTCAAAGATTTGCAGGTTAGAGTCTAAATTCACAGCCTGGTCTATCTTCCCATTGCATCCTTAAAGGATTCATTTGTCCATCACCCATACCTTGGGCCCATGTTTATGGAACATGCAGTAAGGTCCTGATTGTAAATAAAACGTCACACCGTCCTTCAGGTGTCATAAATCCAACATCCTAGAAATCTGTGGCTCCTGTGGATGGGGGAGTGAGAACAAATGAAAGGTAAGTAGAGGGATGTCTGGGGGGTGCTGGGGAATGTTTAACACTGGACTCTCAAAGAAGGGTTCTCGATGCCTGAATTTGTAACAGCGACCATGTGCACAAAGGCCCCGAGAGAGCTTCTTCAATGACCAGGTTGACATGACCACGTACGGGTAAAAGTTTCCTAAGGGTGAGCCACACCAGCACCTGTGCAGTGCAGCTGGAAGTAAAACCATGGAAAGACCCTTCTGATCACTAAAACAAGGGTCCCTTCAGATTCAATTATGTCTGCTATTTGCAGAGAGTGTGATGCTTTTCAAGATGTATCTCTCTGTTCATTTATCTTTTGTTTTTACAACCTCATGAAAAAGACACTTTGAAGATAGGGCAGCTGTGCCTCATGAGGCTGAACACTTCATCCACTGTTGTCCATCTAGAAAGTGGCAGAATCGTGCTTCCAAACCCACGCTTTTCATCCCCTACACTGGCTCAGAAGTCAAGCTTGGCTACAAGGACCTCTTTTGTAAGTCTACCTTAAGTCACCTGGTTAGAGTATAATAATGAGATCAATGTTGAGTTCTTCTTCTGGTTATTCCAGTTAAATACACCCCTTAGGTTCCTGGACATCTGTGGTCAAATGCAGGAATACAAGAGTGTTAAAGAGGCTGAACTGGACTGCATGAACTCAGCCATGCACCCTCCAAAGACATCAATGGGGCAGCAGTGCTGTGGCCTCCGTATTCCAATGCCAGTGCTCATCCTGTTACAGGGCAAGCCCAATGTTAAACAGGTTGGGGATCTCCCTGGGAGAGAATCAATACCCCACATTCATGAAAATAAATGAACCACTAAAGCAGTCATCTTCTCCTGCACCCACAGCAGTGGGTGTATTATACAGCCAGTAGATAAACTGTAGCCTCTTGTGAAATTAGCATCTCCAAACAGGCTTTCTGTGTGGCCATGTTGGGGCGGGGGGTCTCATGGGGCGGGACACAGTGTGAGTGAACGTAGGGTGGGTGCATGTGTAGGCAGACACCTCATCACAGGTGAGAGAAGAGAGTACTTTTATTTTCTGTCCAAATGCAGAAAAAGGTGCAAGTGGGTGCCAAACAGTGAATGGCAGTCAGGATTTCTTAGGGTCTTGCTGTTTCTAAGTTTTCTGCTAGTGACTACACAGGAGACAAAGGTAAAATGTTTAGAGAGATAGAAATAGAAGGACAGATTAATATAGATATGTAGGCTGAACTTTTTTTTAAGAAATTAGGTAAAAATAAATCTAACCTATATATAAAAAATTCAGAATTTGAAGTATGATCTCTACTGAATGTGTGTCACTTTTGCACCATAAAAAGTGGAAATATTGTTAAGACAAATTAACCTAAGTGGAGAACAGGTGTAGTCCCCTGTTGGTGGATATTACAGGTTTTCCGATTTTTTGCTGTTAGAAACAAAGTACACCTTTAGAATAAAGTTCTGGAGTAGAAATGATGAGTCTAAGAGTATAATTAAAAAGAGAGAAAAGAAGAAGGGAAGGAGGAAAAGAGAGAAGGAGAGGAAAGGGAGAAAAGAAGACAAAGAGGAGAGGGGAGAGGAAGGAGGGGAGGGAAGGAGAGAGGAAGGAAGCAAGAGGAGGGAAAGAGAAATCTCAGGAGCACACCAGGCTCTTTGGGGCCTCAGTGGCTACCAAAAGAAGAGTTGTTCGGATTGAAACTGGGTCTCATCTGCTGTCCATCCCTTCCAGCTCTTCCAGCGCCAACCTCTCTTCTGTTATAACCACTTTGAAGAGCCTTAACATGTGTCTGTCACACAGTGGCAATTGAGTAGATGCTATTGCTGTCATTTTTACTCAAGGAAAGTTGGCGGAGGTGGTGGTGAGGGGGACTGATGGAAATAAAAATAGCTCAAATTGGAACCACGGATAAAAAGCATAAATTTGTCTGGGGACTTTCATCACTGAAGTTCCTTGCTTTTGTTTTGACTGAACCTGGGGTAACCCTAACACCTTGTCAAGGTGTTAGGCACCCAGGGCTGTGCTTAGAAAAACATATACTCCAGGTACCTCCCTTTCCGTATTTAAAAATAGAAAGGATACGGTGTTTTGATATTAAAGATATGAATTATTTTGACTTAAAGAGGGATGATATTGAATAGTTCCTCTTTTGAAAAATCAAATAAACGCTATAGTCTTTATCATCTCTTGCTTCATAAGGCACAGTTTAATATCCCAGATAATTTTCTATATTTTATCCCCTCCCTCATGGCACTTTTGTGAAGTGTTCAGACAGATAGATCAGTTCTTGTTGTCTTAGTTCATCTTCACGATTATGTGAAGCACCATTTCCCATTGCAAAGGGAGTAGAACTGAGACTAGACAAAAGACAGGTTTAAACACCTTGTCTTGAGATTGATTTTATGGCATCATTTATGTTGCGTGGTTACCTTTGAATTATTCCTCCATAACAATAGTTCCACCTATTGTATTTGGTAGTTGTTGCTTTAATACACAACTTAGCCTACCTTAGCCAATATCAGTCTTAGAAATATTTTTCCATTGAAATAATTGCTATAATATATAAGACATTGATTTGTATTTAAGAATTGGGTCCACCCAGTACTTCTTTCTAAAATTCTTATCATTTGTAAAATGGAAATGTTTTCACAGCAGCAAGGGAAAAAAGTCACAGTTCCCAACATGAAGTTGAGCATATTCTTCTTTGGTAAAAGAACAAAGATATAGTAAAACTAAACAGATAACAGCACTAAACAGGTTTCAGAATGCTTAGTCTCCTGCTTCTCGCTATATATTTGAGTTAATATGAGCGTTTGTCAATTGCACCACATTTTTAAATGAAATTGGTCTCTTGTTTCCCACAGGGGAGCAGAATTTCTAGGTCAATAGACCCTTAAATGTCATAAATTGCCGTGTCTATGGCAGATGACACTTGTCAAAGGTTCGGTGATCAATTCAGGTACAAATCTGACTTGAGGACTGAAAGAATCCGAATCAAATTGATGTATGAGATCAAGTCCAGGTTTAACGCAGTGACATGGTTAGCAGAATCTTTCAGGGCATAAAGCTTCAGGACCTCCTAAGACACTGACATTCCCGGGCTCTGTCATTTGTCATGGCTGGATCACTTCTGTCTTCTTAGTCCTGTGTTTATTAGGCTTTTGATTAAGCAGCTGGGCAGAAAAAAAGAGAGAAGAACCGACATTATTTCCTCCTTTAATTTCTGCAACTTGGCCTTATGATGCAACTCTTTAAGATTGGGAGGCCAGATGTCAGTGGAGACCAAGCAGTGAGTAACCTACAGAAGCAAATCTCTGGGTCATCTCCAAGCAAACTAAGTCCCAATGCAGATGAAAAGAAGCAATTCTGGTGAACCCCCAATCACTGATATCCAACACTTAGGATATTTTAAGTCCTTACAGAGCAGGACGTATTAAAATGACGTGAACTTCTGGAACCTAGGAGTGACATGGTTATGTACCCTAGACAGCATTGCAGGCAAACCCGGACTGCCTGTGCCTCCATGGTTCCAACGGACTACCCCACTCGACATGGGCTGTGCTATATAGGTTCATATAATTACACTCTGTGTTAGACACACAACAGCTGCCTCACAGCACAGTTCTCTATCTCGTTGTGAATGAAGCCATGACAGTATTCTCAAAGTAACAATAGCTACCTTTAGGGTGCTTTTACTAGGTGACACTTTAGGGGGCTTTCACTAGGTGGCACTTTTAATAAGACTTATTTTAATTATCACAGCGAAGACACAGAGGCTCTCAGTTAGGTACTGGAATTCCTTCCATTGGACAAGGTTGAGGTTATGGCAGAAGAAGGGCTGGATAGTAAAAGGAAGGCTATCTGACTCCACATTTTTTACCTTGCTCCCACCCTCCACCTCCTTGTGCCCCCCTAGGACTTTATGCAGTAGGACACATATGACTGAATTGGCAGAAATACAAGAAATTTAGCACTTTCATTTGTCTGCAAAATCTAGCAAGGTAACAAGATCACTCACAGTAGAGCATTTCCAAGGAAATATCTTTGATTCGCACATCCTAGAATTGAAAAATAACTTTGCTGTTCAATTTGTTCATTTACTAGTAAATTAAAAATAGGTATAATTGGTGCCTGCTCTGTGCCACATTTGCTTAGGCGTCTGGAGCTAACAGTGGTGAAGGAAACACACAAGTTCCTTGCTTTTCATGGGCTTTAATTCCAGTGGGGAAGAGGCTGCTGGTGTCAAGGACTATAAAGGAAATAGACAGACTTATGAAGTAGAGATTTATTTGGGAAAGTGTTTTTCAGTGAGGTATTCAGGGAAGCTCTCTCTGCTTTGAGTGACACCTGAGTTGAGACCAAAACAACAAGAAAGAACCAGGCATGAGAAGAGCTGGGGAAAGCTTTCCAAATATAGAGGAAACAAGGAAAAGGCCCTGAGGCAGAAAGCATGTGGGTCTGATCAAAGACTAGAAAAGAGGCCAAATGGCTGACATATCCCAAATAAGAAGCAGAGAGGAAGCAGGGACCACATCAGGCAGGACCTCCTGGGTCAGGAGTCCGGTGCTTTCTGAGCACAATACAAACCTTTGAGATATTTTAAGCAAGAAAATGACAGGACTTGATCTGTAGGCTCTGACAGAAATGTGATCACCTCTTGAGAAGACATGATTTTAAATAACAAATGCACACATATGCATACAACCCAGCATGGAACACTAGGGAGCCATCAAAATAGAGAGACTGGCCAAGGAAGGGACACAAACAAGAAGCAACTGGGAATATTGTCCAGTGAAGAAAGAGGACACCCAAAGAGAACTTCAGGTGACCACCTAGGAAAGCACACAGGAGAAAGATGCAATGACCCTCTCTGGAAGTAAAGGAGTGCAGTGAAGGATCTTTCCAGAATGTCAAGGCAAGGTAGAGTACATTATCCTGAGAAGAAGGTAATCAGTAAATTCAGTGTCTCTGGAAATTCCATAATAAAGGAGGTCATCTGGTATGTATGCATATAATGCATATATACACATACACATATAATACACATGCACATGCACATATATAATACATGTGTGTACACACAATGCACATATACATATAATGTATACATCAGCACATGTGCATACATATGCATGTACATATATAATGTATATACATACACACATACACATATAATGCATATGTACATGTGCACATATGATGTATATGTGCATGTACACACATAATGCATATGTACACATACACACATAATGTATATGCTATACACATATAATGCATACACATATAATGTGTATGTGCATATATAGATCGAATGCATCTACATATATACACATAATGTATAGGCACACATATAATGTATGTACACACATACATGTGTATATATACATATATATAATATTTCAGTTGCAACTTGGTTCATTTCATTATTTGATTTTTATTTGGACTTATGATGGTTTATTTCAGTTCATTTTTTTATTTGGGGGGAAGGGTATGACTGTGGTTGCCATGCATTACCCTTTTCTTCAATGGGAAAGACAGGCAATACCATTTCCGCTTAGATCCCTAGCATCCCAGAGCAGGCTCTCCCTCCATCGCATGCTTTGCCCATGGCCTCTCTGCATCCTCCCCAACTCCATGGTCTCTGAGCAGCTCTGGGCAGCTCCTGTCCCAACACTGGCCCCTGCGAAGGCTTAGCATCATGTCTTCACAGTTTCACCAGAAAGGGCCCTGTAGGGGGACTGGATTTAGGTTGCCTCTTGGAAGGCCCCACAGCAATGTCAGGGAAAGTGGATGCGGGGATAATGGGAGGAGGTGGGAGTGGAGAAAGCTTCTTAGATGACAGGTTGCTGCATCCGGAACCCTGGCACTTGTGAAGTACTCTGTCAGGAACATTAAGTATCCAAAAGTGATAAAGCTTCAATTTGCTAGTCCATTAGACTAATTACTGCAATAATTAAGTAACTACTTGATTAGAACTAATGGGTACCTAATTATCCAGGAGAAAAGTATCAGGTGGCAATTATCAGGTGGCAATTAATAGACTGGAGTTAATGTCTTAGCAATGTCTTTGTATGAATTCATAAGCAAGGTAAAGAAAACAAACAATAGCTTATTAATATTTATTGGTGCCACAGTGTTTTTCAGCTTGTTTCATTTACATAGAACCAATTAGTGGAAAGCCCGTTAGAGTCACAGGATATAAAGAGAGGGAAGCAGAGTTAGCTTTTTAAAGGTACAGGAGCTCATTAGCAATAACCACTAACATTTAACCAGAATCAACCCTGATTTTAGCTTTGTTGCTGTAACTTCTATGGAAAGGGGCTCACAGAGGTGAGAAATCAATAATCATGATAAAATCTGCTGGAAATTGGCTAATGTATTGAACTCAAGGGCCTTATTAAAGATTTTTCTTGGTCCACTGGAAACCCTTCATCTGTTTATTCGAATGCTACCTGTTAGTAGCCAGTGAGAGATGGAGGAGAAGAGAAGTGAGTTACTAACAAACTTTTCTTGTGACTTCATAGCACAGAGCTATGAAAAGTTTATCTCTCTAAGCCAGTGGGTGTTGAGCATTTACTAAGACATGCTGCTGATATCAGAAAATATTTATCGTCAAAATAAGATGTTAGAACAAGACTTCCCTCTGTGGTCATGTTGTTCTGTGGGTTAGAGAGCTGCCTTGTGCAAAACCACTTTGCTAGAAAGCTTCAGTCAGGTTTGAAATTCATCACTCAAGTTTAGAGGAGAAAACAAGTCGGCTATTTATTTATTTACTGTTAATCCAGGGAACTATGTGGCATGGTTGTAAGGCTTCCGGCAAACAGAAGAACAAGAACCAACTGCGTGGGATCACATGTGTGAAAAACCAACTCCCTTTCAGAATATTTTGAATCCAACCTTTCAGCTGATCATGAAAATGATCACTACACATTTATTATTTTCTTTTATTAATTCAATGAATTTTTTTCCCAAGACAACCACTTTTAAAAATTCAAAAGAGGTTTGGACCTGTGTTAAATTTATTAACATTTTAAAAGTCATATAATTAACCCTAGAGTAGAAGAAAACCCCATTTACTTTTATTTTATTTCCTTGCCCAGTATAAATAATTGAAATGGGTTTTAATCATATTTTCAGGGAAAAAAAACAATCATCTTATATTAGAATGCATACAATGACAAATGGAGATAAATCTAAAATTTATAGAAAGAGAACATTTGCATAAACTGCAGAATCCAAACATATAGAGTAGTAAGAGTAACAATTGTAGCGAGGGGCATGAAAAATTCAACTTTGGTTTCGTGAGGGGAAGCTGGATTCCTAACATGATTAAGATAATACATCAAGCAACCTCCTCTTATTAAAGGCATAATTGTCGTTAGAACCAGAAGTGGCGTCCCTGCTAATCTAGTTTTATATATGTACAAATATGAAGAGAAGTGAACTTGGAGACGCTTGCTTTTGGTGATCCATAGGCATTTTATTAATGTTTGAATAATAACTGCCTAGAGGGCCTGTTATAAATTAAAGGGACGGATGGAGATATAAATTTTTATGAGGACTAGTTATACATTTCCATTATGTGTTTAAAAATGAAGGAATTACTGTGAGCACTGCAGCACTCACATTTATTTGAGGTGATTTGGACGGCAGGGACGGTGGATGAGCACTGTGGTAAGGAAGATGTATCTGTCCCTCTGAACAGATACATCATATGTCACTGCAGACTCTGTTTTACCAAGACATTTGCTCCGCTGCCGAATCTGCAGGATTATTTCTGGGACAGTACAAGTGATGATCGGGCACATGGTCCCGGCCATGTAAGGGGGTTTCTTATGGTTAATTCCTGGAAGATTTTACTATTATCTATCCGCTAATGCATACCTGGACTCACCGTTTATGGTGAAGTGATTCTGATCTCTGTCTGGCTCCAGAGGGGCTGCCTAGGTTTTTTCAAAGACCCAGATGCCTGCTGTGGAGAAGCAGATCCCATTAAATGACAACCATACTTCTTTCTTTCTTCATGTTTACCCACTTCCTTCAACAACATTGTCATAAGGTTTTGTGGCTATGCCATCATAGATGGACTCTGAGTCCAAGGATTCAGAAGGCTCTAGCCAATTTGTTCCTGGACCTACATAATCACACTCATGAACATGTATACAAACACACAGTACATACATATATGTGGGCACACATATATGTACACATAGCTCACATATACCCATGTATTGCCTATGTGCATATGTACACCCACATGTACATGTCCCTCTATGTATATGCACACACATGCTTCATGTGTACACATATATACACATGCATAGACCTATAGATGCAACCCAGACTCCAGGAGCACAAATGCACAGTATGGTCAAATACTGCTCTCCTGGTTCCCTATAGCTCCACCTAAACTTTGAAGTCAGGCAAGTCCAAGGTTGCACCTCAGACAGAATTTCTGAAGAGTGTAGCGCTATTTAATAAATACCTCCATTGGTTCCCTTATGTTCCTCCTAGGGGAGGAACCATCTGGTATTTTTCTTTTGCCTTCTGACTTGCTTCGCTAAGCATAATCCCCTCTAGATCCATCCATGTTCCCATGAATGAGTCTAGTTTTTCATTTCTGATTGCTGAGTAGTATTCCATCGTGTATATGTACCACAGCTTCCTGATCCACTCATCTGTTTCAAGGAAAGGAATAAGAACAATAATAATAATAACAATAACAGCAATAAAGACAGAAACCAAAGATGAGGAGACAGACGGGGACGGACTGGGGACACCTGGTGGGGAGGTTGATGGAGGATGGGAGCGCGAGGGACTGGGGTGATGGTGCACTGGTGAAATGGTGATGGGGAATACATGGGGATTACAATTAATGGCAAGTATATGTAAATTTTTAAATATTTTAATGAAAAAATTTAAAAAAATAAATAAACACCTCCAATTTCCATATGTAGAGAATAAAAAGTCCCCCTAGGTACTGAAAGATTAAATGGCATTTACTTTCTTGTTCATAATAGAATCACGGTGTCTATTCTTTTGCCAGGGCTGCCATTACAAAATGCCACAGACAGACATTGTTGGTCTCACAGCCATGGAGAGTAGGAGTCAAGGTGTTGTAGGGTTGGTTCCTTTGAAACACCTTGCGGTCTGTTCATGCCTTTCTTCTTGGCATGTAAAAGACTGTCCTCCTCCCTCCTCTTCACATCATGTCTCTGTGTCTAAATTTTATTTTTCTGAAGGACACCAGTCATTCTCGGGTTAGGACTCATCCCAATCCTGATTTTAAGTGGGTTATCTATGTGTGGGTCAAAAGTCCAAATAAAGTCACATTCTGAGTACTAGGACTTGGGGCTTCAATATATGACTATGGGGACAGGAGACACACACAGTCCAACCAATAAAAAGACATTTGATGAATAAATCAATGAAAGAACAAAGTCAATGATCTTGTGACAATAAAAGAAAAAGTACGCTCTCATCCCCACACTTCGTTCTCAAGTCATCATGCCCCTCGCTCCAGGCTCCTGTAAAATCTGGGTAGGATTCAAACTTTCCATATTCCTTACGGTCACCACTTCCTCTGGCACTATGACGAGAATGTGGTGAATGTTTGTTTGATTGCATTTTGGCAAGAACCAGAGTTCTGTGGGAGATGACGGGTGATGTGTCTTCTGGGGGCTGGGCCACCAGGGCCTCCTTCAGCATTTCTTTCCAGTCCGTCTGTGGGAGTCCCTACTGAAAACGCTCATTGTCAGAATGATTATAATGATGACCAAATAAAAGAAACATGTAGAAGAAAATCAGAGCTCTTGTTGTGCTGATTTTAAAATAGACCATACTATTCAAACACATCTTTTCAGAACCCAGAAAACTCCCTAATCATAGGGCTATTTGAATTTAAATTCCAGAACATCAGCTCTTCAGCAACATGCTGCTATTTACCAATTGTAGCCATGTTGTTAAAGGATTACCTGAGGGCCCTGCAGGCTGCATGGGCAGGCCAGGGAGTGGGGTGTGTGTTCGGGATTTGCATTCTCTAGATGGTTAGGCAAAACCTAGGATCTTTTTTTTTCCTTATCTCCAAATGATTCTTATTATTGGGACACAAAGGAAATCACCCCACGCCCCTCTGGGTTCTTCTTGGGCTGTACAAGTAATCAAACCATCGTTGTACCTGTTAACAAAGGAAAAGCCATCAATTTAATCACATACATGTGAAGCATTTGCATGGCAGTAAATTCTAAAGAAGTGTGGAACTGACTGAGGATATTGATCTGGCCTGGAGGACTTGGGGCATCAAGGAGAGAGAGGGGAAGACCTCACCTGACAGGCAAGGGTGGGATGACCTTATCCCTGCTCTGAGAGTCAGATGAGATTCTCAGAGAGAAAGGACATGTTCACTGACAAACCTACACCTGGATGAAGCCCCCACACTAGATTCTTCTAGATCATGAAAGGGGGGATGCAGTGATTGTTTCTTTCATTAGGAGAAGGGCAAAGGACTCAGGTGAGGAAGTATGCTCTCCTTAACCTTCAGGACCTTCACGACTCAACTCAATGCCATCTGCATTCTCACAGAGGTCATATATAGAGCTTGGGGTGGCTCCTTGAGCCTGGGCTGACCTCTAGTTCCCACTCGCTGGAAGCAATCTACTCTGGGCTGTTGGGAAAAGCCTCCCTGATCCCTCTGGGGGACCGACTCCACATCATGAAAATTCACTTACATGAAATGCCTCACAAATAGTTACTAACCCAGTGTTATTTTCTTATGCAGACCTGAGCAGGGGCCAACATTGTCTCGTAGCCGTGGAGACTGGGCTTTGAGCTTCTAACGGATGTCCTCTAAATGTTCATTTTTAATTTCATCTTCAACTTCCAGTGGTAGTCCAGGGGGCGTTGTGTCACAGAGACTGTGAGAAGACTGTAAAGAAGGGTCCTCTGTGGGCACTGGGGACGGTGCTCTTGAAAGCAGAAGTGATGGCAGTTCTGGGTCAGGTGGAAGAGTGGGGAGTTCATGAGTCAAAAGTACCTCCTGACAGAACTGGGTTGTGGTGGTAAGTGCTGATTACAGAGTAATTACAAAGAGAAGATTCTGGGGTTCACAGTGTGGGGTAGACTTACAGAAGTGAAAGTGGAAGGGAACAACGAGGCAGAGGCCATTACTTCTGAGAGCTGTTAGCACACAGATTGGGGAACAGACTGAGGGGCAACTGGGATCCTGAACCTTACACCCTTTAGAGGGGTCTAACCATCCATATGCGCAATGACAAAGCGACTCTTGGAGCAGATGAACTTTGATAGGCCAGTGTGCAGAGACAGAAGAAAGGATAATAGTTTTCCTATTTCCCAGTGAAACACCCAAAGTTACCCATTCCCTTGGGGGTAAAATATCCAGGCAAGCAGGGTTAGCTGGAAGTGGGGCTCCTGACACCCAAAAACTTGCCTAAATGTAAGGTATGTTCTGGTGGGAGCCTGGGGGAGGAACAAAGGGGGCAGACAAATCTGAGAGGACAGGAGCCAACTCAAAGTACAAACCAAGGTAAATGGCTGCCTTGTCAGCCTCCCCACGTGCCTCCTCATGCGTCTCTCCTGAGTCTCTACATATTTCTCCTCCCAAGTCCCTAGTGCAAGTCCAAGGCGAGAAGCACCCCACATGCCCCGCTCACCCCAACAGACATGAGGTGCCACACTGTGACAAAAGGTGAGTCTGCAGTGGGCGGGAGTCCGGTGCCTGCTCTCCGTGGCTGGATAGCAGAGGCGGCAGCCACTCGCCAGCCCTCCAGCACTCGTGCTTTTATGACAGTCTCAGAAAGCAGGAGTCTAGCTCCAGAGAGAAGAGAAGAAAGCACCAGAGTGTTTCAGCCACCACGTTCACATGCAGAGATAATTAACCCCAGGAAACGGGAGGATGGGCATTTGAACATGGATGCGCATTTAACCACTTGGTTGCTGGAATTTTCACAAAAATAACTACACTTATAGATATTGTCTATCCATTTATATTTCATCCACTGATCAATTATCTGTCTATCTACCAAATTTACACATATCAAATTTACACATATCGTATACTCAAATGCTTTGGCTTTGGTGGTGACTGGGCACAAAGGAAATCATTCCACATCCTCACAGTTCTTCCAGCTGGTGAGTAAACAAAGAGGCATCCAACAGGTTGATGAGAGAAGACACCTTGGGAAATTTAATAGTAATGTGAACACCCCCTGCATACTTGGGAGAAGCCAGCAGGACTGAGGCACCTGCCTGGGTAGCTTCAGACACCATCTTATATAGCTTGACTAGAGCAAGAACGGTTGGGTGAAGAAGGGGAAATTCAGTTAGGGAGTTTACCAGGAAAAAAGGAATACAGATTTAAGTTGCACCTTCTCCAAGGAGAAGAGACAACGAGGTTAGGTGTTCTTGGGAGGTCCCCTGACAGAGAGAAGTTACACATAAAAATCAGAAGCAGCTTCCGTCCAGTCTTCAGAGTCCCAGCCATGAACCCAACCCCCTGCCAAAGACAGGTTTGGGGGTGACAGACCTTTGATTTCCAGAGCGGCACTTCTAAAAGTGTGGGCTTTCACTTGTTTCTAGACTACAACTAGCACTAGAGGAAGCTTTGTCATTCCTCCATCTCCTCTTCTCATATTGCTGAGATTTTCTGAATGTCAAAGGGGCAAAACTGAAACATAAGGTGATGAGAAAATATATGACAAAGTTATTTTTTTCCTGCATTTTATTTTGCTTTGACTCAGGTGAAAGTTCACTTTGGTTTTTTATTTTATCCAAACCCTTTGCCCATTTCTCATGAGAATCTTAGATACCTGGAGTGTTGCTGTCATCCCATCTGTGTTCAGTGCCCTCTTTCTCATTCTTTTAAAATGGAAATTTTTGTTTTGTTTTCCTTTTAATTTACTTATCTGTGCATACAAGTACCGGGATGTAGGCCAGAGGTGCAGGGGGTGAGAGAATTCACCAGAAACAGAGTGGGAAGCAGAACAGGCAGATGGTCTGAAACACACTGCTGAAGGGAGCAGCAGGCGAGGCAGGAGAGGTCTGCTGTGCCATGTGGGTCAGCTCCCTGCCGGGGATCGAACTCGTGCTGTTGTGGCTTCAGGACAGCTTCATAGTGCTGTGACTTAACCCCTTGTGCCTCTAGGGATGCCCCTCTTTCTCATTCTCACAGACAGTACTTCTCTCACAGTGTAGCAGACCTGCCTCACATGACCGGCATGAACTGCCTCATCTCCTGTACCTTAGGAAAAAAAAAGCCACTTGGTTCTTTCCTGTTCAATACTTCCAAATCCATTGCCCCAAATTTCAGTTTTGTTATTTTATTCTTGATGCTTCAGCGAGCAAGGCTGATATTTTACAAACTGGGTTTCTTTAATCCCATTGACACTGGTCTCCCCTTTCAGCTTAGTTACCCATTATTTTAATCAGCAAACTAAGGAGATGAAGGGACTCTGCAGGGAGGTTAGGGAGAGGTGAGAGGAAAATTGGATATGAAGTAAAAGGTTAATTCTCCTATGACTTTCCATATTTTGAATGAATAGTTGAAATTTTTATAGGAAATAAAGAAGACTATTATTAGTCTAAAAATGAGACTTAAACTACCTCAAACTCAGGAATCAGACTTTCCTTTACTCATGAAAATAATACAAAGAAAGAGCTGTATTAACCGCAGTGACCGAGGTGTGTACTAGAAGCTGCCTAACCCTGGACTGAGGTCGTGTGTGGATGTGTATATGAGGTAAGAAAGCATCTGTCACCATTTGACCTCACCGATCTCTCCAATTAACCAAGAGACACAGACAGAACCCCTGTAGAGAGAGAGGTGAACAATCATGTACTTATTATAGCCATTCAGCTTGAAAAAACCCTGTTGTTGACTCAGAGTCTAATCCACCATAAGCAGCACCTCCCACTCCCCATTTCAACAGGTAAGTTTTGATCAGGAAGTGAGCAAAGCCCTGGGGAAAAGAACGGAGCTCACTATTTCTCAGTCGCCCTCATGGAAGCTCAAAAACATTTTTCCCTGAATAGATCATTTAATCTCCTTGTACCACAGCTTCCTCTCTTGTGAGATGGAGGTCATAATACCGGCATATTTCAAGGGGTTACCGAGGAAAACTCTCTGGTTAACCATTATAAAGCATTTTACAAATACCAAGTATTTATACAGTCTAAAATAATTCTTGAAAGTATCAAATTGTATACAGTTATCAAGTATGATCAGTATATTCATCCTATTTCTCTGGGCATTTATCTTTGTCTCCTTTTCTATCTCTTCCTTTCATATTATGATGTTGAGAAATGCAATGCCTCTCCTTTCGCCCAAAACTATGGACTTGAAATTCTCAGAGAGATTACTTGTCAGTTCAATTGCAAACATTTCAACTAGAGAATTGGCACCTACATGTGACTGAACATCTTTCTAGAAAAAAAAGGATATTGAAAGGAGAAGTTAGATTTTTAAAAGACCCCAAAATATACTTTTCAGACCATAAAAACATCTGACCAGGAGAGGCTGTGGCTGTCAGCATCTAAGGCTTAGGTTGACATGTGAGTTCCTCCGTACCTGTCCGTTACTGAGAACATGTGGCTACTACGTGGAAGATTAGGTATCTTTGTCTCTTAGATGAGGGATCTTCCCACAGCTCCACAGTGAAGGGAAGATACTGTGGAACTTTCCAGATCCCAAACCTGTGCTCTGTTGTCTGTGCATGCAGAGGCATGCCACCCTTCCAGTAACTCACTGCTGAGTGGTACAGGCAAGCTAGCTGAATTACAGCTATCTACTTTGTGATCAAGTTTCTGTTTTGTGGGTACAGGACTCCTCATTGACTTGTCAGACCTCAGCCCACAGAGCTGTCCAATGCAGGAGGACAGTGAAAGCAAACATTCTTACTTGGAACTTCCCAAAGTGTGACCACATTGCTTCTTCGAGATCAGTAAATGTTCGAGATTAGTAAATGTTACATTACTTATGTAATGTCATCTACTTAAAAGATGACTAAATGATGAAATAATTTTGGATGCACATAGTCACACATTCTGGGAGGAGTATAGAAGAGACGGTATGATCTCAAAAAGCAAGAAGGAAGATAGTTTCCAATGGAAGTTGTGAAATTTCTATAAAGAAGACTCAATAATATTGCATATATGAAAGTAAAATTAGAAATTATGATATCAAACTAAGATATGAGGGTTGTATACAAAATAATAATGGAATTAAAATACCTCGCCATAATTTTGTATGCTATGAGGGGATTGTCCAGAGTTAAAATATTATAAGGAAAAAGAAAAGATGACTAAAATAGAGAGACATAAAAATTGAAGCATATCACTGAGAATCTGACATAGCTCTTGTTGCAATAATTACGAGTAATAGAATTTATTTTACCAGGTGGAATCATAACACGTTCAATTGGGGTAAGTTTGCCTGAGGATTGTAGTATGATTGGTAAGCTAAAACAGCTATTTATTTAGGGATATTGTGGTTTCCTTTAGTATTGCTAACCTCCCTGCCTGTTACAGCTAATTATTACAACATTTTTTTCATGCCAACATACACAAATTCACAATAAATTTCTAGTTATTTGAAGGTTTTGTAAAAAAATTATTACCCTACTAACTCATCAGTTGCTATCTTTGTGTGAAACAAATTTAATATGAAATACCTAGAATTGTTTTCTTGTCATTAGAAGAACTTATTTATTAATAAAGATATAGCTTTCATTTCTTAAGTTATAACCTTTGAAAATTGATCTTATTTCTGTAACTATAAGTAAACATCACCATTGGTCCTACAAAGTGGTAGCTGATCCTGCTGTCTGGTACGGAAATCCAAGGTTTTCGATTCCTTATGCATCCTAATAGAATTAATCAAGGCAGCACAACTTACTTAAAAGGAACAGATGATTAATCTTGACAATAATAATGTAAACAGAACTCTAATTCATGAATTGGTGGTTACCCTCCGTGCACCCCCCCCCCCCGCCCACTACTGGAGAACTACCTCTTTGTTTGAGATTTACCCCTTGCCATGTTCATATTAGAAGAACAAAAGTGAGTTCTTTATCTTTAAAAATATCCATTCAGTTCGGCTTACAGAACAGGGGAAAAATTGCTATATTTATCAAGGTTGATTTTGTTTTCCAAGTCTCTAATTCGAAACTGAAGAATGCAAGACTACATACATCAGGTGTTTCTAGCAAAATAGCAGCAGCAGCAGCAAATCATAGACATTTGTCATTCCTTAGAGCTGTCTGACAGTTCTGACAATTCATTAGGCTGAGCTGAAAAGAGGTTTAGAAAGCAAAGAAGGAATTGCAGGTAGGAGAGTTGCTTTTGCATGATCCAGTAATGGCTGATTTGTATCATTTTGGGTGATGGATACACTGTTCAGATTAAACTCAGCAGGCTTCCCCCCACCCTTTCTCCTTGATTTCACCCCACCCCCTCAGATTCCTTCTCTAGAAGCCTCCGGGACATTGGGGATAGGTTAAATCATCAGCTGTATTTCATCCTTAAAAGTATGTTCATACATGCACAAGGAAATTCCTCCTTCCAAAAGCTGCTTCAGAGGCAGTGGGAGTTCATGAGATGTGGTACCATGTCTCATTTCCAGTTTCCGCCTGCTGTGTGAGGTGGTCCCTCAGCATGGACCAGTCAAAAAGTATCTATGCATCCAACTTCTAGTCCCTGGCACAGGAGCCTCTAATGTGTCAGTTGCTGATCCTGTCCCCAGCCAATCATATGGCCACAAGCTTCTTTATAAATGGAAATTAAAGGTCCTTGGTCACCTGTCATATGTGTTTTTCCTGGGGTAGGATTGGGAATTCATTCCAGGCATATTTTTTATAATCTCTTATGCACCCAGGATAGGCAGTTCTTATTTTTAATCTTGACAAACAACAACTATGGTGAATAAGGGTTTTAAATGGTTAATGTCATCTACTTATGTGTGTATCACAGTGTATTATAAAGATTTCTAGCCCTTGTAACTGGTGGTTGAAATATGGATTAGCCAAATGAAGATGACGAAAATGCAATTAATCAAAATTGGTTTTTATTAATCGTGTGTGCAATGCCTTGAGGAGAATAAACAGTGTAAATACTGACTTTAAGGTTGATACACATACCAAATTTTGGCTAAACAACATTTTTTTAAGTCCACACACCACATAAGACTACATTCCTCCACTTAGCTTTCAAACATTTCTCAGTCACTTTCTAAGAACCCAGGAATTTCCCACTAATTGGAGATTAACTGAGTGAAAATTAAAGTTAATGTGCATATACTCAGTGTTAACATACAACATATGGTCCATCAACATGTAAAGTTGAAAGTTAAATAAAAATTGTGTATTGAGACTAATGTGTTAAAATAATCAAATAATGGAAAGTATATGAAAAAGGTGGTGTTATGCATGAAATACTTATGTCTTCTCCTTCCTCACACAATTCATATGTTGAAGTCTTAACCCCTAAAATGATGGTATTTAAAGTGAAGCCTTTGGAAAATATTTAGGGTTAGATCAGATAGTAAGATTGGAAACCTAATGATGATACTAATGTCCCTAGAAGAGGAAGAGAGAAAATGTTGTGTGAGCACACAAAAGAAAAGAATCATCTGTAAGCCAGAAGAAAGATCTTCTCAGGAACCAGCCTTGGACTTCCAAGACTTTCACATGTCAGCTGAAGTCCCCCCAGACTGGCATATAAGTTATAACAGAACAAAGTGACTAAGACATGTGTGGTTCCTGGCTAAGACAGCGTCAGAAAGGGAGTCATCTCTGAGGATGGACTGTCTCACATGAGCATGGGCTTGAGTTGACCATAACACTCCAGGAAAGGAAATTTCCAATTTCTCATCTATCTGAGGAAATGAAGGAGACATATATCTTGAATGAACTGAGTGAATTCCTGTGACTATAGGACTTTTCTTTTTTCACAGATGTATTCTCCATGTTCTCAAAGTGCATGGTCCATAATACATCCTCAGAGTCCTCAGTGAAGTCTTAATAGAACTAGAGCTGCTTATAGACCTGTCCACAGATTTTTCCATGGTGGACTGGAATTGCCTCCTCACCAATGGTGTTCTGTAACCCTCCCAAGAGTTTCCCACTGACTAAATGTTTACCTAGTTCTCTTGACTTAAGAGGGCTGAGTAATCCATCTTCAGTGGGATTTATGCACCAAAGAACCTAGTGGATTACACCAAGACAAGACAAAGGGACCATACTTTACTTGGTGCTTTGCCATTTCCCCTTTAGCTTTGTTCCCTGCACCATATATATTTTTTTCTTTTGTCCAAAGACCACCCACTCAATAAGCGGCATTGAAATACTTACCTCGCCCTCTATGCCTAAGGTAAATCTAATCTAAGATAATTCACATGGGGAAATCATTGAGCTACATAGATGCAACATGGACCCAAACCAGTTCAAGAAAGTGAAACTAGACTTCAAGATAAGAAATTATCAGTAGCGTATAGACTTAATCAGGAATTGTTTTATTATTGGAAATAAAATAGAACAAATTTTTAGTGTCAAAATATTATACAACTAATTTTTTTAAGAGAAAGTCATTCTTTTACTTGGGAAATAGAAAGAGACATATGGTAGTAGAAGAAAATAGGGAATAAATCCAGGTGAGATGATGTATATGTAGGATGTCTACATATTATGGTGCTTATGGGGTTTACATTACAGGGAAATTCTCTTCCAAAAAGGGTTTCCAAGATCACATTTGGAAAAATCCTAATTAACATTTGTTTGACTCTGAAAATAAATCATAGGAAATAAATTCTCACAAATAACCAAGAAGGTAGCCTTTCAAAGTCAGTGTTACTGTGAGAAAAAATGACAAGACTAAGTAGCATACCAACTACAGAACATGTCATCTTGTTATCAACTTAATTGAAGTCATTGTGTCATGAATGACAACCCATCAGATATTCTGCCAGTCAGTGTGTCATGACATTATACGTAATGAGAGGTCTCCTAAAACCCAGAGGGAAAACCTACTCATTTTTTATGACTTTACTTTTACTTTTTGAATCATCTTGGTACTGGTATAAAATGTGTAAAGCCTATTAAGTCCGTGAAAGACTGGTTAACTCATAATTCAAAATAGGGGCATGCATTTTCTTAAAACATGTCTTATCTTTTCAAAAGTGTAAAGCAGTTTTCATGTCATTGAATCACTTTATCTTCACTAATATTTTATCAGATGCCCTATCACATTTGTTTCTTGGATAATTTAAGAAGCAAAGACACTATAGCAAGCATGAATACATGATATGTGATGGGGGGAAAGTTGATGAAAATAAATGAAATATTTCATAATTTAAAAGTGGAAGCTTTGAAAGTTTCTTTTTTCAGCTGTGATAGTGTAGCTTGAGGCATACTATCATCCCTCCTCAGCACAACTGGTAATTCTCTATAAAATATCAAAAATAATTCATTTCATTTCAAAGCCAGGTAATATTTGAGAGTCCAAGATTTTGGAGCAATGCAAACCTCATTATATTGAACCCAGTGTTGTATGTTCCAGTTTCTACTCAAAGCATCTGTTAGCAAGAGAAGATTCCGTGAAGCCACTTAGTAAGGCACTGCTGAAAGCATCCTGCAGAGTTCACCAAAATCTCACAGGACTGAAAACAAAAAGTTACTTTGGGTTTACTAAGGCAGCCAGAATTTAAGAGTCTATGATTCCGGAAATGTGAGATTCAGTGAAGGGAGTTGGATATTTGGTGTTAGTTTTTTTCAACCCATGAAGAATGTGCCAATTTGAAATTTGCATGAGGTATCTAGAAGTCAGATGACTGAAGTTAGTGCCGATAAGTCAGAAAGGTGACTGAACATTAAAAAGAGTTTTCATAGCACTGAGGACATAAAAAAATTGGAGTTTAGGATGTAACAAGGTGAAATATGCTAAAACATCTTAGACTCTAAGTCAAGCATCTCAGGACTATGCCCATGTACTAGGGATAAATCAGAGAGACAACATCTTAAAACTCTTAAAGCTTTACTTAAAACAGCTTATTAGAATAATTCAATATGCTCTTCCAATACTGTCTGTCAAAAGATAGAGTGGAAACTCATTAAAAGAAGAAATAGCATTAATAGTTTCTATAGTCTTTCTGTACATTGTCTGGAATTTAACAAATGTTTACTGGAGTAGCAAGAGACAGACCATGGGAAAATATGCAGATGTTACAGACATTACAATTATCAAGTACAAACTTTAAAATAATAATGTTCTGGGCCTCCCTGGTGGCGCAGTGGGTTAAGCAACGCACTATGAAGCAAACCGCAGCCACTGCAGCACGAGTTCGATCCCTGCTGCCGGCCAGGGAGGGGACCTACATGGCGCTGCAGACCTCTCCTGCCGTTCCTGCTGCTCCCCTCAGCAGTGTACTTCGGTTGATCTGCCTGTTCTGCTCCCCGCTCTGTCTGTGGTGAATCCTCTCACTCCCCCACATCTCTGGCCTGTACCCCAGCTCTTGTATGCATAAATAAATAAATCTTTAAAAAAATAATAATGTTCTGAGTATGATAAATTGCAAATTGAGGAATTTTCTAGTGATTCAGAATTTGTTTAAAAAATAAATGGAGATTGGGACCTGAATATTACCATTTTTCTCAATTTAAAAGTTTAATATAATGGCTTAATAGCAGACTGAACCCAGTTGAATCAGTATTCACATTTATAAAGTATATTTACACTAAAGTTTGGAGAAGAAGTATAATGAAACATAATGGGAGAAACATAAGACATATATTAGATATAGTGAAAAGCCATAAGCTATTTGCAATTAATTTCCATAATGAAAAGAAAGGGAAAAGAAGTCAGAAGCAATTACATGGACAGATAATTGCTGTGAAGTCTCCCAGACTGATGAAAGACATCGAACCACAAATATAAGAAGTGCAGAAGTTATCTTTGAAGAATCATACTTTAGGAGAAGAATTTGAATTGTTGTCTAAACCAAATCTAATCTATGAGGTTAAATATTAAATACTAACAGAACCGCTCTCTGACTTGATTAAGGTATTCAATTTCCCCAGTTTTTCTGAATAGAAGAAAATATTACCGATGACACCCCTCTTGAAAATGTCATTATTCAGGGTGTGTGTGTGTGTGTGTCTGTGTGTTTTCCAGAAAAGAATCGAAGACTGAAAACTAAAGAGCTAATAAGTACACATTTCAACAATATCAGAAGCAAATAATAAATTATACCATGGTAAATTAAAAAGAAAAACTCAGTAAAATTGTACAAGAAATCCATGAGAAAAATATCACAAAGTCAAATATTGAAAATATTAAGTAATACACTGCTATTAAAACTAGAAAAATTCAGAACAAATGAGAAGATAGAAGTTATCAATAAGTGTTTAGTGCAAAACACTAAAGACTCTACAGACAAAATCAAGAGAACACATGAATATTATACCCAACTTTATACTAATGAATTTGGAGATTTAGATGAAATATAGAAATTATTGGACAACTATTACCTACTAAAGCTAAATGACACAAAAGACAATAAAACTAAAAACTAATATAGCTGTTATATAAGTTATACTTGTAAAACTTACTATTCAAAAAATTCAGGTACACATGATTTCTTTAGTGAAGTCCATAGTGAGATATGAATAATACCACTTTTATACAAATTCTTAAATTTAATAGAAAGAGAGCATTTCTTCATTTGTTTTATTAGATAGCATAATTTAATAAACAAGCATGACATAGGCATTACAAGAAAGAAATATGCATGAATTTATCTCCTAACAGAGATAGAGAAACAACATTCTAATTGAAATATTATTAAATTTAATCCATCCAATATATATATAAATGTGAATCAGTTAACCATGTTGGTTTTATTTCAGAAATGCAAAGTGTTTCAATTAAGGAACTAATGAATGTAATTCTCCACATTAACATAAATGAGGGGGAAATATGAGTATCTTATACTTGAAAAAATTCTGCATCTGATAAGTTCAACATACATTTATGATTAAAAAATGACAGGTATAAATCTGTAATTAGAAGGGAACTTGGTGACTCTGGGGAAGAATGTTCATATAAATATATAGCAAAGGCTGTACTTAATAATACAAAAAAATGACATAATTGTATACCGAATGAAATATTGAAAACTCTTCCCCCACTTTTTGAGATTGCAAAAAAGGAGTCTGCCATGAATATTTTCATTCAATACTATCCTGGAGAAACTAGGTAGCATAGTAAGGCAAGAATAAAAATCATAAATATTTGTAATTATAAAAACTCATTAGGTATATAGAAAACCCATGACACTTACAAAAAATAAAACTACCAAATCAATTCAACAATGTTACTAGATAAATGTCAATATGTAAAATTCAATTGTTAGTAAAAATACGTATTAGCAAATTTATTTGAAAATTGAATTTAGAACTAGTGTTATTATAATAACATTGAACTTTTACATAAACTCACAAAAATGTCTGAAAAGCAATTAAATGAAATTAAAAAAATGCTAAGAAGGAGAAATATAGATGGAACCTGCATACTATAGAGATAGCACCTTTTGACAAATTGATCTATAAATTCAAGACTATCCCCGGAAAAATCATAAAAGGTACTTTGTGGAAGTTGAGAACTTGTCAACAAATGTATGTATTAGTTCAGAATATTGAGAATGGCAAAATAATCTTAAAAGGAAGAAATTTGGAAGAGTTATACTATTAGAAATCATGATATTATAAATATTCATAATTTAAAAATACTATTTTCACAAAGGTGGGCAAATTTAAAAAAGGAACACAATTAAGTGTCAACAAAAGATCATAACTCATAGGAAAGAAACCCTTTTCAACAAATGATGCAGGTGCAAGTGGAGGTTCTTAGAAAAAATCCTATCTCTATCTCACATCCACGGCGGATGAATTGAAAAATCTAAAGATGTAAATTAAAGATGTTTCTAGAAGATATTTAAAACTATCTATGAAGGCTGAACTTGTTCACATCCTGGAACTCAGTGATTCCACTGTAGTTTTAGTCCTAACAGGTCTATACAGAAGTGTACTAAGAAACATATTTGAGGGTGATTATAATAATGATATTTGCAATTAAAATTAGAAAAAAATCAACTATAGATCATATAAATAAATTGTTGCCTAACTGATCAGTGGAACACTATGCAAGCATGAAAAGGAACTTCTGCTAAACACAGATACATTGTACAAATGTAATGGTGAGTGAAAGGAAACAAGACACAAAAGAAGACAGATATTAGGATTTCAGATATATATTTCAAAGCAGATAACACTGCTTTCCTGGCACAAGTGAAGCCAGTGATTGGCAGGAGGAAGAGGGATTTACAAGGATTTTGGTGTTGGTTATATTCTGGTTCTTTATCAGCCTGACAATACTATACTTACGTTAGCTGTAAAAATTCATCTGGCTTTATGCTTATGGTCTGACCACTTTTCTCCATATATTTTATCATTCAGTAAAATGATGACTTTTAAAATTGGGAACTTTAAGAAATGGAAAACAATTTTAGATGTATATCCATGTTTTCAGAGCAATTTCTCACAGATGGGGAAACAGTCATACTCTAGCTATGTACGATTTTTTTCCCCTTTCCCTGTGAGATGTGAACATTTTGAGAACAAAAATAATTCAGTTTTGCCAAAGGCAAATATATAAAAATTCTTGGGGCAGAATCACTGAAACAAAGTATTTGTTTTCACCACACAATCCCACTTAAAGGGGGGGGGTAATTTCATCTTGAAGCTGGCTGAAATTTTTATTTTATTATCTTATGACACAGTGATGCTACAACATTGCCACTCACTGAAGTGCAGCATCAAAATGTTTAAAAGAAGAAAAGATAGATTTGTCTCTATTATTCTATTTATTCTATACCATTTCTGAACACACACATACACACACACCTTACATGGAGTTTCTTTGCCTCCTTTATAGGAGAAAAATTGTTATTTGATTTATTTATAATTTTGACTTCTTCAAGTGGACGCATACACACATGCATATTCAGAGTTGTGAGGTTTTCATGAGTTCTGCTACCCCAACTCAGCAAATATGGATCAGCTTCTTCATAAAACCGAGCATTCTGGAATTCTAATGAGTGGAGGACAGCTCATTTACTTTCTGTCTCCTCTCACATGTGTGGCGAGTGGCACATACATGCACATTACACACACACATGCTTCAGCGAGACCGGGTGGTTTATCTTGAATAATTCATTGTTTGTGGAACTGATCATCAGATTTAAATTTAAGCTCCATCTTAGCACCAATGAACAGTATTTGAAAATAGAAAGCTGAACACGTGAGTGTCCTTTCCCCAGCAAGATGTCACCAGGCCTGTCCACTGGCAGGCGGCGTCAGCAGGACTGTCACCGCCGAGGACAACTGAAACGCTGACAGGGACTTGCAGGCAAAGCCCTGACGAGGTCAAATACCCCTAAACCTGCCTTGTTTGTTGATCTTTTAATCAGATTCAACTCGACTGTGGCCACAGCACAAGACTTTGACAGTATGTGACAGCCTATGACAGCAAAATATTTGGATTTTTCACCATTTGATGATATTTCAGATCTCTCGCACCCCTCCATACACTAGCACAGTGTTTATATATATATATATATATATATATATACACTTTAAAGTGCAGGCAGTTAATTACTTGGGTGCTTGCAGTCTCTCTGGATTTTCAGCTGAGCCCTAAATTAGTGAATGAATCTCACATTTTGAGAGGCACAGTCTGCCTGCACTGACAGTGGCCCCAAGAACTCATTTTAAGAATAGGAAACAGGCAAAAACTTGCATCCCAGCTTCCAAAATTGTCAGGGGCTCTGGAAAATTCTTCCTTTCACCTTTTTCAGTTTTTTGGTTTTTTTTTTTTTTTCCCCAACAACTGCAGAAAGTGACTTCTTGGGTAACAGACTTCTAAGACATTAAAACTAAAATAATGGTTCAACTTAAAACCTTTCATGTAAATTATTTTTAAATTTAATCTCATGCTAACCTCTTCCCAAACTCTTGGGTGATGCAACTAGCAATAATTGAGGTAGAGGGAGCATGCTAAGAGAGAAAAAATTCCACTAGAAAACTATTTTTAATAGGCTCACCACGAACACCTATATATTTCCAACAAGTCTTTTCCCATCAGTTATTTACAAGATTTAAAACCTAAACAAAACAAAATTAAAATTGCATTAAAGTTTCATTATCATGGAAATTATTTTCTAATTTAAATTCAGATCCTTTTGATGTTGATATTTTTAATTGTTTTGTAATAAAACAGATGTATCCTCCGTGGCTTCCTACCGAGCTTAGAATAATGTCCGAAGGTCCATCTTCTGCACGGTCTTGAGCTGCTCGCTTTGCTCAGTCCTGTGAAGTGAGGCTTCTCTGCCAACTCATCTGTGTGCTGACAGTGTTTGACCTTGATCTTCTGACCTCACCAACTCCCCTCAGCCCTGACCTTCAGGAGACTTGCCACTTTGCAGGCAAACCTCCCTTCCTGCCCATTCCCACGGAAGTTTCCTCCCTAGCACCAGGCACTTCCTGGACTCCATTTTCCTTTTTGTGTGTGCTTCCTGATGTCGCCTGCTCTTCCCAAGTAAAATCACCTTTGGCACCGAGGATCACATCTGTTTTCTTGACTCCTCTGTCAGCTGTACCCGTTTGGGTGTATTAAGTGTTCAGTAACTCAGGTTGAGAGGAGTGAACACCTAAAGCTTCACCACCAAGCATAGTCGCAAGAGACAGAAGGGAGGGAGTGAGTGTGATTTGTTGAGTCAGACTAAAATGATGATCCATTATAGATGACAGTTTCAGGGCAACAGTTTTAGGTGGAAGAAAGCTTGTACGTAGTTGCTGAATTCATACTTTGTGCTCTTTTCAGATGTCTGAGCCATCAGGAGATGAATATCAGATCTCGCTTCATCCACATACCAAAATAAGGGCCTTTTTAAAGTATGCAATAGATAATAAGTGATGCCTTAGGACTTTGTGGGATGACTTTATATCACTACAAATTTAGGGGGAATGCAAAAGAGCAGAATATAACTACATAATTTAGAGACAGAATATTTAAACTAATTGTCATGATGCCATGAAGAGGCTTTAATGGCCCTGGAAGTGTGAACCTAGTCATGTCTTTCACATCCCTTTGGTCTTCTGGTTGGCCTTTGTCCTAGCTCCCTGCAGTAAGAAGCTTCTTCAGAAGAATTGTCTACAGCTCCACACAAATGTGAAATAGAATTACTGATATAGAAGAGTAGAACAGAAAACGACCTTTATGGCCTGGTATTTAGAAAACATAGGGCACCTGGAAGCAGAACATGACAGCGCTTGGAGTTCATCACAGGGTCTGGATGTGAAGCACAAGACCAATTAGAGACCAAATGTCTCTGCACTCAAGAAGATGATTTTTCTTTCTTTGTTGTCATTCTCTCCTCCATAACATGAGAAGAGTAGTCTAACCTGGTGAAAGGAATGATAGAAGCATGATCTAGCCTAAATGTTTCTTACCACTTAAACGGGTGTCAGGAGGGATGACTATAACAGCAAGTACAGTTGAGTTGTTGCTTAAGAATCTACCCAGTGAGACTTCAGCTATTTTTTGGTCAATGGAGCTGATGCCATTATTGAAAGGCCAGAGTCATCCTGATGAGTTGGCCTATGGGTCTACAGCTTTATGGTAATAGGAATTTGTTGATAACCCACAATTTCTGATTTAATTTCTTATTCTATGAAACTGGAGTCACAGTGTCCATTTATGAAGTAGACATAGCTGACATACTGAAAGCAAACAGAAGGTCCCAGAATAGGTAAATATCAAATAAATATTCTCTATTAATATACTTTCAAGACAAGGCAAATAACAAGCAGATCAGATTTACTCTGTGCACCAAACTGAGCAAGAACAAGAAAATAAGACTGGTGTTTATTTCTAATAGGATCAATAATACAAAGCATCTTAGAAAAAACAACATTTTATAAGCAATATGCTAGAATTCAAACTTCAGCCTTGAATATTTAATGTAGTTTTGTTACCTTTAAAATTTTTGTCTTCTGAGTCTTGATTTTATCTACTTAGAAAATTATCAACAAAATATAGACAATGATGTCCACTTTATGCTTTGTATGTTTTGAATAGCACACATATAGTGCATTGTATGCTTCATGGCACCTAGGAAAACACACTAGCTATTAGTTATGCAATCATAATAGTTATTACTTTCTGAATGGAATTTAATATGAGCAGAATCACACTTGCCTTCTAAATGTGTACTTCACCAAAATAAGATAAATCATTCATACTTAAAAAAATTATATCCATGGGTACAAATGATACTCTGTACAGTAGATTTCATCATAGCCTAATGATTTTTAACTTTTTCCTTGAAAGTATTGCTTCTTCCATATCATGTGTTTCTAGAGTTTCAGTATGTCCTGATAGTCCAGTTAATTTTTGTTGGCATAGATAGTCCTAATGTGCTGTTCTGCCCTTCATCAGTGTTAATGAGTACCACGTAGGTACTATGAGGGAATGAATACATAGAAACATGGGCTTATAAACATGAACAGCTAATAAGTTGAATGAGAAGAGAAGTGAAAACAGATTAAAAATCACAGCATAAGAGCTGTCCATGACGAAGGCAGGAACCCAGTCCGTAGTGGAAAAAAGGAATGGAAAATCAGGGGAGGTGTTCCTTGAGGGGGCTAACAAGTGTTTCTCAGAGGACTGCGCTGAGCTCCAGGCATGAGGTCTGTGGATCTGCAGGGAAACTCGGCAGATGGGGAACTGGTGTCAGCCACAACAAGAGCTGCAAAAACCCAAGGTGTGGTCCAGAGCAATAGATTTGGAGTAGATGTGTGGGAAGGTGAATGGGAAGAAGGCATCATAGTGGGATTTGCTGTGCATCTCAGGTGGAGAGTTTTGAATTTTTAGTCAACTACAGAGAAGTCAATCAAAAATTGAGACAGTGTGAAAAAGCAGTTTTCTTCTCTTGTACTTCCTTAATTATCCCCCCACTAAAAATGTATGATTGATGGCAGAAATCTAAAAAAGAAAAAAAAAAAGGAGGCTACTAAGTAATAAAGTATGAGGAGATTATTTCATACCAGAAAGTGTTTTAGAAATAAAAAGAAACAATTTCTCTATGACAGAACAAAATGAATCAAGACTAGCTCCAGAGAGAGATTTATTAGATGTATTAGATTTATTTATTAAGAAAGAGATTTATTAGATGTAATCTCTAATATATGCAATAATAAATTAGATGGTAACGATGGTTTGTCAATGCTCCTTAGAGTGTTATGGATTAATCTAAGTAGAAGTTACCCATTAATGGTGGTCCATGTCAGGCCTCTTACCCGAAAGCAATGCCAGCTCATGTCTCTGAAGCCCAGCCCGAAGTAGACTCACATCCAGAAGTACCTTCTGCACATCCCCCTTACTTGGTTACTGCTCCATCAAACACTGTAAAGCAATAATGCTCGTATCCTTGAACTACAAATTCAATCAAAAGTCATGGAAACTTTGGCAATGAATGTGTGGAGCCTGGGTTAGCGCTAGTGGTCACGAGGAGGGCACTATGCAGTATGGATTGGCCAACTAGTGGTGACAACAGCCACGCCTTACAGCCTTCACCTGTTTGTCAAAGGCCATCCATCACATATTGAATTTTAATAAAGATTTATTTTAACTTATTTATGCATAAAGGAACTGGGGTGTAAGCCAGAGGTGCAGAGATGAGAGGATTCACCAGAGACAGAGTGGGGAGCAGAGCAGATGGATCTTCTGAAATACACTGCTGAGGGGGGCAGTGGGGAGACAGGAGAGGTCTGCTGTACCTCGCACCTCTGGGTCAGCTCCCTGGCTGCGCATCAAACTCAGGCCACAGTGGCTGCAGATAGTTTGATAGTGCTGAGATGTAACTCCTGCGCCACCAGGGAGGCCTGAATAAGTATTTATTATGCAGTCTTATACATATTTATTATATAGTAACATATCATCAACCAGCGAAGCAGAGCAAAGAGGGAGGTTGGTTAGTTCTATGCAGTCAAGTGCCAAGAAAGCAACAGTGAGTGAAGATAAGAAAGAGACAAAAAGGCTGGAGTTACACCCAAAGAACCCAACCAAGCCAATGGACAGAGGGAAGGTGAGCTTGCTCTCCCGGGCATGCAGGTGCCTCGGACTCAACACCTCATGTTGGCACCTGAGATGAAGACTTAGGGCTCTCTGCAAAAGGTGTGTGAACCAGAAGTCGGGCTCTTAGAGTACAAACCCACAGTGAGAGGCTTCAGGAGCCCCTCAGACACCCCTCAAAGGACTCAGAGCAGAACAACTGCAGTGCCAGCAAAAATAGCACCTACCTGAGAACAGTGCTTCAGGTTACAAGATGTCAGCCACTTATGTCGGCTCATGCTCTGGTGGCAAAGTCACTGCCACAGAGCAAATTTGGTCAGAGGAGATTAGGACCTCGGGCTCCTCCTAATTTACTCATCTGCTAGCCCGCCTATTCCATCAATGGAAATTCTCACCACTTTTTTTAGACTTTTCTTAATTTTTAAAAAAATTTATTTTATTATTCATTTTTAAAAATATTTTATTTATTTATGCATGTAAGAGCTGGGGCACAGGCCAGAGTCGCGGGAGGTGAGAGGATTCACCAGAGACAGAGGGGAGCAGAACAGGCAGATGAACTGAAACACACTGCTGAAGGAAGCAGCAGGAGAGGCAGGAGAGGTCTGCCTGGCAGGAGGCAGGGATCGAACTCATGCTGCAGTGGCTGTGGTTTGCTTCATAGAGAATTGCTTAACCCACTGCGCCACCAGGGAGGCCATTTTTATTATTTATTTAGTTACATACGTTTTACACCATTGTTCCTTTTATTTAAACAATGTTTGCTTTCTTTTCTCAGGTGTAGTCACCATAGAATTCCCACCAGTCCCCCCCAGACACCATCACCTAGTCCCTTGTGCTCTTCCCTCCCTCATTTTGTTTCCTCTCCCTCCCCTTCCCCTGCAGAATGTCTCTGATTTATAGTTGTCTGTTTATTTTTGTTTTGTTCCGTTATGCTTTCATTATTACTTTTCCCCGTAATGCCTTGTTTCCCCTATATTCCTCCGAAACAATCCTATATTTTTCTTTTTCCTTCTGACTTTGCCACAACTTTATACCCACGGGCGTGTTTAGCCTGGGGGTTCTGGATTTACCAGTGGATTGAGTTCCTGTGAAGGAGTAAGTCGAGTACTGGGCTGGTGGGAGCAGAGGGTGTATGGTAAGGACCAAGGCCACCTGACTCTGTGTTTCAGACTGTCTCTCACTCATACAGGCTCAGCTCTTTGCTTGTGCTTAAGAGTCATTTTTAAGGTTTAGTCAGCCCCACAGCTGGACAATACACTTGAGCACATCCGTACAGCGTTTGGATGTCTCTAACTTTATCAACCTGTTAAATATGTCAGAAATTCAAAGAAAAACAAAACACCATGGAGTGGATTTCCTCTTTTCTATGAAACCATTTCGAATGGAAAGGACCATGCACCCATTTTCTGTAAGTTACATCAAATTGTCTGTTGTTGTTATAATTCTGTAGGCATCACGCTTCCTCTGGTAAAGTGATGTATGGAGCGATCTGGTAGGGGCTGATGGGATGTAAATGAAACTAATTAAGGAAATGTCAAACATAATTAATAAAACAGGTTTAAGTTGCAAAAGCCCTGTCAGCGGAATGAATGGAGGAGAGCAGCGCGGCGCATTGTCCCACTGCCCCGCTCGCTCCTCTCCCCTCTCCTCTCCAGGCCTTATTTAGCGCTGTTCTATTAGATCCCGGAAAGCTACTCGAAGCTGACTTTTGCACCTCACCTTCTCTTAGCTTGATTCCATGGAGAGGGAGGAATATAAATTTGCCTGTCGGCCTACAGCTTGGAAAAAATTAATTGCCAACTCCTCATCTTTTCCAAGTACTACAGGACATTAACATAACCAATTTGCTCCAACTCCTCACTGCCTGCCTAATAGAGCATCTGACCAGCTGATAAACCCAGGGTGCTGCTGACGCCACCTTATTATTATGAGCATTTTCATAATATCCAAATATTACAGCGGTGTGATTCACAGGCTCCATTTATTATTGATAACAATAAAAAAGGGGGGCGGCATTGAAAATAACAAAGCGGGTGAGCGACCCATAATTATGGCAAGCAAATTAGGGTATGCCGGAGAGTCAGTTACATTTGCCTAGGAGTAATGATGCCCGAGACCTTTCCCTTCCCCCGGGATGGGAGAAATAATGGATTCCCTTGCAGTTGCAGATGGGGTAGGGGAATGCTGTCACTGGGACGATGTTTACGTAAGTTAGGCCAAGCGTGGGCTGGGAGGCCGGCCTGCAGCGCTGCAGGCAGCGCCAATCACTTCAGCCACTGGAGCAGAAGGTGCTCTGGTTCTGGGAGCGGTGGCACACGGGACGGGGCTGGAGAAGACTCCCTCCTGAAAGTCAACAGCTGCATTTGTGAGGAGCATTTCAAGCCTTTCCAGTTCTCAGACAAGGGGGATACCCAGGTAGAACAGAGGCCAATCAGCCCTTCAGGGGACATAAAGAGGCCTCCGCCTATGCTCACTGCAGTTTATTTCCATGCAGTCCATCCATGCTCCCACACGTATGCATGCACACACACACAGTCGTGCACACACAAACTGTCACACACACAAACATACACTGCTGCCTGGTTCCTTAGTGCCATTTGACACCTATTAATTGAACATTTATATTTGGCAGATGTAATGGAAGGGTGAAGACAGACACTCAGACACTTCAAAGTGCTCAAGAAGCTGAAATTCTCCATTTTAGATACAAATTAGGTTAAAAACAGGGGCCTCCCTGGTGGCACAGCGGGTTGAGCGCCGCACTATGAAGCATCCACGGCACAGCAGCGTGAGTTCGATCCCTGGCCAGGGAGGGGACCCACATGGTACAGCAGGTCTCTCTTGCCTCCCCTGCTGCTTCCCTCAGCAGTGTGTTTCAGTTGATCTGCTTGTTCTGCTCCCCACTCTGTCTCTTGTGAATCCTTTCACCTTCCATGACTCTGGCCTGTACCCCAGCTCTTGTGTACATAAATAAATAAATCTTTAAAAAAAATTAGGTTAATACAAACACAGATCTTATGTGTAAACAAATTTTTCTTCTAAAGTCTTTTGTGATAGACACATGGAAACTGGATTTGTACCCACCAAATCCAAAGGTAGTCTCCAAAAGTAACAGCACATTAGCAAACACTGGTGACATCATCAAAGGCATGAGCTTGCTTTCAATGAAAGGTGACGCAGGGGTTAAAGTCTCAGCACGGTCAAGCTGTTGCCACTATGTCCTGAATTCGATCCCTGGTCAGGGAGCAGACCCACAGGGCGCAGCAGACTGCTGCTGCCTCACTTTCTGCTCCCTTCAACAATGTATCTCAGTAGATCTGTCCTGCTCCCCACTCTGTCTCTGGTGACTCCTTTCAACCTTGCCTCTGGCCTGCACCCCAACTCTTGTATGCATAAATAAGTAAATCTTTAAAAAATAAATAAAAGGCAAAGATTGGGAGCCACCGTGATGGCGCGAGAGTTAAGCAATACACTATGAAGCAGTGCAAGTTCAATGCCCAGCCAAGGAGGGGACCCACAGGGCACAGCAGACATCTCCTGTCTCCCCCCTGCTCCCCTCAGCAGTGTGTTTCAGTCCATCTGCCTGTTCTGCTCCCTGCTGTCTCTGGTGACTCCTCTCACCCTCGCAGGTCTGGTCTGCACCCTAGTTCTTGTGTGCATAAATAAATAAAAGTCATCTTTAAAAAAAAGTTTGTAGTCAAAACTTACTGCATGGCAGGAGGAAGCAAAGAAGTGCTCAGACACTGATGGAATCAGGTTAAAAGACCCCAGGAGGAGCTGCCTCCGGTCAAATTTGAAGCTGTAATGATGGTAATAAACTTAAAATGTTTTAATCAAAATCCAAAGTAGTTACAGAGAGACAGATTATCCACAATTATAATTATGTGGAGGTTAAACATATATGTTTTATTATTCCTTCAACTTTTCTTTATGCTTGAAATTTCCTAAAATATAAAACCACGGGGGAACTCTTAATGTATATAAATTGATGATAATTACATCATAGACAAGTTATGTAAGTTCTATTTTGATTTGATCTGAATATAAATCTATGGGCTGCTGAGTTTTGTGTTGCTCTTTTAATCAAATATTGAAAAGAATTTTAAAAATGAAGGGCATGTTCATGTAAGAAGAATTAGCACATTATTACTAACTCCAAGTCTTTTTTATATCTCCATTCATTTAGTCTTTGCACTCCTCTCAGGAAGATATACTATGCTGACTTTTTAATTGCCATTCTTTTACCAGTGAGTTTTCATGAGTGTATTTGTGACCACAACTTACTTTTTATTTTGGATGTTTTTGAACTCATATTAAGGAAATCACAACAATAATTTATCATTAGAGTCTTTGTTCAAAGTTATAATCTTGTATTAGTCCATCTAGTCATATATAGACTATACTTGTGACTCATTTATTTTCGTTATTGTAAGATTTCTATTGTATGGCTATTATATTAATTATTTTTTATTCATTTTCTTAAAAGATATTTGCATTATTTTCAGTTTGTTACTGGGAGAGCAATTGAGAAGTCATGAAATATGCAAACTGGACTTTAAAATGCCAGTGTTTCCAGAGAGGCAACATTATAGACAGTCAGACTAAGAGTTTGTACTTGGTACTATTAATACACATTCTGGCTACCATTTGATATTATCAGAATCTTTAAATTCTTTGTTTACCTTATATGAAGAGTCTTATTATGATTAAAATTACTATTTCTTCATTTACCTATGATGTTGAATATTGTTTCAAGCATGTGCTACATTTCAAATTAAATCTTTTAAAAAATTGTATTTGTCTTCTAAGCTATTTGTAGTTAACATTGATCTGGAAGAATTGCTACACGGTCTAAATAGTAGTGCTTGATTGGTTACATTTATGAAAAATATCTGCTTATGGCTTGTCTTTTTAATTTGGGACTCCTGGATAAACCAATATTTTTATTTTAATAAGATAAAATTCATCAATCTTTTATTGATTGCACATTCAAGATGGCATTTAACAAATCTTATTTCACCTGAAGACACTGAAATCTAAGAGTTAGAAACATGAAACTCTTACATAAAACACATACAGGGATCTTTATGACTTTGAATTAGTTAAAAGTTTCTTGGATATGATGTCTAAACACAAAAAAAAAACAAAAAAAAAGATTAATTGAACTTTAACAAAATTATTTGTGTCAGAAAATGTAGAGAAATTGAAAAGAAAACCACAGGATGATAGAAAATATTTACAACTCAAATATCTGTAAGAGGTTTTGCCATTCATACTTAACATATCAAAGTGCAAGTTCATCATTTATTTAACTTTTTCACAAAACAATTAAAAAATCTTGAGAATCTACCTTACTTCTCTCTCTTTTTAGCTCAAATGCAGTCTTATTTTTTAACTCCATAAATTATACATCATTGTTTTTGTTTTATATAACTAATACTTAGTTTATGCTAAACTATGCATATTAAAAGCATTATACATGCTTATTTATTTCTGAGTTTAGAATTTCCTTCTGAGATCATTTCTTTTTTTTTTTTTTTGCCAGAAGAAATTCATTCTTCAGTATGAAGCATGTACAAGCATTCTCTTGTGCTTCTGGCTTACGCTTATGTTAGGAAGTTAGTTGCAAGACTTAACTGCTCCTCTTTTGAAAGCAATCTATCTTCTGTGGGAACATTTAAGATTCAGATTGTGTTTGATGTTCTTGAGTTTCACTGTCATGTTTCTAACTTGGGTTTCATTTATCATTTATCTCTAGGCTACCTGAGTGTGTTGGCATCTTTCCACAGTTCTAGAAAATCAGCAGACTTGTTTTTTTAGACAATGCCTCTCTTTTATTCCTCCTCTTCTTTCCTTTGGGTATTCACTTTGCATATTCATTAGACCTCTTTATCTTTCTTCCACATTTTAAAATCCCCTTTTCATAGTTTCTCTCTATTTCTCTATACTGAATTCTGGATGGTATTTTCAACTTTCTCTTCTTTTTAGTAATTCTCTCTTCAACTGTGTCTTATCTGATGTTAAACTTGTCCATGTAATTTTAACTTTGCTTTTTATGTATTTTATTACTATAAGTAATATCTGCTTATTTTTCAAAAATGCAAGTGTGCATTATATTTCAATCTCTTTCTATGTTTAATCTTTTATTTCTTTACTATTACACACGTTTATTTCTGTCTTTGACTGATGATTCCAAAATCAGAAGCTTTATGCAGTCCTGGTGCCTTTGTATCCTGTGTTCTTTATGGTTTCTGATTGCATCAGAAATGTTTTTGGAAATTTATCAAAAGGCAACTCTTTAGACTTCCTTTGACAATAGTGTCTTCAAGGGAGTGGTTTTATTGTTGGGCTTGGCTGCTGTTCCAGCAAGGTGTATAAGGGCATTTCCTAGTCAGAATCATATTAAACTGAATTCTCAGCTTTCAATTTTTCAGATTATTTGGAGCTCATGAATTCAGGACTCAAATGCATAGGAGTGTTAGCTTATAGCTACAGATCTGTGGAGATATTATTTTTATCTTTTAGTGCTGAAATTTGACAAGTTGCTTTCCCTGTTATATAAGTGGTCTTTATGTACAATTGTACTTCTCACCCTGATAGTAAAATGCAAGGCCCTTGAATTTCAGCTTAAACTGAAACTTGGACTCTAAGATTTGTCTTTTGTTCCCCAAGCCCAATGAACCCCTATAATTTTGAATTTAAATTGAGCTGATTATGTATAACTCTCAAAGTGGAAGACCTGGGCAAACTTCCTTTTTTTGGACTTCAGTCAAAATTTACCTTCCAAATATTTTCTTTTTTTTTTTTCAGTTCATAAAAGCAGGAACAAGGGTTGAAAAAATATGTGTTTTGTGTGTGCAATATTTCATAAACTATTTCACATATTTTATATAATAGCAAAACAATATATATTATATATTAGGAAAATATCACAAATCATATTTTCATTTTAAAGTCTAGAAATTTTAGGTGTGTGAAAAGTATTAGAAAAACCTGCTAATGAAACATCCTTGGTTTTATATCATCTTCTATAAATTCTTAATTTCTAAATTTGAAAAAGAAGAAAAGCCTGCCTAACTATTCTAATATAAGATAAATAATAGAGCTTTTATTCAAACCAGGAAATTCTAATGACAGATTAAAAAATTATAACACATAAATAAGCTCAGATTTATATTAGTATGTATAGGAACTCACAAAACAGAGATGCTATCTGTCACCCTCATTCCACATTTCATTGCTTTGACTCCTGAGGCCCCAGTTCAATTTATGAGTCCAAGAAATAAGTTTGCTAAGTAAGAATACATGCAATATGGATACAATTAAAGATTACTAATTTTAGAAAATTATGAAATTTTTCCATTTGTGACAACATGGATAGATGTGAAAGGTATGGGGATAAGTGAACACAAGTTGATGTATAAGGATGTACACTTGAAACTAACATAATGTTGTAAACCAATGTTACATCAATCAAAATTAAATAAAAATATATTTCCTACTTGCATTTGATTTAAAGATATTTCAACATGCATTCGAGAGGCACTCATTCAATTTTGTTAAACAGGAGAGTGCCTGCAAGTCAAACACTGGCCATAACTCCATTGAGGAAAAGCAATGCTTCTAGTGGGATTGAGGATGTTGGATTAGCACTAAGTCTATGCTTGCTGTGGACATGTGCTGTTCTCCAGTGGAGTTTGATGGAGTAGGATTGTAGTTTAATATGAGGATCATTTGCAGCTGTGCTTCCCACCCACTGAACAGCAACGTTGGTGTTATAATAGTCTGATTGGAGTCCTGGGGAGGCACAGTTCTCTGATAGCAACTCATATTAATGGAAATGAATTATATGGTAATTGTATTACCCTGTAAGCCAGAAAAGAGATTGTACTCGGACCACTTAATGAAGATTGCGTAGTTATTGAGCCAATGCTTGAATGGCATCTTCTGCAAGTTTTACTTCTTTCTCTAATATATACATATTTGAGTACTATTAGGAAGGAACCTCTAAGTTAACCTTTTACCTTTTCTTTGACCTGAACTAATCCTTGAAAAAATTTCTCATTCCTTTTCATCTTTTTACCCTCTGCCTCATCTCACAAAGATTATACAATCTGAAATATTTATATAAGGAAACATTAGTTTCCAATAAAGGTTTATTTTGCTTAGATATCTACCATGGGTCTCTGGAGGCTAGTTTAGTAGATTTAAAGACTTTTGTCTGATAGGTAACATTTCAATTTTTTAAATTATAGTTATTATTAACTTTCCAATATTAAGCATTGTCAATGTATGGTTATCTAAACTTTTGTCAAATCAATTGCTACAATGAAATAGCATATGCAGTATTAGCTATTGTATATAGAGAAAATTTCCATTTTTTGCTTATTTTCTCTAAAATGATTCTTTCAATATACCAACTGTAAAGTGGCCTTCGCTTAGAAATACTATTTGTTCCTTAAAATGATACGTGTTTTTGTAACAATGTTCTAATATTTTACATCCAATAATTTATTAGTTATTTCTAGTATTAGAACACTATAACTGGTTGCAAGACTGAATGAAAGAAGTCATCTGTTTTATATAAATGGTAAATATTTATCATTTAATATTAGACTTAATATCCTTTGATATTAAGATATCCTTTATCTTAGAAAAGATATCCTTTGAAAATTGTGAATTTTAGAGGTATAACTGGAAGCCTGTGTCATCTGATCCTTTCACCCATCTTTGCCTACACTCCACCCCTGCTTCTTGGATCCACGAATCTGTTCTTTGTATCTATGAACTTGGAATGCTTTTGCCTTCATTTAGTCTATGTATTTATTAAGTAAAAGTGGGATTACATAGTATTTGTCTTTCTCTGTCTCTTCATATGCTTAAGGAACAAACTACTCCAAAAGGTATATGAAAATCCCAGAGCTTTGACCATCCCCAGCACTTCTAAGATCTCATTTGGGTTCTGCATGATTTACATGGACACATCATCCTTTGTTGTTGGCTTCCTTGAGAACTGGTGAAGCAGATATTGCACGGATAGGCGAGTGTCCGTGTGAGAGGAGACCTGTCATTTTTAAATGTGCAGGCCATGGGAAATGAGGAAGTCTGAGAAACTGTCACAACCAAGAGCTCCCCACAGAGCAATGAGAACTAAACGTGATACAATTTCTGGGATGGGGTCTGGAACAAAAATGGACATTAGGTAAAAGCTCAGCAAATCTGAGTTAAATACAGACTTTAACAATAAAGTGTCAGTATCAGTTCCTGCATCATTAACACACATGGCACCGTCATGTAAAGTATTAGTAGTATAAACAGGTTCGTATTTGAGGAACTGGGCACAAGACATATGGAAGTTTATCTGCTAGAGTCACAATAATTCTCTGTAAATATACAACTATTCTACAACAAAGATTATGTCAGAAGGGAAGAAACAGAAGAAAAACAAAAAGTGTTGTTGGGGAAAGGGGTGTTTTTATGAAACCCCTAAGCCAAAATGGCATAAAGCAAGGAGTAGTCATTCATTATATGGACACATTTTTGAGCATTCCTTTCCAGACCCCAAAATAACCTGCCAAATCCTACCCCAAACACAAACAACCTAAAAGACAGACTCTCATGCAGTAAGAGCGGGGATGTTGCGATACCTATGTGCCTGGGCACAGCAGGTGCAGGGAGGGCCCGGGAGGGGGCAGCTCTTAGTGTTCCAGGTACTGCTACCTCTGCCAGTGGTCACAAGGCACATTCACACTCATTGCACTTTTCGACTTTGTCATAAAAACAGACAATCTTGGTATTCTTACAGCTGGCACAGAATTTAGTCCATGAAAGATCATTTGTAAGAGCAAACTGACCTAACGCAAACTTCTGAAAATCTGGGGCTCCCTGTGTTTAGATCGAAGAGTGCCATTGCGGAGGGGCTGCAGGTGAACATTCTGGAAACCCCCAAGGCATTACCTGCCCACCGGGGCGGGGTGCTCTGCGCCACCACAGGACACCCTGCCTGCCTGCTCCATGCATCTGCTGCCACAGCAGAAGATGCTGACGACTTTGGAGGAAGGAGAAGCCCAGTCCCATGGAGACAGCTCCCAAGGACAACTGTTGCTGTCTCCACATTTATAACAACAGAAGCAATCCGGGAGCCTGGCTTTCCTTGCCGCTCACTTCTCTGAATTAACTGGCCTTTAGGATTGGTTAGACCCTACAAGGCCTGAGACCCACATTGGGTTCATTTTCTAATATCACTAGTGGCAGACAATAAAAATGATTGTTTAAGGATTCTCCCTAAAGGCCGCTTAAGGTTTATAGAACTTTGCCAGAAGAAAAGGGAGAAGGGAGAGGAGAAAAGAATAAGGCAGAAAAGGAGGAAGTGAAAGAAAAGAAAGACCATGGAAAGGGGTGTATTTCCAAAAATAGGAAAAAAATAGACAAAAAACAAACAAAACAAAAATCATAAGAAAGTTACACTTTGGGCATTCAGCATGTCAGCGGTGGCCATAGGTGGTTGAGGCTGGACTCTGTCCACTATCTGGTTTCCTATGAGGCATGGATGTGACCAGACAACCCAGACCGCAAAGGAGCCCAAGAAGGAAGGGCAGAAGGAAGGGCTGCCTGCTGGCTGGTGCTGGGCCATCACCTCGGGGAGCCGCCCCAGGGGAGCCGACAGGAAGGAAGCAGCTGGTGGCAAGGCAGGGCCACAGAGACCAAGGCAGGCAGCAGCTGCCCTTTCATCTCCACCACGTTTGGGGACACGAAGAGGCCTCTATTTCGCTCCTCACCTGTAATCAGAGTAAAGAGAACAGGTGACAGTGTCAAGTCAAATCTCTCTACCTGTTTGTTTCTGCCTCCCTCTCTCTGCCTCTGTCTCTCTTTGTGTCTGTCCCTTTTTCTCTGGTGGAAAACCTCTCTCTCTTGCTCTCTTTCTTTGTTTCTCTCTGTGTCTTTCTCTGGTGGAAAATATCTCTTCTGTCTCTGTCTTTATGTCTCTCTCTGTCTCTGTCTTTCTTCTCTCTCTGTCGTAGGCCTTCCTTGTAATTAACCTGCTCCCCTATCTCTTCCCCCCCTTTTATTTCTGTCATTTTCATTTCACAGTATCACTTGCCCAGTGAAAAGAGTCTCAGACATATTCTATTTAGAACGTGAGTGTCTCACTAGGGGTGACAAGTCTTTTTTTGAGGTCATTTATCTAATTGCTCTTTGCAGATAAGAATTAATTAGCCTGATTATTTTTCTTAGTTTTTGGATGGGTTCCCCACCTGAAGAGAAGAAATTCCTTGGTGTCAGTGATTAATTGCTCAGCCAGAAGCTTCTGCCTCGCATTTGTAATAAATGCCGACTAGCTCTTTGGGTCACATTAAGAACCAGGCAGGTTGTGGTGTAAAGTACAGGATAATAAAGCACTTGTATAAATAGGGGCAGCGGCATTTGATTTTGATTAAATATTTTAATACATCAAAGGGTGAAGGAGTTTCAATATGCAGAAGGTAAGAACCCTCATTTAGGGCAACTTTTCTTTCTTGCATGAGGCACAAAATAGCTTCTGGATCAGTGACAGCAGGTGGCATTTCAGTGGAGGGTTTGCCTAAGTGACCCCTGTGGACTGTGGGGTTTTCTTTTATGGTTTTGGCTCTCACTTTTATTTTTCTGTCAGAGAACACCAAAAAGTACAATCACATTCAGAACCCGGATTCTTTGTATTTCTAGAACTGAAAAAAATAAGCTTCCTCTTAGTTTCCTTCTAAGTTATTTTTTTTTTAATTGCTGTTGTCAAAGTGTATATGTGAGGTCCCCAGACCTCAAAATAAAGCAGTTAAATTCAGAGTTTATGAAACCAAGATGTGATAAAGGTTTGCTAACGTGAAATAATTCTGTGACAAAGAAATTTCAAATGTAGGGGTGAATTTGGAGGACGTCTAAGTCTATCCTTACTACTTTAAGAAGCTACCCCAGAGTGGAGGCTTAAAGAGCAAAGCTTCATTTTCAGTCCTGGAGGCAGAAGACCAACAGCAAGATGCTGGCAGATTCAGTATCTGACAGGACACACTTTCTGCCTCACAGATGGTGCCTTCCAGTGGGGTCCTCATGTGGAGGAGGGTCAGGGAGCCCTGTGGGGGCAATTTCATAAGTGCACTAATCCCATTCAAGAGGGTCCACCCTCATGACCTGATCCTCCTCCCACCCAGGCTTCACCCCTAACATCATCATCTTTGGGGGGTTAGGTACCTCAACATATACATTTTGGTAGCAGGGAGTCACTAACATTAACCCAACATAGAGGACAAGTCTGCTGTTTTGTGGAGAGCTCATTTAAACACGTGGGCATAAGTCATCTAAGCTATTGCTTCATTTTCCACATTCACAGTGAAGATTTGTAGTTACAGATATTAGTCATGGTTATTTTAAGGTAAAAGGAAAAGGGGCCAGGAGAATTTAAAGGATTTATTAAAAGTTATGATAATTGGGCATGTTACATTAGACTAGATTGTTTCTAGTGACAGTCCAGTTACCATGCTTGCATTGAATATGTGTGTGCACATATGTGGTATATAATACTGTTATATAATGATATCTATATCCACTACATCCTGCTATACATATTTAATTATAAAACTCATGATTAGCTTGAGCAGAATTTAATACTTTAACCTTCCCTATAGTGTTTATTAAGATATAATTGTTGAATGAAAATTGTCTTCAAATAAAATATTATCTGAAAAAAGCAATCTTTTCTCTAAAATGGATATCTCATTTAACATGATGACTTGATTGGAATAATGGCTGTTATTCCACAGGTAGGTAAATGATAGACTATTTCTTCTCCTTAAGTGACATTACTGAAAATAATAAAATCTGATGTAATTAAGGAACATGTGTGGTCCCCTATATAATCACTTCTATATTATATTTTTCTAAGGTTCAAATCTACTAAAAATGAAATTGTAGTAGATCTTTAATAAATACTTACAGAGTAAATGAGTCAATGAGTTAAAAAAGGAACAAATAAAGTAAACCGAGTGACAGGACTAGGTAACCTTAGTATTATATCATGTCTTCTCTTTTGTTTCTAGTTCATTTTCTCTTAAATTTTATAGAATAAAGACTATTATTTCAAAAGGCCTGCAGCTTACCAATTTTATTGAAAATTTTATTAGATGAAGTAATAGTAATAATTGATAGCTGTCCTGTAAGATTCAGCCAATGTGATAGGATGAGCTTTTCTATGCTAAATAACAAAGTTCTCCAGGAATGCTTCAATAAAAATATCGAGGTCACTTTCTTACCACCTACCAATTTTAGATTATTCAGATCATTTTAGGGAGATTTCCAATATTGTTTATTGGCTTTGCTTATCTTCAAGAGCCTGTTTTTATGCTGTTTTGTAAATCCCCATAATCTCTGTGTTCCTGGTTAATTGTAAACAGGGAGTTTTCTTCTCCAGCCACCTGTCAAGATTTTTAAGGCTATTCTGCATGAGTGAATGTTTCTGTTTTCTTCAACTCTCTTTTCACAAAAATGATGAAATTAGCTACCAAGCTGTTGAGCGTAGATATTTCATGCAGCATTCTCTTCCTTTCAGGCTGTTGTAAAAGGACTCCAGTTGACATTGTCTCCAGTTCACATCAACATGCTTCAAATTGCCTTATCTCATGGGAGAACTAATTGTTCTGTGATGATACAAAATGGACATTTGTTCCATACTTGTCTTTTTTTTCTTTTTGGTTTAAATTGATAATTTATTCAGAAGGCAGTAGTCAGAATGCCTGAATTCAAGTTGCAGGCAAATCTGCTGTGGCCCTAAAGAAAAAAAAGAAATAATATGATGCAAAGAAATTGCAGATTTTAATGGTGAAAAATGTGTAGCCACTACTTTATCAAACTAAAATTCTCTACAGTATGTGAAGAAAAGCCATATTAGCAAAGGACCATGCTTTTCTCTCTCATGACTATTTTCCCAATCCACTACCTTTCCTCATTAAATTTTAAAATGATTTCAAGAAAACAATTGAGAAAATCAGACTGGGTCCAACATTGTGAAACTTTGAAAAGAGAAGATAAGTACATCCAACTATGGAGGCTGTGATGAGATTTAACTGTGTTTGCTTTTATAAAGTGTTCAGACACTTCGCAACCATTAGGTTAGCATGTGGTAGACAAAAAGTTGGGGGTACCTAAAATCTCCCTGGCACTTGTACCTTGAAACTATATGCTGAGCTTGGAAACTAGATTGAACCTATAAACTAGATCATTCCAAATTTATCTTTTCATAGCAATTATGCAAATTATAATGATCTTTCATTAAAGATCTTTGCAAGAACAAGCTACACTAAAAAGGATTTCATCACTCTAGCAAACAGATGCATGTCACACATTCCTCTGCCTACTAACAGAATGTATTGGAGAGTTATATTTTGGATGACTTGAGTCCCCCTACAGAAATTTGCCAAATCACAATATATAATATAATTTCCTTTTGTATAAAGATAACTCCTAAAGCCAGAAAATCTGTAAACACTTTTTCCTGATATAGCATGCCTCTGAAAATCCAACTTAAAAGACTACTCCATTAACATAGGGAAAGACAAATAATGTTCTCTCTACCCTTCTGAGTTATTGGCTGAGACCACAATAGGAAATGACTGATTAACAAGAGAAAATCAAATTGAGGTTTAGTAACATATATACCGCATACATCCATCAGCAATAATCAAGGCAAAATGGAAGCTCTCATGGGTACCTTAGAATTCTAGCCTAAATGCCATCTTCAAGCTCAGGACTAGAGGAAAAAAAACATAGGGAGATCAGTCATTGGGAGGTTAACTAGAAAAGCTTGGTAACCAAGAGTGGACTCTGTCATGTAGATTTAAGTGGTTACTTTCTCCACTGATAAAGGTCTAAAGTTATCTCCAGGAATTCATCAAAAGGGGACAGACATCTTTATAATCTTATGGCCTGGTTTTGGCAAATAGAAGAAAGCAAGGTGGGAGCTTTTATTAAATTTGTTTCTTCTCAGTTGTCTTCAGCTCAGAGTAATCGTTACACCAAAGAACCACAAGTAGCATATTTTGTTCCCCTGCATTGAAATGAACTTTGATTTTTGACCTCTACTTATTTTCAAAAGGGCTCTTTCTCCTCTGGAAATGGAAGACACAGTGAGGAGAAAGGTTACTCCGAAGACACAATATTGTATTTCTCATCCCGAGATTCCCAACTGGAGCAGAGCTTCTAAGTAGAGGCAGAGCTCCTGAATAGATCACAGAAATCTCTTACCTTTAGAGGCGAACATGGCTGGCAAAGTAACATTCTTGAATATTTTTAGGTCTGTCCCAGAAACGGAACCCCACAGTAAACCCTGAATAAAAGGAAAACTGTCTTCAAAGATTCTCAATTCTGTTCAGAGAAGCAAGCTTTCTGAAATTCTCCCTGGTTCTCTAGCTGCTGCAGATGATTTTTGTCTTATCTGCTTCCAAGCTTCTTAACCTTATCTGATGATTTTCTGCTGTGAAATTGTTTCCTCAGGTCTCTCTGACATAGCATCCTGGCCCTCTCCTGCAGCCATGCTGATGTAAGGTTAGCCTGCTTAGTGCAGAGCTGGCCAAAAGAGTGCTAGAAGACAGCAAGGCAATTTAAGAGGGTTAGATGGACAGTAAATGAAGGATGTTGAATGTACAGCAAATATTTAACACTAAAATTCTTGAATACCTGATCCCAGGGGATTGTCTGTAGCCCCACCTTGCTAAGGGTAAGTTCATGATGAGTGAGTATCTATGTAAGAGCTCTCTCTCTCAGGGACATTGCCATTTCATCAACGCAACACCATTGTTTCTAGCCTTCCCCTTTTCCTTTGTCCTCATTATCTTCTATGCATTTACCGATGTGCTTAGTCATACTACTTATTTCCTTAATAGAATCAGACTCTCAGCTATGCTAGCCATTTCCATGCCTCAACAGCAGCATTTCCCACCCCCACCTCTTTTCCTAGGCTTTGTGTACCTTGATTCCCCTCACCATCCCCCTGTACTGTCTTCAGGCAGAGTATTGAATTTGGGACAGGGAAGGGATGTGATGGGGAAATGGGAAAGTCAGGAAAGAGAAAATAAAAAAGACAAAGAAAAAAAAAAGAAAGATAAAATAGGAAGGAAAGGGGATCAATACTTTTGTAAAATATCATAAAATGAACTACTAAAAAGAAATCAGATTTTAAAAGTGAAAGCAGCAATTTTTGATGACGATTCAATAGACATCAAATTACTCTCTCAAATTGCTATAAATATTTCTAAATGCTTTCTCTCAGTTTCAGTATTTATCTCATTGCAGATGGGGAACCCAAACAGGAACTAGCTCATTGAAAGTTATAAACTTCAAAATAATTTGTATGTTTTTAAGTCCAAATTAGACTTTTATCATGGTTAATTACTTTATGCACGTGTATTAAATTAACTCCCTTTTGAGTGGGTGGTATTTACAAAAGCAGGCAGCTATCGAGTAATTATAGCAAAGAGGCTGTATAGTATTAAGTATACACATCAAGTGATGTACCTGATTTTCTTTTTATTTTTTAGACATAGACTCACACTTAAAATTGTTTGTTAATATGATAGAAAATTTTATAAGATTTTTCTAAAATTTAAATTACTTTGCTAAGGATAACATATTTATACTTGACTGACATTTATCTCTAGAGGGCTGGTTGTTGCTTTTGCCACTTTTTAAAATAATTGATCTTTAAAAATTATATATCATGCATGTTAACTTCTAGTCTGGAACATTATTTGAAGATATTTTCCCATTTTATTGTTTGTCTTCAAATAGAAGCTAAACCTTTTTTTTTTTTTTAAAGATTTATTTATTTATGCATACAAGCACTGGGGTACAGGCCAGAGGTGTGGGGGGTGAGAGGATTCACCACAGACAGAGCGGGGAGCAGAACAGGCAGATCAACTGAAGTACACTGCTGAGGGGAGCAGCGGGCACAGCAGGAGAGGTCTGCTGCGCCATGTGGGTCCCCTCTCTGGCCAGCAGCAGGGATCGAACTCGTACTGCAGTGGTTGCGGTTTGCTTCATAGTGCGTTGCTTAACCCACTGCGCCACCAGGGAGGCCCAGAAGCTAAACCTTTTTATTTGTTCAAAACTAATTTTTTGGTTTCTTACCCTCTTATCATGATTTACCTTATCTTCACACATTAAATGTTGTGTTTACATGTTATTTTCCTGCAACTTTTATTGTGAGTTTAATACCCCCATTTATACATCTAATCTAGTGGGCATATTTTTGTGCCTGATGTTAATTAAGAGGTTGTGGGTTATTCCTAATTTTATTTCCAAACATCAAATCAATTTTTGAATAAACCCTCTTCCCTTCTCTGGATGGAAATGCAGCGGTTAGGAAATACACAATCCACACAAACATAGAAGAGCTTTGGAATTTCTGTTATTTTTTAATGATCTACCTGTTTATTCTGATATCTTCAATACATTAGTTTAATTTCTATAACTTTACAGTAAATTTTGACATCTGGAAGGATAAGTCCTCTCTCATTATTCTTAGTCACAATTTTCTTGCCTATCTTTATATATTCTTACCGTTAAGTTATTATCAAGTTGTCAAGGCTTTTACAAAATACATTAGGATTTTGATATGAGTGGCACCATATTTATAAGATGATTCAGGCAAAATTGGTATCTTCACGATTTTTAGTTATCCTTCCAAACAAAGTAAGAGCTTGTCAGCAATCAGGTCCATTTTTATGCCCTTAAAGAAAAATTTACTTTTAATGAGCTTTACATAGACATTTATAGGTATTTTATAGCTTTAGTTTATTCTAAATATGAACTTTAAAAATTGCCTTAGATAATTATTAATTTTTAAAAGGGTGCTAATATGTTATATTAGTTTACCTTAGCCTAGTCTTTTTTGCTAGTCGTCTTTCAATAATTTTTTAACTAATGTACTCAGAAATTTTAGGTGTGTGAATGTAAGATCTTTTAATCACTTTAACTTTTTTTCCTGCCTAATATTTACCTCCCCATTTAATACATTGTTCAAAACTTCAGTCATGTGGGCTGGTAATAGAAAGCCATATTCAGAGCAGTGCAGAGGGGCCTGGCTGACCAGAGCCTACTGGGTTGATCTCAGAAAGGTATGGGGAAGCCAGAAAAGTGGGAGAAGGCCAGATGCAGAGTGTATGCAATTCTGTGATAAGCATGCTCCAGTCGAATTGTAAGATTATATGTAGGCCTTCTTATTGCTGATGTGTCCCTGGGAACAGTCTTCCAACTCTTAGGGAAGAGGCTAAAGTAATAACATAGAGCAGACATGCTTGGGAACATGTTCAATTGCAAAACTCAAAGCCTTCTGGAGACCTTCCATAATCTTGACTCATTCTCATCTTGCATTCCAGTTGGTTTTGAGTGACTGACAGGGAATAATGGTGAAAGAAGCAGATATTCCTTTATCACATGATTGGATTATTGAGACATTTCAAAAAGTCCACTTTGAATATTAGAAAGAAATAAACAAAATTTTGTCAAAAGAATTCAGCAAGTAAACAGAACCATTTATGAGAAGTTCCATGATGGTTTATTCTACTTGATGGCAACATTTTATGATTTTATGTATGAGCCATAATTAACTGACCTTAAATGACTATTCCTGCTTTATTTGCAAATGAAAATATTCAGAGGTGTCTACTAGTATTTTACAATTATGTTTTGGTTTATAATTATAGTTTATAAAGGACTTTGACCCAGAAATTTTTGTTTTCTCTATTCAAGGGAGATAACAGATTTATGTTCTTCTTAAAGAAAAGACACATCAGCTTTCACAGAGTGAAAATACAATGCTGACAACCTCGAGGAATAACAATAGTTCTATCCAGGTGGACGTTCTGGAAGTTGACCTAACTCTAAAGTGTGTTGGCTCTTGTACTAGCAGAGACCAAAGAGCCACATCCACAGTAAGGCATTACATTTGGCAATTAGGATGGAGATGGATAGTCCTCCAGAATCATATAGGCCAAGGGATCTTGAAGAGCCAAGGTCTTGATGTTAAAGATTTTCTGGACAACAACAAGAAAAACACAATAAAAAAAACCACAAAAATAAACAGACAACTATAAATTAGAGACATTCTGCAAAGGAGAATGTGGGATTGGGATGAAAACAGGGGTGGGGGCACAAAGACTGAGCAGAAGGAACTATCTGGTGATGGTGCATGGATGAATTGGTGGTAGAAATTCTATGGGGACTACTTAGAGAAAATAAAGCAAACATTGTAAGAAAAAAATATATAATATATATAGATAAATATTTATTAAAAGAAAAAAAGATTTCTGAAACTAAGGGTTAAGAAAACAAAAGGGTAGTTTGTGTTTTATAAGCAACCATGAGAGAGATGAAGAATGTCAAGAGAGAATCAACCCAATCCATTTTCTGTTTATCTGAATCACAGGTAACAGCCTAAAGAATCAAAGTCCCTGAATGAACTAGGTGGTGTTGTGGCACGTGGCATGTGGCCATAACTGTGACATTAAAGCCCAGTCCTGTGTGCTTTGCATTTGTCGTTCCAGACCCACCATCCACCCATCAAGAATCTCATTTGAGAGGCTGTCTCCTATTGAATACACAGATAGACTCTTTGACCTTCTGAGTTTCAAGTGAATTGGTTGGAGGGAAAGAGGAGTATGAGAAACTAGATTATTTATGTTCCTGTCCCTAAGATACCACTGCTTCTTAAACAAAAATCACTTTGCTTGCAGGTCACCCTTTCACTGTATTCAGATGATTGCTTTCCTCCAGTGCTCTTTAGGTCTATGGGTGACAGTGGCTAAATATTCCTAGCCCCAGCATAATTTATTACTTTTGTTGGTTCTTTAAATCCTACTCATATTTTTGTAAATGGTCGTTGTATTGAACTTGCCACATATCATCCTTTCTGAGTCTTTGATCTGTCCTTTTCCTTGATTCATGTGATTACATCTGAATTGGGGAGTTTCCAGAGGGCATGAGAGATCATGTTCCACAATACAAGGTAATTTCCCCCTCAGTTATTTAAGTTGCTTAAGTAAATGACAACCCCACAATAAAAAGGAATCCAGATAATGCTTTAAGTAAGCCCATTTCTTAATCTATCTAAATATTTGTTTGAGATGTATTTTCACTAACTCTTTCATATTTAGTATAATTCAACACATTTTATTTTAGTTAATAAAAGGCATCTATTTTAATTGCTGTGGCTGAAAATTAGCTAGGTCTTTCTTATTCAGACTGAGTCCCTGCTCCCATTTACTCAAGGAAAATGGTATGGGGAAATGAGCTTCTCCATGCTGTCAACATGCCAAAGTCTTTCTGACTCCCCAGATAATAAAATGTTGTTCCTAGAAAGGAGAAATGCTAATCCCTTTAACTAAAAGGTCCTTAGTACCCAAAAGAACCATTGGGTCTCGATTACATTAGTACTTAATTCATTAAGAATATAATCAAGGGAGATAGCTAAAGCCTGGTTCATGTGAAGAGAACCTTACTCTGAACTCTTCAAGTACGTTTTTGGGGAGACTAATTATGAATATGCAGAAGGTATATTATATCATCAACATTGATTGGATAGATTAGTACTTACTGATAAATGAATGACTCAGTATCTTCAAGTATGTGTGTGCGCATGTGTGTGCATGTGTGTATGTGTGTATGTCTGTGTGTGTGAAAGAGAAAGAATTCTCAAGTGTGTGTATGTGTTTGGGGGGATTTTCTTAAAAGTTCCAAGTAGTAAAATAATTACTTATTTTATTTTAGAATTTCAGTGCATATTTTATACGCTGTGTGTCTTCTTTTGTCCTCAGTGTATTATCAAGTACATTTTGTCTAATATCCTTTCCAGTTAGATAATTGACAAGGCAGGCTATTTCAATTTTGTTAAAATTATAATGGTAAAAAATATGTTCTCTGATTTAAGGTGAAAATGCCATGACACTTTATGCAGCTTGTATAAACACATGGAAGGTGCCAGATAAATATTTTCTCATAGCAACTAAGAATAAAATCACCTCAGGATGGTGGTATGCAGGATGAAGATGTGCTAAATACCCAGGAAGTTGACACAAGGCCCACTCGTGTTACGATATTTAGACTAGTAGTGATGCTCACCTGAGACTAGCACATGAGCATCTCCTTCTTGTGGGGTCATGTGTGAAGGTGAAGTTGAGTTCTCTCTCCTCCTAAAAGTGTATTGCCCAGAAAGGATGTCTAAATCACTGAACAAGAGAAGGGTATCAAGAACAAAATCTATCATGCAAGAACACCCTTTTATTTGAAAGCACCATGCTTTACACATCATTATCAATGATTTGTGTGCTCACCAAGCACATAGCTTTATTACTATAATGTGAGGAAATTGCCTGTAATTCATGGCCTGGGAACACATATCTATAATTTGGGTCAACATCTATCTACTGACTCTAATTTACAATAAACCTTTAATGTAGTTCCAGTCACAGTGGAAATTTCTGAGTTTTCATTTTCATTATGTTCCCCTGGAACTTTGGAAAGGAAATAACTGGAGTAGAGTTCTCAACTTTGAGCAATACTCAGCATTGGAACCCTATGAGATATACTCAACAAGATTGCTCTGTCTTTATCATGATGGGGAGAACATTGCACTCATTGTAGGGAGGCCTGGAATTTGAGGTCAGGGATACCTGTGTGTAAATCCATGTTAAGTGAAGAGATTATTGTGCCCTAAAGGGCAAAAGGTGGATTAAGTTCAGTCTTCAGGCTGTAGAATTTATAACGCCTATTTTGTGAGAATTATAAGAAACATGTAATCTAATGACTGGAAAATACTATCACATATATGAATTCTGAGTTATCTTCCTTTCTTGAATTTGGCCTGTCTTTTGAAGAAAAGGAAGAAGCAAAAAGCCAGTGGTCAATTATAACAATGACCACAAATTTTACCCTCCATGCCACTGAAGTTTAAAGTGGCAAATTCTCCCAACAAGAAGTGGAAGCTCTTTCCCTGCCCTTAATTCTGGGTTGATCTTGGGACTTAACATTGGCCAATAGCTTTCAACATCTATTCTATAATGAATATTTTGTTATTTCAATGTCTTTTGTATTTACAAAAAAAAACATTATAAATATTTTTATATGTAATCTATATGCAAATTTGCTTTCATTTTAATCCAACTTTGTGGTGTGTGTACCTTGAAGAAGAGTCTCACATCCATTTTATTAAAGTCTTCCTACAGGGTAGTAAACATTTTCAGCCTCATCACTACTGTATCGGATTTCTGATTGATCCACATCCTGAGCAGCATTTGGTATCGACAAATATTTCTAATTTTTGTCAACCTGTTTTCAATTTACATGTCCCAAATTGCCAATTGTGAACTTTATCTTAATTTCCCTGAATGCTAATGACACTGAGCATATTTTTAGCACTTTTATTAGTCATTTGGATTTTCTATTTTGGAATGTGCCTATTGAAGTCTCTTGCCATAATTTTCTTGGATAGTTATTCTTGCTTTTTAATTGATTTGTGGGGAAAATTGCATATTTTAGATAATAAATATCTTGGTTCTATACATGAACGATAACTATTGACTGTGACTATTTTTTCCCTCATTATGGTATCTATAATAATATGTCATCCACAATAATTTGGTTGAATTAATTAAAAATTTCAGTTATGATTACTGTTTTCTGTGTCTTTGAGTACAAATTAGGGATGAATGAGTTTTGAAAGCCAATGTAGACACATGTTTGGTAAATGACCCATGGAGAAAGCAGGAAACCACCTTTGCTGGATTTCCATCCCTGGTAAACTGGTCTCACCACACCACCACTCTTGAACCCCATGAACCATCAGATCCACGAAGAATTAGCACTCCTCAGCTGACACCACTGTAAGTGCCACTGTCTATCCTCCTGGTTAGAACTTTCTTACAGTCTGCTGGGCATGCACACCAATGTGCAAAGCATCCCTGGGAAAGCTTCACTTGGGAAGTAGCAACTGGCTGATCGCTTTCACCTTCTCTGTCTTCATCTTAGCATCTCTGTCCAACAGACATATTGCTTTCTCTGGTGCTGACATTGTGGAGGAATAGTACATCTTTCTTCTCTCTTGGCTTTTAGTATATCTGGTATTTCTTCTTTTTTTTTTTAACTACTTTCTTCTTTGACAATTCTAAAATTAGTGGGTCTTTACCTTTTGAAGTTTCCTGAAGTTTTCTGGAATTCTATTAACTTTCTTCCCTGACCAAAAATAAATATGATTTTTCACAAAATTGTATTTGATCTTTATAAAAATCTTGTTAAATATCAATATGCCCATTTTGTCTATGGACTCAAGGCTGGGGAAGTTTCATCAACACAAAGACAAATTCTGAGATGCTAAGTTGTATGGGACTAGGTAGATCATGATATATCAATAATCAAATGGCATGTCTCAAATATACAGTAGTTCTGATTTGGCAAAACAACTGATAAAAGATTTCACAGTAACAATGGGCACCTCAACAAAATATTGTTAATTCCCCACAAGAAAAATGCACACAATTCCCGTGACAATGGCATCCAAATATACAACATATTTTAATACTGATCTTTTCATTGTGTCATCACTGGCCTTAATGACATTTATATGTGTGGTTTCACATTACTTTAAATTTCTTTTACTTACAAAATCAACTTACCTCTTCCCTGTTCAAATAGCACATTCTTAGGCTTATCAAAGTAGCACATTTGTAGAGAAAGAATTGTTTTCAGATGCAGAATTACCTGCAGCTCACTCACTTACTATTAAAACAACATGTTTACCTGGATTATTTATGTTAACTTGTTTTAAAAATATGTAAAAAAATTCAAGATTAAATGTCTGTAGAAAAAGTAAAAGAAAATTTAACCAAAGATCTAATTAAGTAAGTTTCTCTGGGATCATAAAATCTTGAGAACCAGCAAAAGGAATTTCCCCAGGAAATCTATGCTATGTTTTAGAAACTTTTTTTAATATATTTACTTTTCATTTTATTTGAGATATAAAATTTTGTTACTGAGATGTTTCTCTTTGAGGATAGTGATAAAGCAGTGGGAGTGGAACTGAGAAGTTTCTGGCAACAGTGCAGGGTGTAGATTATAAAAGTGAGGAAGGCTGGAGGCTTTTTGTTGAAATAGACTGTTAAGAACTTTGTCAAAGAATGAACTCTTACTGTAACCCACACCTCATTTGTCACCCTGATGGGCTGAAGAAAAGTGACATTTACAAACTGAGAATGAAAGCACATCCATTTCACCAGTCTGACACCCTGATATAATAACTATTTACCTTGAGAAAGAGGCACTGAGATTTCCGATTCTTGTGAATCTTCTCACTTTGGCACTTATTTTCTCACTCTGTCAAACAGCCCCAGATTAATGGAACAATTTGTTCAACAAATCATATTAGTAGAATGCGCAGAGGGTAAAGAGAGAGAGGCGGGGGAGCAGAAAATTTTTACTCATTCATAGCAGTTGTATCTCTGCAAATAAAAATGTAGTTATGCCTGACATTTACAGAGGGACGCTGTGAAAGGGAAGAGTGTGATGACTTTGGGCAGCGGAGAGATCATTTTGTAGGAACAGTAGTGCTCAAAGGGGAATAAGATAAAGTTACACATAACATCTAGATTGAGCTTCCTTCTAGAACATATTTGTCAAACACAGCGGGCTCTTCCTGTGTTAAAAAAAAAAAAAATCCATTAAAATTAAGCACCTTCTGCTTTCTTAGCTTCTTTCCAGACCACACTTGGGAAGTCTCGGTGATCCAGGAACATCATATTACAAAAAAGAAGACTCAATGCTTCAGAACAGAACAAGGGGCAGGGGCACCTCAGAGCTGCTGACAGATAGGACCGAGATTGTTAATTCTGACAATCCTGCCCTTCGTATTCCAAAGGCAAGAAATAAAAATAGAACAAATGCTATAGATTCCACCATTCACATATCTCGAGTCTTTGTGCCAGAAGTTTGAATGAACATTTAGAATGGAGAGAGACAATAAATACTGACTACAACACATATGTTTATTTAAATCCATTTTGCCTTTTGCTTCTCCCCACACATTCGCAAAATACATAATGCCACGTTTTTCTACTAACGTACAACGGACACACAAATTTGGCCATGATGTTCATTTATTTGCATTGGGGTTGTCACACTGCTGTTATATCTTGTAGCCACAACAGAAATTAACATTCATGTGTCCCCAGTTTCTGTGTCCTGTGGCCTTGGGTGTCAAGGGAATATATTGCTTTGCATTTCTGCTTTGATTTCTCTTTCCCTTCTCTTGCTTCTTTTTTCTTTTCTACTCTCTTTTTTAAGCATTCTTAACACATTCTTGAGGTACAGGAGAATTCCTATATACCCCTAAACACAAGGTAGACCCTGGAGACTCATAATTAACTAGAGGGAATGTTTTCCCTTTCCTGGATTGGAAATTTTAATGGGAAAATACTTTTTTCAATCTCAGGTGTATTCTAGAAATACTTCAAAGTAAATGTGACCTGTTCAAATCTCTAAGGAATAATGATAACTCAACAAAAGATTCTTTTCCAGTCATAGGTCAGTGGTAAGAAACAGCCAGAAGTCCCAAGAATGCATTGAAGCCACTGTCTTCTGGGAAAATAAAACCCTTAATTTTAAATGCTCATGTTATACAAAAATATTTTGTTTCAGAAAGCTGAGGCTGTTCTTTTACTGCTGATGTGCAACTCTTTTCACACAGTAAATATTTTTATCAGGGAAGATCAAGAAGTGGCATGCTATTTTTTTTTTGGGGGGTGCTGATTTAGGGCCTAATTGACTAGGAAAAAACTTGCTACAGTAGATATATAAGGATTGTTTGTATTTGTATGAATGTAGGTGCACATGTATTTGTTACAAGGAAAAGTCTTTTTTTTTTTGCATCTATCTCTATCATCTATCAATTATTTCTCTGTCACTCTATCATCTATACTGGTTTATCGATTTATCCATCATCTATCTACAACATATTGGTGCAAAAATGATAATCTCAAGTCATTTGATTTCAAATCATTGGAGATGCATTTTAGCAATATCTGTGAACTAGGGCTTGTGGCATCAAACCTTCAGGGGCACAGGGAATCCTACAACAAGCGTGTCCTCTCCTTTTATATGTATACACACACATATCTATTTGTATATATAATACATACAAGATACACACACAGAGACACATATGTATAGCTTCAGCTTCTATGCCCATCTTTCTGACTCTTTTGACTCTTCTTCATATTCCAATTTGAATTTTAGCAATAGAATCTGATTGATCATCTTTTCAACCATGATAACCACTTATGCTGTCATTGGCCAGTTTAGATAACTGGTGTCTGTATTTGAGGTGCACCACTATTATCTGATCAGCTGAGTCTTTATTCATTGGTTGGGGGAGGACAGTAGTTGTATTTGACCTGACAGAATATGCTTGAGGAAGTTTTGCTTAGTTTGCTTAGAAGGGACATTGGGTACCGTGCTCTTATAGTATGTTACATGTTGTTTTCCACCTTGCCCCCTCACCCCCCCACACTTATCAAATATCCATTACAGTCTAACAGAATACTTTATCCTCATCACAGACTAAACACCCCCCACATTCCATGAAACCATAAGAAAGCCCCAAACTATGTTGATTTCTTTATTTGGCTTCCTGAAGATGTTATTTTCTTCTGCCTCAGTGGAGGACCTAATTACAGTTAATAAACATCCCTTTCTCCATGTAGAAACTGATATGTTTTTTACTTTGGGGCATAGTTCCCTTCTCTAGCCTGGAGTCACTTAAAGGAAGCGTGTATATACATGTTGGAAGGATTTTGATTCCTGGTAGTTTTCTTTAAAAAAAAAAAATCATAGTATTTGGCTTATCTAAAAAATCCATTACCACAAATCAGGAATTATGGTCATAGTCAGAGAGAAGTTGGGTTTTATTATTTTTATATGTCTATTGATAGGCACCATTTGTTGAATACATTTTGCTGGGCACCATTCCAAGTCAAACTTTACATTCATTATTTCAGTTTCCACAACTTTCCCAGGTGGATATTTTAATTTCTTGTTTCAGATAAAGAAATATGGTTCAGAGAGATTATTTTACTTGTTAAATGTCCCATGGATAAATACAGAACTTGGAATTTTAGTTCTGCTGTTACACATGTTTATGGGGACCTCACACTGTTAAGGGGTGCATGCTCTAAAAGGGATCCAAACATTTGGATGCACGAAGTCAAGTGGAGGAGACTCTTAGTGTGAAAAAGGAAAATAGACAGAGGAGGAGAAACAATCATTTTCAAACAATAGTTTCCCAATAAAACTCTTATTTTTACTAATCCCTTTATGGGCAAATGGCCAGCCAAAAAGAATTGACCCAAAGTAGAGCCACTGAGGTTCACAAGTCTAAGTCACCTTCTGACATGAAGTTACAGGAAAAGGGGTAGGCACTTTCCAGAGACCTGGAAGAGATGGAGAGTGAAAAAATGCAAAATCAAAGTACAAATCAAGATAATGGCTGCCATTGTTTCTGCCAAATAGCAGCAGCCCCCCCACCCCCAACTTGTCTCTTGTTCATGTGATATCTTCTAAGTCTTTAAATTTCTCTTTTCAATGTGTGTCCTCTGAGTCCATCTTAGCCAGAAAAGCAAGAGAGCTGGAGCCCACGTGGCTACAAGCCAAACATGGCTGCTTAACAACACTTCTTCCCAGGGATCCCCTAGTTGGAAAGTCAGATCATGGCATTCTGGGCGTTATAATCATGGTTCCTGAAATTTCTTTAGCATAGAAATGGGGGTGAAGTCTATAAAAACATCAGGGGTTGGAGTTCATTCAGGACGTCATCCATGGGTTCAGCATTTGCTCCTTACTGTTCCTGTAACAGTTGTGCCTCTAAATCCTATTTCTACAATATGCTGATAATGCCTTAATTTGAGTGCTTGCACTTCTTGCAACTGCCTATATCTTTACTCAAAATAAGTAATGGAATGTAACAGTATAGAGAGCATGACCATTTCCTGAACATCAGGTATAGTAGTAGCATTGTCACAAAAACTTTCTCATTTATTCTTCAATAATCTTAGGACATAGATATTATTAGCCCCATTTCGTAGATAAGAAAACTGAGGTTCTTCAAGATTAAGTAACTTACTTGGCCCACCATTTATAAATGACAGCCTCTAGGTTTTGAGTATAAATTATCTGCTCCAGTTCTAGAATTCCTCGTACTTCCACTGACACTTTTTCTCTAGTTAAGAAGAACAATTCAGAGAGTCAATAATTATTTCCCATTAGCCTCCCACCATACTAAGTTCTGGTTAGAGCCCTTTATATATGTAATGAACAAATTCACAAATGTACCTCCTGTCTCTTAATAGTGAACTAAAATTGTCACTAGTTTTTTCCTGCATTTTCTTCATGCTTTCCTTTTGATTTGTGTTCATCTTAACTGAGGGCTTATTCAAAGACAATTTTCAGTAAAAAGGTACAATTTTGACTCATACAGATATAGATATGAAAACATATTAAAGAACTTATTTTTTGCCTATGTTATGAGGAACCAGGTAGATTTTATATCCAGTTCTAAAGTAAAATCGAAAGAGCACAAATGGATACAGAATGCACACAAATGGGTAAATGTTGAAATGAATTGCAAAACTGTTTTTTCCCACAAGGGAAGTGGTGATATTCACTGGGCTCTTTACTAGTTAGGAAAGAATTTGTGTTACTATCAGTTACAGACAACTTACAATGGGCTGTCAAATCTAAAACAATGCACAAGGCAAGAGTTGTGTATCCAGGAAAGGGATCCTATACATGATGCATATCTTTTTTGCATTGAAATACTATTTAAAAAAAAATCCATGACTGTAGTGTGGTGGTATTCATTTAAAACATTATATGTAATCAAAAATAGGCAATTTGAAATAAACATAATGCTATAGTCCTATTTGTAATTTACTAATGAACGCTCTTTTCTATTCTATTTCCTAGATTCTGTTAAAAAATAAATGCTAATTTCAGTGATTATCATCCTTGTAGATGAGGTAGATACAAACTCAGAGAAGCTGACCACAGCAGAGGGTGGACTTGAGATGTTTCCACCCTGGTGAAGGCAAGACTATCAGACCACCTTTTACCTCCTTTGTTACATTTACTCCTAATTATTGTTGTTATTATTATTATTATTTGGTATAATAGTAAGTGGTATCACTTTCCTAATTTCTTTTTCTTTCCCATTATTATATACAGAAGGCAACTGATTTCTGTATGTTAATTCTATACGTGGTCACTTTGCAGAACTGATTGTTTTATTTTTTTTTCCCTTGGAATCTTGAGGTTTCTCTATGTATATTGTCATGTCATCTTCAAATAATGATGTTCCTTCTTTTTTCCCAGTTTGTATTCCATTTATATTTTTCTCTTGCTTGATTGTTGTAGCTCGAATTTCAATACTATGTTGAATAGCAATGGTGAGAATAGACATCCTTGTCCTCTATCAGATCTTAGTGGAAAAGTTTTGTTTTGCATTGAGGAAGATCTTAGCTATGGGTTTGTTGTAAATGGCTTTTATTAAGGCATGTCCATGAAAAAAAAAAAAAAAAAAAAAAAAAGCTCAGGATCTCTTGTTATTAGGGAAATGCAAATCAAGACCACAATGAGATACTATTTCTGTCTTGTGACAATGACCCATAGTGAAAAGACCAGAAGCAAGACAAGCTGGTGGAGATGTGGAGAAAAGGGAACCCTTTTATACTTCCAGTGGGACTGGTCTAACCCTATGGGAAGCAGTATGGTAAGACATTAAAAATGAATCTGCCATTAGACCCAGAAATTCTACTCCTAGGCATTTACCCCCAAGATTTAAAAACACTAATTTGAAAGGGAACTTGCACTCCCATGTTATTGCAGTGCTCTTTATTATAGTGAAATTATGGGAACCTAAATGCTTTAGAACAGATGACTAGATCAAGAAGATTTAACCAATTTTAGATCAAAAATACATCAAGAAGATTTAACCATGGAATATTACTCAGCATTCAAAAAAAGATAAACTTAAATGTCATTTACAGCAACATTGATGGACCTTGAAGCCAGAAGGTAATAGATTAATATCAGATAGTGTCACTAATATGTGAAATATAAAATAACTAAATCAGTAGTCAGAGACACACTGAAAAACTCACCCTTGATAGCTGACTACAGAACTGAATAACCAAGAGTGGGAGGGAAGGGGTTGATGGGAAGGAGAAGGGAAGGAAGCACAATAGTCTATGGTGGTAGAATATATAGTCACATATATTATATAAGTGAGTGCACTTATGGTGGTGATACCTGATGAGGGTATCCAAATATTAACTAGCATCAATTAAAATAAAATAAATATATTTTTTTTAAAAATCAGACCATCTGAGTCTCAGACCCACTAGTTCAAATGGCCTTGCCAAAGCCTGGCCAAGGGATGGACCTGCGGGCACAAGAGGGTTAGGATTCCCTAGCCCTGATCTACAGTCCCTAAAAGATCACAGGCTTAGACTCTAAAGTCCCAGTGATCTCCAAAGAAGTCAAAAGTGCTACAGCAAATAGATTTAAGAAAGAAAACGCCTATCACATAACCTTCAACAAGTGCATCATTTCTAAGCACAACTCCTTAGAACTAAAATAATCGATTTTTTTAAAAAATCCTGCAATTATCTGGTAAACAGCCACATTACGTTGAAGTGTGCCCCTGGAGTGTATATATTAAAGGCATTCATTGTAGGCTGGATCCCTTTTTCTTTCAGGGATTTTACGTTATTAGTTTATTATATTTTACTAGCTGGAGGCTCAACCTTTCAAGTGGCCTTGAGTCTCCCAGAACTGAGAACTGGGAGGTCCTCCCCTGGCCTGGGGCCAAGGGCAGGTTCCCGGTGAATCTCTGGAGATGTCCTCTGTGACCAAGTTCCTTTGCAAGTCCTTTGGAGTGCTTTGGTCGGTGACACCCGTGGGGCGGCCCTCCACCCGTCCGGTCTGGCAGGGTGGGGGTCACAATGGCCGGGGTCTCTCGGGAGGGCGGTGGCTTCCAGGTGCGGCAGGGCCGCGCATCCCGCCCGGCCGGGAACTTTCACTGCGCGTCCGGCGCGCAGACAATGGGCCGGGCAGGGCTTATCGCGGCGCGCAGGCCTTCCCAGCGCGGGGTGGGGCGCCCGCGGGGGTCTGCGCGCTTCCGCGGGCCCGGACCCCCACTCCCCGGCCGGCTGCCCCCCGCTCTCCGGGCGTCCTGCCTCGCAGCCGCCCTGGCTTCCCGGCCTCTTCCTTCCCCGTCGCCCCATCGCCGCGGCGGGTCCCCCAGCCGCTCGCGCCCCGACTGCCGGCCGCCCCCGCCTCCCGCCGTCCCGGCCGCCGGCCGCTTCCCCCGCGCTTCCTCCCGCGCCCCCGCGACCCCGAGCGAGGCGCGGCGGGCGGAAAAGCTTGGCGGGGTGGCCGCGGCAGCGACACGCGCGGCGGGCCCTGCAAAACAAAGGGGGGATGTGTGCGGCCGAGAGTCCGGAAACGGGGCGCCGGCCGGGGCTGCTGCTCAGGCCTATTGTTTGCCGGGCGCACATCCACACGCGCTACGAGAAACGAGCACTTCCTGCCCCTTATCGAGCCGCGCAGCCAGGCGCGGCGCGGCTGTTTTGCAGGGGGAGCTCTTAGGTGCCACGACCAGCCAGGATTCTCTGTCAGGTCCATCTCACATCTCACGAGCCCCCCTCTTTGTGTGGACGCTGCCCTTGAGACCACTTGGGATTCTCGCGCTGAGCTGACTCAGCTGTTAAAATGTGTATCACTATGCGGAGTGGGGAGAGCAGGATCTTTACGTTTCTTAATAACTTCTTATCGTCTTTATAGTCAGCATACACGTCTGAGGATCCTCTAGAGCGATGCCTTGGTGGTGGTGATGATGGAAATTTTGCAGCTAATTCTAACATTGAGTCTTCTAATGGTGCCGGGAGCTATTCATGTACCCCTATGAGAGGGGTGGCAGCTTTAGCTTCATTTTCTAGGCGAGAAAAGGAAAATGCAAAACCCCCACGTGGATCCAGCATCAAGATGGGGTGCCCTGGGTCAGTACCTAGTCTGGGCTTGCTCCAGAATCTGTTCTCTAGCTTTCAGGACTGATCTCTTACAATTTAGGGTTTTTTTAACCTATGTGCTGTCGTGGTTCTGATTTAACTTATTTTGATCACTGAAATAAAGGACGTTTCTCCAGCCTCTGCTTTTATAAACTGGTGCTCTAGGAAGTCTTCTAACACAACAGCATTTCACAAAAGAGCAGGAAATCAGGGCCTGCTATCAGCTTACCGCTGCCTTTGCTGATGGCTTTTTACCCCCCCCCCCCCCTTTTATTTTAGGACTTTAGTTCTCCCTGCGCTTTTGATGAAAGGTTGACCAATTGAAGTAGAATTTGTCCTTTTTATGAAAAGCATATGTAACGTTTGTGGTATGTGTTCAGTGGAAAACAAATTGCTGATCAATAAATTTGAAGCCGATTAATTAATCAGCCTGGATAATGAGGCCAGAGTTGGAATTTCCTGCTTTCCCCAGGCTGAGTGTGGTTTAAATCCCCCTTCTCAGAGTGAATGTGTTGGTTGTATGTGTATCTGGGTGGACCTGGGTGCTGCCTTCTACAGTGGTCTCCTTAGCCTCTGTAGCACTGAGGTCACCCCAATTAACTTGCGCTAAGTTCTCACTAAGTTCCAGATGCTCTTCAGGGACAGACAGACGATGTGAAAATGAGAGATGTTCTTCATCCTAAATCATAACTCACTGACTGGCCAGGAAAAACTAATAACCAATAACTAAACCCTATTGTGGTAAGTGCTGTAGAATGTGGAAGAAAAACACATATGAAGGGTCAGTATTTCCACCTTGGGATCAAAATGTTCCAGAGAGATTTAAGTGCTTCAAAACATAGGTAACTGCTATAAATGACCTAGAAGTCGTGTATTAGGTAAATAGTAATTGAATCTTATTATTGTGACAGAAACTATTAAAAGAAAATAAAAACACCTACACATCCTAATTTCACGGAATTTGTAACCTAGTGGAGGAAGAATGAAGTAATGTCAATAACTGCACAAGACCATGCATATTGCAAATTCTGGTTTGTGTGATAGGAGGGACATGAATTTTAAGGTATGAAATAGAAGGATTTGAACTAGTCAGGACAGGCAAGTATGGGAAAGGGAAACAAACTGGGTGGAGGGGACCAGATAACATGTGATGCTATTCACAGCAAACTCTGAGCAGAGACTGAGAACCAAACCAAAGCTGCACATCTCAAAGCTGGCAGTGTCTCCACAGACACCACTCCTCCCCTGTGGCTTATCGGCCAGACGTCCAGTTTTCTGGGTTTTCATTTTGTGTCCGTTGAAACTATAGACTCATGTATTTCTGATTAATCAAAAGTTTTGGGTCTTTTATTTTTAAATTCAGTTTTTCTTAGTTACTCAAAATTTTATTCTTTCTGATGGACAGTTCCATAAGTTTACGTAAATGTATACAATTAGGTAACCATCATAATTACCATAATTGTAATTATCACAACTGTAAAATAGTCTATCTATCACCATGGACATTCCCTGCAATCATTTGAAATGTACTTCTTCTACCTTCAACTCCTGGCAACTACTGGTGTTTCCTTTTCCTATTTTCCCTTTTCCAGAATATCCAGAAATGGAAATATACACAATTAGTTCTTATGCAGGTCCTGATAATTATGGACGGACTTGCTGTAAGTCTTGTGTATAGGTTTTATGTGTTTTCGATTCTCAATGATGAATGCCGTAGAACAGTGTGGGGTTGTTCGGTCATATCATATGGGTAACTGAAAAAGAACCTACGAAACTATTTTCCAAAGTGACAGTATCATTTGTCCTAACAGCAATATATGAAGGTATTCCACATATTCGCCTACAATTCTTTTAATGCCCAAAAGATCAATAACTATGAGTCACTTTTATTCCAATATTGGTAATATATATCTTGTTTTCTTTCTTTTGTTTTTTTTAGCTTGACTAGATGGTGATACATTTTGTTAAAATTTTCAAAGAAACTGTGTTCAGTTTTATTGGTTTTCTTGTGTTCAATTTCATTGATTTCCTCTCAAATTTGCATTTCTTTTCTTCAGCTTACTTTAGACTCACTTTGCTTTTATTTCTCTAATTTCTTATGATGGAAGCTTACATTATTGATTTTAGATCATTCTTCTTTTCTATTAAGTGCATTTAATGTTATGCATTTCTTTAGTTGGATTGGACACAACTTGATAACTTATATTTACATTTATTTCATGATGGTTTAAAATTTCTCTTGAAACCTCTTCTTTGACCCTTGAATTATTTAAAAGTCTGATTAATATCCATATACATGGAATTTTCTAGATACTTTCCCATAAATAATTTCCTGTTTGAATCTGTTGTGGTTTAAAAATATAATTTATTTTCCATTTTTTGAAGTCTTTTAATATATATTTTAAGATCAAGAATGTGATTTGTGTTCCCTGTACACTTGAGATTGCATGTTCTTCTGTCATTGGGGTTTTTTGGAATATTAATTAGATCAAGTCATTTAGGTCTTCTATAGCCTTCTCTCTTGTTTGATATATCAATTATTACAAGAAGAGTGTTAAATTATCCAAGTATAAATGTTGTTTTCTCTAATTTTTCTTCATGTCATTTTTTGACTCATATTTTGATGTGTGGTTGTTAGGTACACACATTTAGAATTTTTATGTCTCTTGGAGAATTAACCACTTATCACTATGAAAAACCTCCCTTTGTTCCTAATTATATTACTTTTTCTAAAGTTCTTGTTGCCTAAAATTAATATAGCAATTTCTACTTTCTCTTGATTATTGTTAATGTGGCATTTCTATTTCTGTACTTTCACTTTTAACTATCCAAGTCAAACTTGGTTTCTTATCAAAAGCCTATCATTCAATTTTAATTTTTTAAAAGTCAATTGAATAATCTCTTTTTTTAAATGAAATATTTATATAATCTAAATTAGAATTGATTATTGGTATATTTGCACTAAAATTAACCATCTATGAAATTATTTCCTTTGTCTCTTTTTCTCCTCTATATGCCTACCTTTTTCCTTACACCAAAGTTTTATTTAAATATTCACTCAGTATTCTAATTTATTATTTTGAAATGTCATTTTTTTTTTTTTTATTTAGGTATACAAGAGCAGGGGTATAGGTCAGAGGTGCGGGAGGTGAGAGGATTCACCAGAGGCAAAGTGGGGAGCAAAACAGGCAGATGGACTGAAATACACTGCTGAGGGGAGCAGTGGGCAAGGCAGGAGAGGTCTGCTGTGCCATGTGGGTCCCCTCCCTGGCTGGAGATTGAACTTGCACCACTGTGCCATGGATGCTTCATAGTGCGGCGCTCAGCCTGCTGCGCCACCAGGGAGGCCCTCTTTTGACATGTCATTTGTACTTAATTTTGGAAAAAATATAAGTGGTTACCCTATAATTTGTAACATATACATATATATATACACACACACACACATATTGAACTAGTCTATTCTCAAATAACACTACATCATTTCATGTGTAATACAGGTATCTTATATTATCTTAACTAATATTGCCTGGAACAGCAGTTTCTTTTGAGCCCAGTTCAGGGGAAAAAATGAAAGTAAAACTTTTCTTCTCTCTTAAGAACTTGTTTAAAAAAAAAAAAAAACATTTACAAGGTAAGTCTACTTACAATGAGTTCCATCCTCAGTTTTTGGTTGCCCAGAAGTTTATATCCATTGTTCATTTTTGATGGTTAATTTTGTTGGGTATAGAAATCTTAGCTAGACTTTTTTTTTTTCTTATGGAACATTAAAGTTCTCATCATGTTTTCTTTACATTAGCATGGTTTCTGATTTCTATTATGGGTTCTATTTATATCCACTACCACACCCCCAAACCTGGCTTTCTTGGAGATTTTGTCTTTAGATTTTGGACTTTAATATCATGTCAAGTTATAGATTTTTAAATTATTTATTACTTTGTCTCTTCTTGTTATGTAGCATCTTATATCTGTCACTTGGCATCTGTCATTGATTTTCTTAAAAATCTTTGATAATATTAATGTAAATAATTGTTCTGTCCCACAATTTCACTTATTCCTGATAGTCCAGTTTTATGTATGTTACACATTTTAATATGATTTTGATTAGTTGTTTCCCTTGTTTAATTTTCATTGTATCTCCTTATTTCACCTGTTAGATCAGTTACCCTTGACCAAGACTATTGAATCCAGTATTTTTAAAAAAACTCTGTTGTTTCCCTAAACACTGTTTCTGAACTGTCAGATTTTATTTCTGAGGATACATTTGTCAAAGGTCTGATACCTCTGTGCTGGGAACAGGTGTTGATTATCTTAAGCAATTTCCACCATTGGCAAAATGAGGCAAAAGCTAATAATCAAAAGCTTTTCTTTTTTTATTTTATTCCCCATGGCTTTCCATGTACCTAATATACCATCTTAGGCAAATATAGTTCTTTGTTTATCCAATTATTTTTTTAGTTTTCTTTCTTGATGATTTGTTTCCATCCTGTCTCTCTGGGATCTGTATTGCTAAAAGAAACCAACATATTGAAAAACAATTAGATTAATCAATTTCTGTTATTTTCACATATAATTACTGAGAACCTTTTATGCATAGGGCACTGTTTTATGCTATAGACCTAAAGAGATGATAATGTGACCCACTTTTTTCCCCTAGAAAGGGATACAGATAAGTGCATAGCAAATTTGTTAAAAAAAAAACAAAACACACACACACACACAGTTCACAGAGCTTAATATTTTCTGGAAAGATTTATTCTATCAAAGCTTTATGACACCTGTTTACTTTGCTTGTTGCCTGTACTCTAATTATTAATACAGAAACATCTGAGTTTGTTCTTGCTTATAACTATAGTTCAGTGACTCTCTACTTTGATTCCATATTATAATAGCCAAAACAACTTAAATTATTTCTAGAGTTATACCTCAAAGAATTTACCTAGAATCTTGAATTTCTTAAAAACTCTCAGATAATTTTCTGTCCAGTTGAGAAACACAGTAATAGTTATTTTCATGCCTTACCTGCTTTATTTGCTAAAATAAGATTATTTTAGTGTAATAGCATTTTCTTGCTTCCTCAAATTTCAGTTTAATGTATTTGTGTCCAAGTCAGCAAATCACCTGCAAAACATTGTTATTCTTCTAGGTTTTCATGAGATATACTTTATTTCCTTGAGAAATACTTTATTTTCCTATTAGGCAGAAGTATGCAGGGATCCAGTCCAATTATACTTCTGTACACAATGTTCTGAAGTCTTTGTTTATAATACACTTATGTCATCAAGAGTGTTTTAGTTCATTTTCATATCACATTATCAAAAATATTATTTGGGAGCCCAGTTAACCTATTAAATTTTGGAATTTACATAAAGTCCCACATTTCATAGGTTATTAAAATGAGAACAAATCCTCACTTTCTTGGAATTCTCAAGAAATCAGAAGTGCATGGTTCTCTTCAAAGACCATAGTTATCTCAAGGGTTACCCAAAGCTATGTGAAGTTGGAAACTGACCAAAGTGTTCAGTGTTGTCAAGGGTAATTTAATAACAACAACAAACTTTAGGAATATGTGTTATTTTGCGAATGGCATAAAAATAATTCTTAATAAGTATATACCCTGAGGGGGAAAAATGTTTCCCCCATACCTATGTTATCATAATTTCAGTTGAACATTATCATGTACTCTGGTGAATCATGCAAAGAATCACTGTTAAATTATTGTAGAGAAAATATTCACTAGATAGTTCACTGGAATTAATAATATGTTTACTGTGTTCTGGCAATACTGTTGTTATAGTGGTAGCTAGGTATAATCAAAAAAATATATGTCATGGTATTTGTTTCTGTGGTGAGAAAAACAGAAATTTCATCTTTGTATACTTTGAGTTAGGAGCTTAGAAGTATTCATCCAGTGAAGAATACTAGTCATATTATATTTAATAAAGGTAAATTATTCAATATAAAACTAAAAATAGGGTCTGAACATTTGCTTATTGATTTCTAAATTTCTCACTTGATTTGAGTAACAGATATAGAAATGGAAGACATCTTATTTGACTTTATGACAACTCACTTGATTCTAGGAAGGAAAGACTCTTAGGTTTTAAATGATCAAAAATGGTGATTGTTGAGAGGTCAAAATTAACCATATACAAAAAATAAACCAATAATATATTGGAAGTTCATGTATTTTCTGATGAGGTGAAGCAGGGTTTATTTTCAAGCTCTTTGGGCTCATTTACTTTCATTGCCTCTCCATCTGTTTCAGTTGATTTGTCATCTTTAGTGCAATGGGATGGCAGTTTATCAAATTTAACCTGCAGTGCTCACTTCATTTAACTAGGTCGAAGACTGCTTATGGCAGAGTATTTGTTTATTTGTTTTTTTTTTAATTTTCACTGAAATAGAGCTAGTCAATTAATAAAAAGAAAATAATCCTCATAGAAAAAGTGTTCTTTATACTCCCAGTGAGATTCAATCATCTTAGTAACTTTTGGGGGAGTCATTAGTCATTAGCCCCCAAAGATGACAACATTTTCCCAAGTAGGTCCTCAGATTCTGCGAGCTGTCACCCATTAGTAAGTGAAAAGCATCAGTAACTGTTTGCAACACTTTATACATGAGGCATGGAAATGGGAGAGAAGTTTGTTCTACCATTTTCTGGCATTGCACTTGACTTATAAGCTGGCAGCACAAAACATAGTGCAGCATCAATATGACCTTATAATGATTCTGTGTAATGACAATTTGAGCTTTTGTGTGTGTGAGGACAGAATGGATGGAGACCACATCTATAGAGTGTTAGACATGATTGGCCATATTTGAAGAACTATGAGCAACCCTGAACCATTTATTTCCTTCTTTTTTACTTATTTATCTTTCTTTCCTTAGTTACAACTTTTATTTCCCAAGGGGGATTCATATTATATAAAATGGGTCATTGTAAAGTGAAAAATTCAATGCCATTAGTGCATTCCCCATGTTGTGCAACCACCATTGCTATCGAATTTCAAAACATATTCATCACCCCAAATAAAATCCTGGGCCAAACAGTTAGTTATTTCCCATTACCCCTTCTCCCAGTCTTTGGAAACCACTAATTTTATCCTGGTACTTAGAAACCACCCTTTGCAGATATTTCTTATAAATGTAATTATAATATATGAGATACTTTATGTATATGAGAGCCTTTGTGTCTAGCTTCTTCCACTCAGCAAAGTGTCTCCAAGTTTCATGCATGTTGTGACTTGCATTAGTGCTTCATGCCTTTTATTTCTGAGTACTCTTTCATTGTATGGATGTGCCATGATTTAGTCAACTCTACCATTTGTCTACTGTGAATCATTGCTTTGAACATTCATGTGCAAGTATATGTTTGAATATTGATTTTCATTTCTTTTGGCTACATACTTAGTAGTGCTGGACCAGAAGACAAGTCAAGTTCATCTACAGGGTGTACATTCATTTTTTGATCCTTCAATTTCCCCCTCAGTTCTTCCCCTGAGGTATTCTCTTCCTAAGGGGGCAAGTGTAATGGCTTAGAAATAGTGCCTGAGTTGTGGATAAGGGCTGCCTCTTACCAATAACTTGGACTACAGGCTTGCTTCTTTAAGTGTTGGCTTCCTCATCTTATAATGTCGACATGTTACAATGTAGGATAATCTTTCCATCACAGAATGTTTGAAATAGTAAATTCCATAATGAGTGTTGAAGTTCTTGGACATTGTGGGTATTCAGTATTTACTGGGACATCACTTAAGCAGAGTCAGATAATTCTAGCAAGTATGGGAGAGCAATTTGCAGTCTGCTAAACTCCTTGAACCCTACCCCACTCCATATTAGAAGTTCACATTTTCACATTAGATGGCAATCATGTGATTAAAGGAATATTCAAATTTAGGTAATAAAGATATGGAAGAACCAGAATGACTAAATCAGCTTGATAGTTAATACTTTATTCACCTTTATTGCTTCTAAGAACTACATCTTTAGTCTTGTAAGGAGAGAAAGTTTATTTTGATATTTTGAAAGTTCTAAGTGATGAACATTTACAGTGTAGAAATTTCGTTCTGTACTCATCTAAAACCATCTATTTATACACTGGATCCTTAGAGGGTGTCTCATCTAACTCGGAGGAAAATCCAGTGTCATCACTGGAGACTTTCTGCTCCCTTTTTATTGATACCTCTTTCTAGCCTCATCTCCTACCACTGTCCCCCTCATTCAGTGGTGGTGACACCATCCACTTACTCTGCCTTTACATACATGTACATAAGAAGACTACCTTTGCATTTCTTCCCTTCTAGAATTTTCTGTCTGTAGGCATCATCATAATAAGTTCCAATGTTCCTTCAAGATCAACTTCATTTTGATATCCCAAAGGAGATTTCTCTGAACATACTATATGAAATCATTCCCTCCCTGCTGCCATTTTCTGCCTTTATTCCTACTTTATCTTTTTTTCTTAGATAGACCAGTGGTTATCTTCTTCACTGTTACGTGCAGATGATGCATAATGTGTATGTTATGTATGTGTTGATTGTTTATCTTTCTTCACTAAAATAGGACAGGTAGATGGTTTTAGATGAAGTTATGAGGGAGTACCTTTTATTTGTTGTTGTTGAATAATTTTCACCCAGCACATAAAATAATGCCTGGTCATAGCAGGCTTCTCAGAAATATTTGTGCAGAAATGAACAATGATGCAACTAATAATACTTCCAAACATTACATTTCTTTCTTGGAAATATCCCACTCATTTTGCAAACATAGATTAGTCATTGGTAGCAAATTAAAACTTTTATCAAATCTCCCTTACATCCCAATGAAATACGAAAGACTTAGATGAGGACTGTGTGTTTATGTAGGTTATAAGCTCCCACAAGACTGAGATTCTGTCCCTTTACATTTGTTATAAGAAATGGCCTGTTATGAGTGCTGAATTAATATGGATCATGATTGATTTAAAATGCATGGTGCTTTGCACTGGTATTCAGCCAACATCTACATTCAATTAAATAATCATTACAGTTGCCTGCATTTATGCATTACACTAATGGCAAGAGCTAGACTTGCAAAGGCTAGATTTTGTTCTGGGATGATACCAATGTCATCCTAAGTCTGGGCAAGATACACAAATTTAAAATTCCATCCTCATAAATGTTTGTGCAGTGGAGGGTCAACTCAGAGAAACCTGTCGTTTTAAGGTCTCTTGTGCATGTAAAGAAACAAAAAAGAGTCATTTCTACCAAGTTTGGGGGATAATTTGGAGAACAGGTTTGCATTAAACTTAACTATAAAATGTGTCACTTTTCCTCATAGTTGAATCTGCAGGCAGCATATCGTTCTTTAGCTGACTCACCTGCTCTGCCAGGTGTCCTCACCCACCATATGTATAAATATTTGTCTAAATTCTTCCTTTTTTTATCATTCTGTTTTTGTGTATATTAGGAGAACCAGAGCCAATTTGTTAGGGAAAAGCAAATTTTCCAGTTTTCTTTTGACTGTTGATGACTTTGATCTCTCCGAATAGTCCCTCTTGCACTTGGCTAGTCTGAGAGAAATTTCCCTGAATGAAAGCAGCCTTAGAGCTTTAAAAATAGAAGGAAAAAAGATAACCTATTATCTCTCCAAGTGTCTCAAGTTGTGTATATGTGTGAGCATCTTCTCAACATGTCTGTTCCTCTGGGAATCATTTCACACTTACTTTTTGTATGTTGACAAGGTTACTGACTTGGAGTCAGATAGACTTGGGTTTGAATTTCTCCTTGTTCACGCAACAGCTTTGGGACTTTGAGCAAATGGCTAAATCTCTCTGAGCCTCAATTTACTCATCCATGAAATGTGTGAAAGTCAGTGTGGACTTGTCACGCAACTGTATCTTCAAACCCCGGCTCATAGGTGAACTGACCACCTTATGCCAAAGTGGACCCCGGCCCAGTGCACGGGAAGAGTGGAACATGGTGTCAGTTCCACAACAGGGGCTGAGTCCGTGAATTCACTTGTATCTTGGCACAATCAGTGAAGGGGAGTTTTGGGGTTCCAGACCCTAAGTGGTTAATCACAAACTTTGTTGAGTTAACGCATATGGAGGTTATGGGCCCAATGTGAACACAGATGTTCTTGAAGATAAGATCACACTGTCCACTGGCACCGGGTTAGTATAAATGTAGATTCAAAATCTAACAAACAAGCAAACCAACAAAAATTCAAGCGTGAATGCAACCAAAGTTAGAAAGACAGGTATGCAAATCAAATCATTAAATAAATTCTGATTTTCTATTTTGTATAAGGAAGGGAAGAATTGTAGCGACCACATTATTATATTTGGTCATTTAATTGTGTTTTTATATGGACTTTGTCTGGAAGCAATTTGGCATAATGGAAAATGGTACTAAACTAGCAGTTAAAAATGAGGAGTTTAGATCCTTCTTCCATCAATTAGCTTTATGAAGTTAGGAGGATTTGTAAGTCATGTCCCTGAAATAGAATCATGCCTCATTTCATTTTTAATCATTATTTTTCAATGAGAGGACAAATTGATGCTTAGTTTGTGTCATCTCTTAGGACTCCAGCAATTCTCAACTCTCCAGTCCTTTGAGTCTAGAAAGTTGGAAAAAATTCCAAAGCAGATATGGTTGATCCTTTGTTGGTTTAACCTACTTAGTATAAATTAGAAAAAGAGCTTTTTGAGCCTTTCAGGAGTTCATAATGACAGTTCCTCTAATATCGTTTGTGTTAAATTGAATTACATCTGCAAGTAAAACAAAATATATCTGTAGAAGCAGATATATATTTTTTATTCATGGCTTAATCATGCATTTCTTTTAATGGAATTAGAAGTCACTTACTATTTCTAAATCTCAGTTTTCTCATCTGTAACATCTGATCAAAATTACAGGTAAAGTTAAATTAACTCATGTACCTAACATAGCCACCTGGACTTTTTTTTATTAACTTTAAAAGGAAGAAGAAACTAGTAGAACTTTTGTTACATCATACATATTTTTTGGTTTCCCATAGACTTTCAGTTCTTGATTCTTTGTAAGTTTCAACTTTATTATCTTATGTAACTCTTATAACAAAACAAAGACCTATTTCCATGTATTCAAGTAATCAATATTGTTGATATGCATGTATTCAAGTATTGAATACCATGTATTCATGGTATTCAAGTCTTAGAAATTAATAGTAAAGATGAGTAGTATGACCATGTAGACATCACATCAGAAGTTTTTCTGTATCACTTGTCTGACAACAGAGACTTTACTGGTTATTTAAAGGGAGAGTTCTGAATGCCCCACTATTTGTAGATAGACCTTCCCTCTATTCCTGAGTCAATTCATCCACCTGGGCCTTGACAATACTAACAAAAGGGGTGTTGGAGGCCAGCCTAAGCAATCTTCTAAAGCTCAGTGTGCATGAGAAGTCCCCTGCAGTCTGTGTATGGTGGTGTTAGGAGCTTCTCATTTAGGGTTTTCACAATAGATGGTTTTCTCCCTCTATGAAGATGTTGGAATTGAATGTTTTTGTAAGCTGTAACAGAAAAAAAAAATCCAAGTAGACTAGATCCAATGAACCAATTCCACATGAATGGTGTTTAGAGTTATTTTGAGTCTCATGGCACAAAGTTCTTTTAGAATCTATTCTCCTTGAGGTTGGGCCCATCTGCATTTGCCCAAGCTGGATATCACTGATATTAACGCATTCTTAAGTTTTGTCTAGAATTTCTTCCCAATTCTAGTAAGGGCTTTCCCTTTTTTTCTCTAATTCTTAGCTTGAATAACCTTCACCATTTTCCATTTTATTTGATTTTTGCAACTACCCTCTGGCCAGTGGCCTATCTTCAGCCCAGTTCCTGCCTAGCACACTCAACTGTCTCCATGGTTGGCCAAAATAGAACTCTGCCTATCCCTGTTCTTAGATTGCTGGTGATCCCATTAGTTCTGCTGGGATGTCTTTGAGGTTACACCAGCCCCTAACTGACTTACACACCCTCCCCCTCTTCCTGGTACTGGAGAGCAAAGTACAGATCCTTGAGAACCTCTCAGCAGGCTATCTTTTCAGTAATTGTATTTATAACTGGAGTAAGGGAACCCTACAACAGAGTTTTACAGAAGAGTAAACATCTGACAGCTCCAGTAATTCAGCTCTTGCTGAAACAGTAATATGAGTGACTTAAGCAGCCACATTCTAAAAAGAAAGATATTTGACTCTGATTTGCCTCAATCCATCTGTTCAAACTGGCTGTATTACAACGAACTGCATGTAGTTTTAAATTGGTGCACATTAGGACATGCAGCTTTATGGTTAGAAATAGGGATGATACTAATGAAAAAAAATATCCACAGTATCCCAGAGTCCCTTTGATAAAGTAATCTGGGCTCTCAGGGAAAGAGGCATGTCATCAAAGAGATATGTGGGATATCAAACTTCAGGTTAGAAATCAAACACTGCTCAACTCTTCCCAGTTCTCAAAAGTCTTAAACAGGAACCTCTAGCCTGTTATCTTCATGATAACTAGCTAAAATGAATGAGTTCCAATTCTTCAGTTTCTCTCTGTTTGCACGTTTAGATGTCTTCCTTTGCCAAGTTTCAAAAAGAGGAAAAAGCAAATGAATCCTCTGGAGCCGAAACAGAAACATTTGGTCTCTGTAATCCTCAGTTTTTAACCTAATGTGGCAGCTCACAGGGAGACTGTCAGATCTGCGATCCGAATTACTGGAAGTTGCTTCCCATGTGTGCACATGTAACTGTCAGGACTCAATGTGCGCTGACAACCCATGTTCTCTGTCGTGTGTTCTGAGCATCCTTCCCGGGTGGGGAGGGGTTATCTCTGTGATTCCCTAGTCGGCTACAGCTGGAAACTGAAGTAGTCATTTTCAGAGAGGAAGCTGGTCTCTCCTAAGACTACCCCTGCTGGAGATTGGGACAAGCAAGAAACTAGGATGCTACAACACTGGAGACATGTGATGGCATGAATTCAGTTAAGCATCACTGCTTCAAGGCCAGGTTCACCAAGACGATGGCATGCCAGCGTCAGGAAGCCCACCCTACAGGTTCCATCAAGAAAAACCTACAACTTTGCAAGAAAGAGAAAAACAACCCAGGTATGATCTCTGTAACAGTGAGTCAAATGCTAACCAAGTGTGGGTTTTTAGATCCATTCTGAAAATTTCTCAGGGTATGTGCATGGGTGGACATGCACTTGTACACGCACATCTACCTGAGCACACAATACAGACACCCAGCTCAGGCGCCATTGTTTATTCTGTGGCTACAGATGGCAAGTTGTCAATCAAGACTTGTTGAACTGAAAATACTACCACATATAGTTGATCTGCTAGAATAAATATTTTCTCATTTTTCTCTGATATAATTGGTAGAAGGATTTTTATAGCATTGAAATAGTCACACCACAGAAGAGAAACTTACTAAGGTAGAATATTGACATTAGGTGAGGGATTTAACATGTAGCAGAAGACTTGGGATATTGTGCTAATTATATCTTGGAAAAATTGTGTTCTAGAGGACATGGGCCTTTCACTTTTCTAATCAAAGGCTAATTCTTTATTGACAATGATAAAGTTAGTATGTCTCCTTTATAACATTGTATAGTACAAATAAACCCACCAGTTCTGGAAGTTGAAGATCGGATATAGAGTTCATTGTCATCTCCTACCCCTCCCTCAGTCTTCATTTGTTCTTCCAGTCCTCAGTCTTTTCTAATTCTCTTGTAATAGCTGAGGCAGCCAAGCTGGTTCATTAGGGCAGCGGAAGGTAGGGAGGATGTGGGCCTACGCCATAGTCTGTCACAAAAGCAAACACTACTTGAAGTCTTAGGCATACTGTGTGACTTTTATGTCCGACTTCATTGCATATGTGTATGTTTTAATGCAAAAATGTACACATATATAGTCCTGTCGTTCCTACTAAAGGGAATTTATGGTCAAAGAATTATCTAGTGGCTTTTAGTACACTTTGGCAGAGCAATTGAGAGACACTGATTGAAAACCTTGAATTGTATTCATTCTAGCTTCTCATCAATTAGTGAGTCACCACCAGTCAACTTTGTAACCCCTGGTTGGTGGGTCTGTCTCCCATTTTCTCTTGTTAACCGCCCCAGTGTGGTCATGGTCTAATTTTCTCTGATAGCTGAGTTCAAAGTCATGACAAAGGAAGACTCGATCCCTCTACCTCGTGCTCATATTCAAAGGAAGCTAAATTCATTAATCAAACTATAGGCACCAGCACCTACTGGTCCTGTGCCCCATAGTAGCCTAGGGCCCACGTAAGAATTTTGCTCTTGGGCGATGAAATCCCTCCAAGCATCACCCACACAGTATTGCACCTGGAGGCCTTCTCAGCCTCATCCCTGATGGAGCATGTACTGAGTCATTCTCAGGAGAGCTGATCGAGGCAGTGCCTTCTCAGTGGAGACTGTGCATTTCCCATATCAGCCAGTGCTCATCGACTAATTTCTTTTTTGCCAGTTTATTTTCTACTTACTGAAATAATAATATCATTAAACATTTTTATTGAATTCCATCACATCACAAAACATGTTTCAGGTGTGCATCACTATAAATCGGTGCCTGAATATATGGTACACATATGTATTAGTGGATTAGTTATACATTAATGAATAGCATTGATTGCTTCACAGTGGGATTTATGTGATTTCCCATTTATTCCAAAATCTGGAGGACATTTATAGATATACCCACTTTTGATGGATATTTATAGATATACCCACTTTTGAAGAAGACCTATTTATATTTGGCTGTGTATATTTTTGCAAGGTGGAGATATTATTGATTATGGGAAGTCAGCAGCTCTTGGCCTTTAAGGCTGCCTACCTACCTGTGTCCATATAGACATCTCTCTTCTTTCTTTTCCTTAATAGATTTGCCACATGCTACTTAAAATAATAACATGGAAAGTTTGTGTTATTTATCTCTCTTTTTGGTCTGGTTAGTATAAGATATCCCAAACTAAGGCCTCCCTTATACCTTGACCTGTTTCTTCCTTCACTTCTGCTCACTTGCTTTCTATCAAATCTAGTGGCACGCCTTAGGTTAGCCTTTTCAGTATTTCCACTAAATTCTTCACTAAGCCTGACTGCAGTCTGATCCAAGCACAAGTCTGTCCCTCAGGGGTTTCTCGAGCAGTCTAGTAGAGAAGTTCAAAGTGCTGTTTCTGGACTGGGAGTCTTGCTCTGCCACTTCTTACCTCTGGGTCTGTACGTAAGGACATGTCTCTGTGCCTCCTTGGCTATGATCTGTGTCGGCACAAAGAAGCATCCTCAACTCTGCAACTCAAGGATACAGCACACATCTCAAGCAGAGCGCATAATATTATGTGTAGAATAGGGGCTTGTGTATTTGTTTCCCCCCTTGAATTTAAAGCATCTAAAGGCGAGGGTTGGATTTCCACCTTAGTGTTACAACACAGACTGCAGTACACACACTCAGATAAATGTTTATTGAGTGAATGAATTTTAGACTGTGAAAGGGAGAATTTCAGTCAATTTCTCACACTGAGAAGTGGGAAGAAGGCAGTAATCAACAGTGATTAAATTCCTGGTTTGCTGTTAGTCTAAATGCTGCTTTCTTTCCATTCCTCAGTACCTGGATGGTGCAACTCAGCATGATGTGGTAACTTTCTGTCATTTCTCCCTTGGATCCCAACAATCCCCACTTCAATTGACCCAGACTATTCTTCCAGTGCCCTGAATGTACAAAATCATTTTGTATCTTTGAGAACTAATGTCCTCCAGAACTTTGCCTTCCTTTCTATACCCTGAGAGTTCAAGGGAGCAACACAACCTGTGTTCTTAGTATACACACTCAAAGAGCACTTCTGGTTGTAAGACAATGGGATTCTTGTTCCTGGTTGTGAATCCAGCCCAAGAAACAGAAGAGAGACACTGGAAGTGTGAAGCTCGATCACTGCAATTCAAAGGACCACTGTCATCCTTCTGAGGTGGGAAGGGGGTGCTGACGAACAGCTTTTGGTAAAATCTGTAGATCTGTGACAAAGGCATAAGCTACATGGACAACACAGCTTATTTCCCTTTGCTGGGAGAACACGGGGCTGAGAAAACATTAGCATCCATGTGAAGTATCACTATTAACTTATTAAAAAGCTCAAATTTAATTTATATTTGAATTAACTAGACTTCACTAACACCAGGAAGTAGATAACTGGCTAAGAATTAAAGTGATATCGAAATGATTTCAAGGATATGCTGATATATATAGACTTTAGTTTATCTAAGATGTGTACAGATCATGGAACATCATATATCTCCTCTGAAAATATCTTAAATGCTGTGACATTAGCCACTTACTTATAATTACAGTATGTTGCCATTTCACCAAGCTTTCATTTACAGGAGAAAGTGCAAATTCCATTCCCCTTGAACTTTAGCTACTTCCAACTTTTTCCTTTGTTCTTTTCTTTAAAGCTTTGCAACAAATGCATCTCCATATGCTTATATTAGTTAATCTAGTATTAAACATATTGGCTGTGCAAAATGTTGGCACCCATTAATAAATGTTTTCATTTTTTCATTCTCTCTCTTTTTTTTAACTTTAGATTCTTCCTTTGACTACATAAGCAACAGCTGTCTAGCTGCCTGCACAAGACTGGATCTAATGCCTCTACAGAAATCTAGGTCAAAACACTTGGAATGCATGAATATCAAACAGAGTTTTCAAAACAGCAAATGAATACATCTTTAACTGGTGACATTTTCCTGTAGCATATGGCTGCAGGCTCAGGGGACTGGATGCTTTTTTTGATGAATATGTTCTATCAAAAACTAAGGGATGGCAGTAGGTTTTCGCCACCTTCTGTTTTGCCTTATGAAATGATAATGCAAACGCATAGATAGATACAGTGATTGCAAGTCCCTTGCCTTCAGACCTATTCTAAGGATACCTTTTTCCTTTTGGATGAATTGCTGTGTCTTTGGTTGGGTTGGGGTTTATACATAGCTGTCAAAGGTGACAGCCAGTTGGAATGATTGCCTTTCTTGGGCATATTTTGATTGGAGGAAATCTTCACAAAAGTGAACCAAAAATCAAATGTTTACCAAAGAGAGGAATTGGGACTTAGTCACATGAGTAACTTACACCTGCAACCAAATGTTGACCCAAATTCCTTGTCTAATGTCAATATTCAGTCTGGATAATCACTTTCCAAGGGAGAAGTCCTGGAAACTGGAGGTTGGTTCTTTAGTCCTCTATCTGAATGTGACCTTGAACATGCCCCTTCATCTCTGTCCCTTCACTGTCATATTGGTCAAATGAGATGACAGGGCTCTATTATCTGTTAGGTCTCTCCTACCTCTAAACTTCCAGGCTTTTATAAGTTCATGAAGCTGTTTATTGTTAATTGCTTATGTTGATTAAAATGGCACGACAGAGAAGAACAGGCTTTGACTTCTTTTAATTGGCTGGAGATTTGTTGCTTAAAAGGATAAAATTACCCAAAGTCATTTTCCCCCAATCACAAACAGAGGCATAGTGAGGGTGTTCCGGTGAAGCAGGGGAAGGAAGGGGTGCCTCTTGGCTCTGTCTCCCATATTTCAGGGAAGCATCTTAAACATATGTGTGTTATCCTACTCTGAAAACCACTGCCTAAGAAATGCACATGTGTGTTTGTTAGTGTTGTGGTGATGGTGGGGAGAAGTGCTGGAAACTGCACTTGGTTAATACAAATTTGCTAAATGCAAATTTGCAGGTTAAACTTTCCTTGCAGGTTAAAACTCAAGCCTACTGTTCTTGCTCCTGGTTTGGCTTTTGCTTAAAAATTAACCAGCAGAACTTGGGATCGTCCCAGGAGCTGCAGATGGGCCACCCAGCATGGACTTGCTGCCTGTAGCTTGAACAGTGCCTTAATAATGTCCCCGGGATCACAGTCACCATTCCGAAGTGAGGAGTCACGAATCTTGTTCCTCAGTTTCATTCTGCAAAAGCTACCAATGCTCACCACCTACTTGGGAGCCTTCCAGAGTATTCTTTAAAAGACCCTTGTCTGCACACCTGTGTTTGTGAGTATCAGTGTGTGCTTTCATTTTTAGTAACTTGGTAGTGATTCGTACGAACATAAAAACACTTTGCTTAATAACGTGGGTCTCCCTGGTGGTATGAGGGGTTGAGGGACCCAAATGGTACAGCAGACCTCTTCTGTCTTTGCTGCTGCTCCCCTCAACAGTGTATTTCAGTGGATCTGCCTGTTCTGCTTCCCACTCTGTCTCTGGTGAATCCTCTCACCCCCCACATTCTGGCCTGTACCCCGGTGCTTGTATGCATAAATAAATAAACTTTTAAAATAAATTAAAAATAAACTTAATAATGTGTCTATTTCACATCTGAATAGAAATAAAACTTTACCTTTCTTTTCATTCACCGTAGTCCCTTAGTGTGGATACACAACATTTTTAAACCAACCTATCTTAAATGGCGTTTACTTGGTTTTACTTTTTTTCCCCTATTTACTAAAAAGGTAGCATATCTTTATGTATAGATGTGTTTATTTATGGATGTATGTGAAAATATCTAAAGGCCAAACTCCTAGAAATAAAACTACTGGGTCAAAGGGCATATGCACATTTAATTTAGGCAGAAAGTGTCAAGCAATATTTAACTATAGTTATTATTTGTGGTTTGAAAAAATGAGGACTGGAGTTGAACATCTTTTCATATGTTTAAAAATTACTGTGTATAAAAACTGTGTTCATATCTTTGTCCATAAATGGAGTTAGGACAACTTAGTAGCCATCTGGAAAAAAAATAAAATTGTATTCCTACTTTATTTCCAACACCAAAATAAACTCCAGATGGACCAAACATTTCACGCTAAAAATAAATGCATTAAAGTACTATTAGAAAACATGAGATGTGTTTTGTAAGTCATCCAGAACTAAGGAAGATCTAAACATAATACAGAACCTACAAGGGATGATTCTAGAGATGTATAAGTTAAAACATCAATGCATGTTATAAAAAGTGAACAATGAGGAGCAATCACATTTGAGGAGAGCTAATTGCTTTCAACAGCCTGTCCTGATGAGGGCTTGTGCTAAAGAGGCTCAGGATGCAGGGAAGGAGCTTTGAGGGTTAGGGTCTCACTCCAGCAAGCAACACAAACTGGATAAGCTACAAAATCATAGTGTATTTAAAAACCATTCAAGAGCCAAGAACACAAAGCAACCAAAATGAAATGAATTCTAGAAAGTGAGAGTTCCTTCAGAGATGACAAGAGACTCACAATGACTGTCCCCTCATGGAGATGTGGGAAGGGGCAGGTGAGGAGAAACCTGTCTAATTCAAATGAGCTCTTCCCTCTTGTCAACCTCTGGGTCCTCAGATGTAGTTCACCAACGGCTGGTGACATCTTAGGATAGCTGAGAGCAACCCCATAGCGAGCACAAGAAATGGGAGGAGGTGATCGAGTGTTCCAGCCCCTGGCAGAAAGCAAGGCAGTCACCTCATGGAGATGTGGACCGATGAAAAACATGCTGAGAAGCTTGGTTTTGGTCTTCATTAAGGAATGTATCATATTAAGGAGTGTAGCTATCATTTGTTCAATTATTCTGACAGTTATTCATAATGTTAAGGATGTCTGTTTTCATATTCTTTTATTTTATTTCACTTATTCTTAGGGGAGATCCTGTCCCAAGGGCCCCTTGCCTGGTGTTATGTGTGGAGGACTGAAGTGAAGCAGTAAGCACTCTTGAAGCATCTTCTAGTACAAGCGTGTAAAAGGCTCAACTGTGTGGCTACTGATGTGTGGCTAGTCCAGATATGAAAATTTCCAATTTTATAAGATAATGCCAAATTATTTCCCGAATTGATTTTAAGTGCCTTCTATCTAAGTAGAAAATTGCATATATTCTTATATTTTTCATGAGTTAGCCTCTGTTCTATCTCCCTTATCATACTGTATGGGCAAATATAACTATTACTGGACTGTGAATCCCTTGATGTATTAATTATGATGATGGTTATCGTTGGGAATGAGATATAAGTTTTGTTCTATTTTGAAGGGGAGGCCTCCCTAACATGCAAATATCAAGATCTCTGAAAAGTATGACTTTTTCATATTACCCTGTCCCCAAGTGTTTGTGTAATATATAATTCAGCTATTCTTTTTTTGAAATTTCCAAAGCTTTCACTCAGAATACTCTGTAGGCCAGCACTGTTTTTTTTCTTGAAATGATTTTAGTAAGTTTTTAAAATCTTGTTATGTTTATCTTCCTTTTAGTCACTTTTGCATTTGCTTAGTAAATATTCTTCCTTCATTGACAATTTTAAGTAGTTTAACATAAAATCATACATGTTTTCTTATACTTTCAACATCTTGGTATCTTTTATATTCTTTATGCATCTATAGGTCTTTTTTACTTTTCTTTCCCAAAGCATTAGTTTTCTTTTTTTTTTTAAATAATTTATTTACATATATTTTACATCATCCTTTTTTTTCCCACATTTTTCTTTTCTCAGGTGTAGTTCCCATAGAATTCCCACCACCAATTCACCCATGCACCATCACCATAGTCCCTTACCAAAGCATTAGTTTTCAACAAGTATTTCACCTCCTTCCACCTCAAAGAATCAACTATAATTTTTTTGGGGGGAGGAAATTAATATTGACTCTACTTTTATAACTAATTTAGTTATAATTTAAAAATTATTTTCTTTCTTTTTGTCTTGGACTTATTTTGGTCCCAGTACATTAAGTAACATACTTACCTAGTATAAATTCCTTATCTCCATTTTATTTTGTTTATTAATGGAAATATCTTCATCAACATTGAACTGTGAATTGCATTTTTTATGAAATAAATATCAAGACCTACCATTCATGAGATATTGATTTTTCCTTTTTTTCACTAAAAAATTTTCCCTGTAGTTCAGTTAATGAATTTAATACAGGTACCTCTAACTGCTAAGTGGGGGAATAGAACTGTTCATCAGAAATGACATAGAGCCAGAAAAGTTCTTAGTCACATGGAATCAATGTTGGGAGTTTTGTTTTATTTTTCTTGAGCTGAAAATCCTAGTCTGAAATGTGGAACAATTCATATTTTTTCATGGAAAAGTAGTGTCCTCAGTTCTTTAAAGTCTGGAATTTCCTTGCCTTTACCTTCAGAAGCACCCTCTTTTCTTGAAACTGCTTTCCTCTCTGTAAAATGAGGGTGATGGCTTCCACGCACTTGCTCCAGGAGGTCCCCCTGAGAATTCATGACTTGATTCAGAATTCCCACTGACCCCTTACCATTCTTTTTATTTTATCTTTGTGGAAAGCATCCTCTATCCTTTGACTCATGAAAGAACAAAAGATGTTTCTAAATGAATTGATTCATAAGGAACAAAGACATTTTTCACTTAATGGCTAAAATAGTAAATGCAAGAGGTTTTTTGAAATAGAAAATGCACCAGTGACCTGATTAAATAAATATAAATAACATCTTGAATGTTAAACTCTAAAGCAAATGGATATTTTCATTTTCTTTTCATTCATTTCCCTCCTTTCTCTTCTCTCTCTCTCTCTCTCTCTCTCTCTCTTGCCATTTGTTTAATGATTAAAACAATGGGTCTGGAAGAGAAGTCTCATTATGTTGACCTCGTAGATTGGAATATGGACTTGGGAGCTTATACTGTTTTCTGAGGGAAGATGCTGCCAGTGTGAACCTACAAATCAGTAAGTCAGTGAACAGTGGTCTCCTCTGAGGAATCACTTATCTCATCTACGGATGGAGTTGGGGCTTCCCCCAGGGGACACCAGCAGGTGACAAAGCTGCAGGTGAATCACATTCCCTGACTCTCAGCCCAGTTGTCACATCATTCTCTTCAGTATCAATAAACTACTAAATAGCTTGTTGGTGATCTTACATTATGTGATTTTATTAGTTTTCTTTTGTAGGTCTCAGAATATGGTGGCATTCAAAAAAGTCACCAGAATAAGTACAAATAAATATGTTTAGTTTCTTTCTCTTTTCTTTTGAAAGGTAGAACAAGGGGCATGTTCATTAGTATTTTGTGTTTTAGAATACAAGATCAGAATATAAGATCAGTTTGGGCAAATACTAAACTAAGCAATAAATTAACAGCACGCCAAAGACTTGCTATGTAAGAAAGAAGTAAGCAGAACAAGCAAGGAAGCAAAGGCATGGATGATAAGCCAGCACCGCAGTGCAGTTACCAGAAAGACATAGCAAAGTAAATGGCATGGATAAAGCCAATGGGGTTGTCTCCCTCCCATTGGATAAGTGCAACCTAAAGTCAAAAGACCAGATATTTGTTGATAGGTGAAAGACACGGAGGCTAGTTTTGATTCCTGTAGCCAATAACTCAATCCATCACAATGCTAATAAAATCTCACTGAAGAGTCTGGACACCAAGGCTCAGGGGCATTTCCCTGGCTGGTAATTACATGGCGACGTGCTGGGAAGGCCACCTGGAAACTAGCATTGAGGACTCGCCCACTCCGCACGCTGCCTGTTCTTATTGGCTGGTCCTAATATGTATGTTATAATAAAAATATACGTGTTCCCAAAACTGTGAGTCATCTGAGGAATTTTTCAAACCTAGGGTGGTGGTAATGGGAACCCCAATTTCTTAACCAGTTGGTCTAAAGTACAATGACTTGGGGACCCCTGAACTCATGGCTAGTGTTTGAACTGGGAGCAGTCTTAAGGAGGACCTTCTCCTTAACCTGGGCAACGTGACCTCACTGCTGGTAACTGGCTTCTGAATCCTGACGCATCCTGCAGGAAGGTCGTACCTTCACGGACAGCTCTCTGGGTGAAACTGCTCTGGGGAGGGGACCTGTACAGTGCTGAAGGTGGGTGACTAGGAGGTGAGATCGTCCATGTTCCACCTTGCTCTGCCACATCCCAGAGGGAACAAATAGCTGCCTCTTGTCATAGTCCAAGCACCTAGACCTGGAAACAACCTAAATGCCCCAGAGCAGATGATTGGATCAAGAAGATGTGGTACCTATACATGATGGAATACTACTCAGCAATCAAAAAAGATAAACTAGAGTCATTCACAGAAACATGGATGGAGCTAGAAGGGATTATACTCAGCCAAATAAGTCAGAAGGCAAAAGAAAAATACCGGATGGTCTCACCCCTAGGAGGACTATAAAGGAACCAAATAAGTGACCAAGGCAAAGAATGATGGTGATGATAATAATAATAATAATAATACACAACAAAAACAAAAAGACAAGGGAACTTCGGGGACACTTTGTGGGGATGGGAGAAAGAACAGGTTGAGGGCAGAAAGAACACAAGGGACTGGGGTGACGGTGCACTGTTGAAATGGTGGTGGGAAACCCATGGGGACCACAATTGATGTCAAATATATATAAATAAAGGAAACAAAATTTAAAAAAGGGAATAGTAAAAACAAACTCCTGAGATTAAGAAACTCAATGACTTTGCGTCTCACCTGAAATGCACAAAATCCTCCTTTTGACTATGTAAAAATAACATGCCATGTCTCTTTTTACCACAATGGTAGAACATTTAGAAACTGTAACCTAATGAATCAACTTTATTTCCTTAGTAAATTACTTTCTTCCCTTGGTTAAGATAGTTACAGTGGAAATAATATATTAATTATAAAGTGCCATATTTATGTGAAAATTATTTATATATTTGGAATGGAAAAAAGTTGGCTAATTATTTAATGGATTTTTTGATGAAATTTCATCTGCTGTCTCCACAATGACACACACTTTTGTCTTGTATGTCACCTGTTGGCTTTGGCGCAGGTAACGTGGAAGAACTGAGTCCAGAGAAAGTAGGGTAAAGAGAAGATGGGCTATCACATCTAATCTGGGGTAGCTGGGCTGATTTATGTGCTGTGCCTATTTAATTTTATTTTTTAAATCAACATTGAGAAGGAAAAGTTGAGATATTAATTACCCGTTTACTGTCAATGTAGCGGAAAATGTAATTTATAGCCTACTTGCAAAAAAAAAATCTGTGTGCTTAATTTAAGAACTCAAATTATTCAAATAACATTTTGAATTTGATTATTCATTTAATTGAAATGTTACTCTTGGAGTCAGAATTGCTTTTGAGATTCCAATTTCAGCAATAGTTAACTAAGAGCTCTCTGTGGAAAGGACAGAAGCGGATCCACCACTTGAAATGTGTGGGGAAATAAATGTGTTTGACAAATTGCATTTACCTGAAAGAAGTGAAGTGGTCAAATAAGCAGCCAACTGGTCATTGCTTTGGTGTAGGAGGAAATCATGGAGATGACCTAGACCCAGAGAATGAAAATTAGTTTGTAGCAGAGGAAAGAAACCAAGCAGTTACAAGAATCCTTGGGAGTCAGAAGTTCAGTGCCTGAGGGATGGGGCTCCAAAAGATCCTCTTCTTTTCCTGCTGCAGTGAGGTCTCAGGCCTGCCGCTCCAAGCCAGAGCCGACTCTGCAGGCTTCCACCCTGCAAGAGAGCAAAGCAAGAGCATTAGCAATATCTTCAATAGCTTGAAATTTATTATTAAGATACTCGTTGTATAAAACCAGATGTGCAGTTTTTCAGAATACAGTTTTTCAGAATACACTTGCTGAATCTTGGTAACTGCATCGCTGTCCTTCTGGATTTCTTCTTACCTTTTTCAGCTGTTGGCCTCTCCCGATGCAGGAGTAGGGACTGCAGACAGCCATCGAGGTTCTGCCTCTCCTAGAATTTCATTAAAGAATCATGTGATATTTTGCATGTTGTTTCATTTCTTTGACTTAGCATGACTTTTTTATATGCATCGTGCATAAGTCTTCAAGCATCTGCATGGAACTCATCCCAGGAAATCAGGCTATCACTCCCTTGGGGTAGACATCAGAGAATCGAGCGATTTGGTCATACGATACGTGTAATTTAACTTTATCAGAGACTTCAGTATTGCTTTCCAAAGCGGCTATACCTCTTTGCAATTGCACCCGTATCAGATGAGAATTCCAACTTGACCATCTTGAGAGAGTTTTGAATTTTAACCTTTCCAGCCAGTGGTCGATGCCTGTATCACCATGAAACAAGTGGTGTTGAGTCTTTTCAAGGTTGTTACCATTTATAAACCTGCGGTGAACTTTGTGTGTGAATCATATGCCTGCTTAACTAGGGTGTTTGTTTAAATACTTAGTTCTAAGAGTTCTTTATAAATCCTAGATCTTATAAATCCTTTTACAGATAGAGGCTTTGTAAATATTTTCGCCTTACCTGTGGTTTCCCTTATTGATTGATTTTTTTAAAGATTTATTTATTTATGCATACAAGATCTGGGGTACAGGCCAGAGTCATGGGAGGTGAATCTCTGGATTCACCAGAGACAGAGCCAGGAACAGAACAAGCAGATTGACAGAGGTACACTGCTAAGGGGAGCAGCGGGAGAGGCAGGAGAGGTCCAATGCTCCATGTGGGTCCCCTCCCTGGCCAGGGATCGAACTTGAGCTGCTGTGCCACAGATGCTTTACAGTACAGCACTCAACCCACTGCGCCACCAGGGAGGATCCCCTTATTGTTTTCTAAACTGCATTTTTTGAAAGAGCAAATGTGTCTGATTGTGAAATCATTATTATCGTTAATTTTTTTTTCTTTTTTGGTCTGTTATTTTATGTCAACCCATTATCACATATTTTGCCAACATTTTTTTCTCCATTAAATAGTTTTATCATGTATGATCCATTTTGTTTATGACATGAGGAAGAATTGAAATTTATTTTTTGTCATCTGATTTTTATTTGTTCCAGCACCATTTCATTTTTTAATTATCATTTCTTGAAAAGACTATATTTTCCCCATTAAATTTCTTTAGTACCTTTATCCAATATCAGTTATTCTAATTTAAGTCTTCCAACCATGAATCAGGTATATTTCCCCACTATTTTAGGACTTTGAAAATATTCTTTTATACAGTATTAAGCAGTTTCCTATGTGCACATCTTTTGGTATTTCCTAGTATTTTTCATTTTTCAAAATCATTTTGGGAGATAAGTTTAAAGTTTCATATTCTAATTTTCATTACTGGTATATATACATACAATTTATGGGCCTTTTTTTTTGGATATAGCTTGTATCTTCAAACTTACCAAGTTTTCTTTTATTTCTAGAAATTTCTTTCCAGGCTGGTTAGAATTTTTCCCTGCAAGTTTTTATGTCAGATACAAATAAGAGAGTTTTATTTCCCTCCTACCAAACTGGGTGCCTTTTTCTTTTCCTTATTTTATGACTGGCGAAGACTGTAAGACACTGTCACAAATAAGTGGCGAGCAGAGACTTCCTTGCCTTATTCTTGCTCCTTAGTTGAAAGCATTGACCTATTAGCTACTGAGGTTGATTTAACTGTGGATTTTTTGTCTGTCTTTTTACCCAGGTTGAGGAAGTTTCCTTCTCATTTTATATTTTTCCCCATAAATAGGTATCAAGTTATTTCAAGTGGTTTTCATCCTCATCTAATTCACTGACCATAAGACTTTGTATTCATGTTGTTAATTCGGGTGATTATTCTGATCAGTTTTTCAAATATTTTGAAACGGCATCGAATTCCAATGATAAACCCCCATATTATTATCCTTTTTAAATTGGAATCTTATTAGATTTTAATTTGTTAATATTTTGTTAATTGTTTTGTGGCTCTGTCCAAAATTGATACCTTTATCTCATGTTAATATCACTGACCTACTGTCCTCTTAGAATGACACACTATGCTCTTCTCCTCTATTTCCTGCATTTTGTGTAATAAATAGTTCTGCCTTAAGTATTTGATATAATTTACTAAGGAGGACATCTGGATCTGGAGTTTTCTGCATGGGTGTGTTGAAAAAATTTGCCTTATCCAAATGTCTAGTCTTTGATCTCAGCTCCTGGGATGTGATTTATAAACTTTGGAATGTCCTGCCTGATAAGAGTGCCATTGTTTACCTGGGAGCCTTGGACCACGCCAGAGAGTCTAACAATATAATTTATGATGGGGCTTTGGGTCACTTGTAACAGCTCCACCTGCACAAGTGCTGGAGATTAAAGGTCAGCCTCATGCCCCTGTGTGGGTACCATCTCTACCCGAGTGACCAAGTTCAATAAAACACTGCATTGGAAAGACTCAGGTGAACTTCCTTGGCTGGCAATAGTCCATGTGTGTCTATGTTCAATGTTGCTGGGAAAAATTAGCCCTGTTCATGACTCCACTGGAGCACAATTTGAAATTTCTTCTTTTGGAAATTTCCTGTATTGTGGGTCATGAATCTCCTCCCCAACTCATTTTCGGCCTGTGTCTTTTACTGTTGTGAACCATTAACTTAAGTGTGACTAATACTGGGCAAAAGGTCTAAAAACTCAGTGGGTCAGAACTTCTCTCACTGGTTCTGGGCTTGGCTACTTGACCCCACAGATGTAAACAAAGCAGCAAAAAAGAATAAATGTGTGTGTGTTGTTTTTTATTATTTAATTATTTAAACTATATCTATTAACCAACAGGGCAGAGGGAGAAGGAATAGTTCCAACTACCGATGGATGATACAAACTGGAATTGCAGCTACAGGAGCTGGCAGAGGGGGCAGAAATGATGTGGGGCGGGGGCAGGGTGGGGTGGGGTTGGGTGGGATGCGCTTCTCAGTCTTACCGGGGAGGGACTAACAGTATACCCTCCAGAGAGGTGGTTGCCTTCTACAGTATCTGCCTTGAGGAAGAGAGAAAACCTATTACCATTGTTAATATTTCAAGTTTCACAAAATTGCTCCTCAGCTCTGCCTTATTTCCAGCAATGTCCTTGCTCAGGACGTCAAGGCTGAGTTCAGACCATGGCCCTGCACAGCTGCCATCTCGTCCATGTTGGGCAGTACAAGGAATCTCAGGGTGGAGTTTGACTCTTCATCTCATCCACCTCACTTTGTAAGGCTGTGAAACCCAGATGCCCCAATTGCTCTAACGTTGCAGCTCCATTGACTTCTGTGAATCTATGAAATTGTTCAAACTGGTCGTGGTATTGGGAACCCACCAACTAGCAGCTATTTGCAGAGTGATACTGGTCTCGGGAACCCCCAACCCCAATCTCTACGGTGGAAATGGTACTGTATTTACAATTCAATTTTTTAAATTGATTAGAACTATTCAAATTTTATATTTATTCTTAATTCAGTTGGTATTTTTGTTTTAGAGGAATGTACCTGTTTTATCTAGATTGTCAAATTTATTGGCATAAAGTTGCTCATACTATAATACACTCTTATACTTGTGACATCTGTGTGGTCTGTAGTACTGGCACTTGTTTCATTCCTAATTTTGACAGTTTTATTTCTATTTCCCCCATTTGGATAATCTTTAATATATATTTTGAAAATCTTTCCAAAATAACAACTTTTTGGGTTCATAGCTTTTTAATTAGTCCTTAATTTTTGTTTTGTTGCCTTCTGTTCTCCTAATACCTTTTAAATATTTTGAGCTTAATTTGTTTTTCTTTTACTAATTTCTTGAGGTGGAAACTTAGATGGTTAGTTTAGACATTTCTTATTTTCTAATACAAACATTTAAACTTGTTGGGGAACAAAAATCTGACACCCCAAAATAAATCTTTGGCAAGAGGTTTATCATTATAGGAGGAGTCTGAAGACTGGGTGGAGATTGCTTTTGATGCTAATGTCCAAGATTCTTTGCTTAAGGATCTTTTCCAGGAAGATCTACTCTCCTTATTTCTTTTCAATGTAGAGGGCAGAAGTATCTTTGTTTTCCCCACTAAAATCTCTGACTGAATTTCCCCTTTTATAACCCAACCTCCCTTGTCCTAGCTAAACATTTTAAGATGACATATAACCACTTGGGTGAGTTACTCAGTAATGCTAGACCTTTCCTACTTGTCTATGACTTTCTCTGTTATCAATCTGTCTGATGCTTATTTGGTTATTTGCCAGCCTAGAAGAATCCAGAGGGCTCTGGGATTCGTTCTTTTGTGCTCTAACAGACAAAAATGGACTCTGAATCATTTCAGTATTTTCGGACTTCTTAAGATTTATGTCTGATTTTTCTTGTTAAACATAATATGTTTTAAGAGAATTTATATTCTGTACATGTTTGATGTTTTTTAAGTTACTTCAGTCAAAGTTACTGATAACATTGTTAAGGACCTTGTTGATTTTCATCAGTTGCCAAGGGGATAATCTTAGTATCTTCAACTATGATAGTAGAATTGTCTACTTCTATTCACTAAACTTATTCTTGTTTAATTACTCTTACCTATATTATTTGATAAGTAAACATTTATAATTGTGATCTGTTTGATTCATTGTCCCTCATTTATGATAATATATTTTAGTCTTAAAATCTAGTTAACCTGATATTAATATAGTCAAATTGCCCTTTTTAGAAAATTGAGGTATAATCAACATGTTACATTATATTCGTTTTAAGGTGTATAGCACAATAATATGATGTTTGTGTATATTGTGAAGTAATCACAATAAATCTAGTTAATATTCATTACCATACGTAGTTACAAATTATTTTCTTGTATTGAGATTTTTAAGATTTTTTAAAGCAACTTTTAAACATGCAACACACTATTATTAAGAGCAGTCAGTTTATCGTGCATTCTGGCCCCATGACATTTATCTTATAAACTGAAATTTGTAGCTTTTGATCCTCTTCTTTCTTTTTCTCACTCTGGGTTCTGGCAACTAGCAGTCTGTTCTCTATATCTGTGAACAGTTTTCTTTTTAAGATTCCACATGCAAGTGAGTTTATATTGCATTTATCTTTCTCTTTCTCTCTATGATTTATTTCGCTAGTATGACGACTTTAAGTTCCATCCATGAGGTTGTTCATGGAAAAATTTTGTACCTTTTTATAGCCAAATAATATTCCATTTCAAATAATGTCTCTAATATGCAGTCTATATTATATATGATACCTATGCATTTCACATATGCAGACAGATAAGTATGTTCAAATACATATGCTATTGTATTATATTTGTATACAATGTAATAATTTTCTTTATTTACTCTTGGCTTGTTTTTCTCTAAGTATTTGCAAACACTTGTTATTTCTTGTCTTTTTGATAATAGCTGTTCTAACAGCTGTGATGTGTATCTCATTGTGGTTTTGCTTTGCATTTCACTAAAATATGTGACATCGAGTAACTTGTCATGTACTTCCTGACTCTGTGTGTGTCTTCTTTGGTAAAATGTCTATTCTGGTGTACCATTTTTAAATCAGACTAGATTATATTTTCCATTAAATTGTATGAGTATTTGATATATTTTAATACTTTAACATTTTCCCTGAAAACTTAATCATACTTTCTATGAAACTGAATATAAAGGCCTGGCTGAAATATAAACATGCACACAAAATAAGACTTTAAAAAGGTTCACAATGTATTGTGAACTTATTGTGAATGTATTGACTTCAAATTTTTTTTAAAAATTAAATCACTTACAAATTGTATTTCTTGAACCTCTGCATATTTTCTACATTAGAACCTTTACAGAACATACATTTAAAATCAGCTAGGAGCATGCACACCTCTTACTTAAGACAGATGTATTCCATGAAGGTAGACCTAAAGGGGAATTCTCTTTTTAGTTACCTAAACTAAGAAGAAAACCTCCAGGGCAATTCTTAATCTTTGATTGCGAAGACATCAAGTGTCAGTATAGCATCTGACATCGTGTTTTTACATCTTCTTTTTTTTTTTAAAGGATCCTTATTGCCATTTTCAAATGACGGTCACCCTACCCTTCTTCCTATTCCTCCTACACCGTGATTTCTTACCCCAATGCCCCCTTTGGCAGGGAAGGGTTAAAAAGGCCTGATTAAGCTGTAAATGACTGACATTTAGCGATCGAGCATGAATCTGCATTAAGACATTTGTGCAAATGAGTTTCAGAAGCTGCTTTGGAACAGCACACTCCGGTGGCTCTCCATTCCGCCCCTTCTCTTTAGCCTCAGCACTTCATTATGTAAGGGGACAAATGGCAGTACTTTTTCTTTTCCCTTATATTCCAGCCCCTCTGAGAATTAGGCTTTCAGAAGAGGTTCTCATTTTGATCTTAAAAGCCCCTGATATTTCACAGACAAATTAAAGGTGGTATGAAACAGAAGCAAGTGGCTTTCGGTGAAGTGTTTCTACCTCACGGGTCTGAGAGCTGTAGAGGCAGAGCCAGCCACCCAGACCCTGAACAATCCCAGCGTCTGAGTGGCAGCTGGGAACAAGGCCTGCCTGTCTACTTGCGCCCATTTGGTCATTATTAGGTAAAATGAAAGTGCTGTTCTCTGAGAAACTTTTTACAATAAAACAATTCTCAGTCATTCACAAGTCAAAAGCAGAGAAGAAAGCGCCTCAGTGTAAAATGCTGTAAGCTAGCACATGGTCTTCAGACATTTTCTCACTATTCACAGCTGAAAGGGAACCAAGATGAGAAGGGCAGGGAAGGGGTGGGTCAGGCCTCTTTTCTGATCTCAGCCATTGAGGCCTCTCTTATCATGTCCTGCACTTGAGCTGGACAATCTGTCCTCAGGATTCCTGCCTCCTCCCAACAGCCCTTATTCTACCCCAAGCCACAAGCTCAGCAACTTTTCTGTCCCTCAACCCCTTTCATTTCATTTTGCTAAGGTTTATTTTTATTTATTTATGCATACAAGAGCTGGGATGTAGGCCAGAGGTGGACGGAGGAGAGAGGATTCACCTGAGCCAGAGTGGGGAGCAGAACAGGCTGATCTACTAAAATACACAGAGTGGGGAGCAGTGGGGGAGACAGGACAGGTCTGCTGGGCCATATGGATCACCTCCCCACTGGGGATCCAACTCCTGTTGCAGTGGCTACAGATAGCTTCATAGTGCTGTGACTTAACCCCTTGTGCCACCAGGGAGACCCCACCCCCATTTCATTTTATCTGATAAGATACTGTATTATGTCTTATCTGGTCCTGTTCCAGGCATTCTAACCAACTCAGTTTGATTTGAAAATACCACACCATTGTGCATCATGTGATTCAAGATGCTGTTTCTTAAAGTCTAGCTCCATGACTAAGCATCCCCATCATGCTGACAGTCTTAGTTTGGTCTGGCAAATGTTGACACTGAGGTCTAAAAAAGTGAAGAAATTGATAAGGTATCTAAAAAGAGTAGTAACCCATGTTTCTGTCCTATGTTTTTTCTAAACTTATGTCTTAGACATGACAAAGTATGTTTATTAATTGCAATAAACTCAAGGCTAAGACCCTGCCACCCAGTTCCAGGAAAGAGTTGGTTACAGAAGATGATCATGAAGAGGAGGAAGCCAGCGGTAAAGATAAAGAGGGGGAGAAGGAAAAAAAAGAAGAGTAAAAAAGAAATGGTGGAGGAGGAGCTCTGGACTTTTCTGTGACCCTGACCTGACCCCAGGTATGACTGAGACCCTGGCCATGGCCAGTGGGGACCCCTCACATTCATTGAGGGCATCAGACTTACCTTTTGTGATGGGCCAGGCTGTCCTCTGTGACTGGGAGATGGTTGTTAAACCATTGGTAGTTTAAGATCAGCTATGGTGGAAATATTTATGCTATAGAAATTGGCAAATACTACATATCAGAGCTAATGATTTTCTTCACCATTCTGTCTTTCATTAGAATGATATGTATTATGCCTTCATGCCTGGATTGCTAATTTATTGGGAGCCAATGCAATTAATATCATATCCTGGTGGTTTAATGGAGTAACGTCTTATGTATGGTGTACTTAATATATGTTTGTGGAGTGGAGGTGTTTCAAGCCTGTCACCTGTGATAGGTACTAATATTTATATTGTATTTAACTAAGACTAAGAAATACATATAAATGTACTACATAAGCTTAGGGGCTTTTTAATAAGCCCAATGAAAATGAGATCAGTTCTTTGGACATTGAAAATAATGCAAAGATTTTAGTGTTGTAATGTGGCCATGTAAAGTCACCAAAGTAATTGTGACTGCCTGTGTGCATGCACACGTGTGTGTTTGAGATATAATTATTAATACAGGAAAGACAGAAATTGACCAAAAAAAAAGGTTTACCTGAGAACTCATAACAAAATCAATGTTATCATGCGTCTGTCTGGCTACATGCAGGGTATTGTCCTGGTTAAGTGGCCATTGCTCAAACCAACTGCTTATCGGTTGAGTTGCTGTGAGATTTTAATTCACTAGAGGGAGCTTGTGGGCAGGAGTGATGCAGTTCTCACAGAAGGAAGATTGATTGCATTCATTCAATCCCCACAGCCTGAAAAACACTTCCTATTTATTTTATTCAGAAGCTTGTTGTAACATATCCCATAGTTGCCCAGTCATTTTTTTCCACTAGTGAAAAGTCTAATTTCCTTTCCCATTTTTTATTCTTCCATGCAATTCACTCAATCCCCATAATGGTCTAGCATCTCACTGTATTTGACTCTTAGTTCTTTTTTGGTTTCATTTGATTTTTTTTTTATTTCAGAGACTGTCCAATAAAAGAGTTAATCCAATTGAGATTTTGCCTGCTTTGTGTTTGAATAATGAAAGATTTCCCGATAGTTCATTTGAACTTTCTACTTATACAACTCATTTGAATATATACAATATTTGAACAGTAAGAAAAAAATGCACTTACCCCCTGGTTCATAATAAGTATAACATACCTACCTCACTGCTATTTTAATAGTATTTATAAGATATAGTTCCAGCATTGTGTTTTACATCTTGATTTGTCTTTGGATCAAATTCAGAGTAAAAAGAACTGGTATAGATTTATTAAGGATTGTTTTCCATCTTATCAGACAGCTCAAACTAAAGCAGTAGACAATAATTCAAATATCAATCATAATAACTTCAATTTGGTATGTATTTACCTCATCAATTGATAAAAAATTCAGGTGTCAAAGAATATTGTGTTCATCTCCATATGGGTATATAACATATCCATACACATGCAAGCCCCTTCAAAGTTACACATCTCTATCTTTTGATTTAATAAAGACTATAAGTCAAAGTCAAAATGACCAAAGACTGTTCATCAACACTGTGTGCTAGATTTTATTTTTTTTCTTCTTAGCAGAAACTCAGTGTTTATTATCACACTTTAATTAAAATTCTTCTTATAAGTTCAATTGGTTGCACATGGTTTCCTCTCCTCCCAAATTCTTTTTTGCTTCATACTGATCATTAGGTATGTCAGAGGTCTTCAGGCTTGGATTTCTAAAAGATCTCTAGGGACTTAGACAAGTTATATTCATGATTATAATTTATTACAACAGAAGGTTGCAGATTAAAATGACAAGGGAAAAGACCCTATCTTTGTCCATTTTGGCTTCATAAAATATTACCAATTGGGATAAACAATAGATATTTATTGCTTAGCATTCTGAAGTCTGGAAATCTGAAATCAGTTGCCAGTGTGGTGGGACAAGGGGACTCTTTGGTGTTACCAAGTTCTCCTTGTACATTTCATGAAAGAGGGGTTACAGGTCTTCTAGGACCCTTTAATAAGGGCACTAATATCATTTAAGAGGGCCCCACCGTCATGATCTGATGACCTTCCGAACAACCACCTCACTGTACAATCACAATGTACATTTGAATCTCAACATATGATTTTTTGGCGGGGAGAGGGGCATAAACATTTAGCCTACAATAAGTGGCTAAGGCAGAGTTCACGAGAAATCAGCTCTAAGGTTCCATATTGTTCCCTCCACTTCAATCCAAGCAAAGACATGCTTATTCTTACAGATATGTGTGTAAGAACATGTGTAAAGTATTAGCAACCAGGGAAGTACTCTCAAGATTTGGTGTCCATGGTTTTTATTGGTCTAATTACATGGGACTGCAGCAGACCTGTGGTTGAACTTGCCACTGATGTGCCAGCTCTGTCAAAGTCCTATTGCTAGGGTACATGCATCTGGTAAAACTGCTACAGAACGACCCAAAGCCTCAGGCATATAAACACTCTTTCATGCAGGATATTCCAAGGGCAGAGTTTCTCTCATGAGTTAACCAAAGGCCATGGCTGCAGAATGGTCTTTCTTGGTAATGTTCAGAATTTCAACAACCTAGACCTGTTGAATTAACCTTTACATGCCAACAAAAATAACTCAACATAATATTACCTTAACTGAATATTTGGGACATGAGAGTGAAACAATATTGAACAGCTTTCTCCACTGCTCTTAACATGCTAATACCTTTGTGATATTCCAAGTCTGTCAGTGTATGTATTTTATTTCACTTAATGGTCTTCAAAATCTCTCTCCCAGAGATATTACTTTAGGAAATATAACTCTAAATGATTCTTTACACTTGAGCAAAATGTCACCATCCAATCAAAGAAAATGTTTGTTAGAAGGGCAAATAGGAAACAAGCAAACCTTCTGAGTCACTGGTAAGGAACCACAGTTAGGTTATTTGTTATGAAGAATTGTGCTGACTTTTTATTAATATCAGGTGTCTCTACCATTTTTAATACACAAACCTTGATCTTTATAGTTTTTGGTAATTAAAGTTAATACATCTTCTTCAACTTGGTAATCTCTGTCATGAAAGTGAATATTGGGTTAATGTCATATTCATTAACTTAACTGTCCATAGTTAATATGCCAAAAAAATTGTCTAAAATAGAGCATAATTCCCTAGGAAAACTGGAAGTTCATTTTGACTGAATAATAATTAAAAATAAACTTCTAGTTTCTGAATGAATCTTTGCCACATTTTCACTTGCTGATTATATCTGAAATTGCCCCAATAGCTGCTAGAATTGACTGAATCTACTATTGGGCCATTAAAATTCTTCTTACTGTAGTTGTTATTACTATTTATTATTCTTGAAATTTGCCACAGAGGCACAAATGAAAAAATTAGGCAATATGAAATTAGCAGGCAGTCATTTGAAAACTTGGTTTCCAAAAAATCTTATGGTTCTATTAATGAAAAGACTCCCTCGGGCATTTTGACTCACATAACATCATGCAGCACACACATGGGTTTTGCAGAAACAAAAGAAGTGAAATCAAGCCAACTTGTTCACTGGAAATTGTCTCAGGGTTCAAGGATGATGAATCATTTATTTTGTTCTGAAATCTAATAGAACATCTTCCTTAAAATGAAAGCATATTTCCTAGGAGTGGGATTGCTGGATCCTATGGAAGTTCCATTCCTAGTAGATTGAGGAACCGCCATACTGCTTTCCATAATGGTTGGACCATCTTGCATT
>JAGFMF010011680.1:5157988-5188139 GCA_019455555.1 Galemys pyrenaicus | reverse complement strand
TGAGGTGATGGGGCAATGGTGAGATGGTGATGGGGAATACATGGGGATTACAATTAATGGCAAGTATATGTAAATTTTAAAATATTTTAATAAAAAAAATGAAAGCATATTTCATTACAAGGGGTACTTTCGATCTGAGAGCAAACACTTTTTCTCTTATTTATTTAGCACATACATTACTTATGCTTTTGACATATTATTACATGACAAAATAGTATCTAAGGAGACATATTTAATATGTTCTGCATTGCATATTAAATGGTTCCATTATAAATATCTAGGAGACTTATTATAATATATTTATAATATTTATTTATAATATTTAGCATGAAATACATGTTAAGCTCTATGGTGTGTATTTTGTACGATTAGTGGCAACAAAGGCAGGGCAAAACACATAAACATTTTTTTTTGAACAGAAGATTTATAGAATATTTGAACTTTCACAAACATTTTGGAAAGAGGATTGCAAAGTAGCCCCTCATAACAAGAGGCATGGTAGTTTAATCAATAGATGCACCTTGATCTTAACAATCTCAGCATCCAAGACATGAATATAGTCATCAAGAGGAAAGACTACAGCACAGAACATTTATTTTCTTTTTTTTTAAAGATTTATTTATTTATGCATACAAGAGCTGGGGTACAAGCCAGAGTCCAGGGAGGTAAAAGGATTCACCAGACAGAGTGGGGAGCAGAACAGGCAGACTGACTGAAACACACTGCCAAAGGCAGCAGCGGGCAAGACAGGAGAGGTCCGCCATGCCATGTGGGTCCCCTCCCTGGCCAGCAGCAGGGATCCAACTCGTGCTGCAGTGGCTGCAGTTTGCTTCATAGTGCGTTGCTTAACCCACTGCGCCACCAGGGAGGCCCACAGAACATTTCTTAATGTAAAACATTTTGAAATTGAAACTTAAATATACAAATGAATATGTCATCATATGAAGAAAAAGTGAAAGAAGGGTGTTTTTCATGGTAGATAAATGTGAATGTTCATCAGTGGTCCTCAGGATGATTGAGACCCATCGAGATCTTCAACAATTCATTGAGTTCCTCAAATATTTGAAAAAATCAAAGATTAGATATTCTTTTTCTTCATTTACACTTGCCATAGGATTTAACCTCAAATTAAGTCTCTTGCAGACAAGGGGACCCATAGGTTTTTGAGCAAATGGCACCAAAAAGGATCTGGGGATTCCACTAGACAATGGGATGTGTAGAGGATCTGGACCACGTCCTACAGAGAAGCAGCCCAAAGCTGAAGCCAGTGTCCAAACCGCTTTATTATTATGCCATCACTTGTATAATATCACTTTCAAAAACCAGAATATTTCACACAAAAATGATTTCAGTCTTTTCTTGAAAACATCGGGATCTTTGATGACACCAGGCATGAGAACCATCTTCTGGTGCTACTGAGAAGGAAAGCCCTCTGAGGTCATGGGACTTTTGTTCTACCATCTCCACGTCTGTTAAGTGCAGGATGCCTGTAAAATTCCCTAGACTAAGTTCGCATAGTTACACTTGAGAAGGAAAAACAAACAAACACCACAAAAACCACATTAAATTAGAACGGCATGGGTATTTCTGGAACACATTCAATGTGTGTTCTTCTGGGAAATTGAATATGGAATATTCATATAATTATATCCCCTTATTGAACATAATGTCTGATTTTCCCCTTAACATAGCTCCACATGCCCATTTGAAGACTGTCACAAATAATAGTTTGTCCAATGGGAAGGGGGCAATATGTAAACGTAATGTGTTAAAAAAAAATAAAAGATTGGATTTGGGCCTTGAAAATGTTCCCCACGGGGCTTCAAAGCTGAGTTAAACTGCTCTTGTACTTAGGTTAGAGAAATATAGAGTTTTATTTATTTATTATGTATATTTATTACATCACCCTTTATATTTGTATAATGTACGATGTCCCTCTGAAATCCCCACCACCAATTCACTCATGCACCACCACCATAGTCTCTTGAAGAGTTTTAAAATAAAATCTGATTTATATCTAATTTTAAGCAAATTAAAATTTGATTTATATTTTAATTTTATATCTATTTATCTGTCTATCTATCTATCTATCTATCCATCAAATAGAGGAAACCTGCTGCTCATTTTTATCATTGTCGAGCATTTCAAAGTTTTCTTGAGGGCGATGTTTAGAAATTACCTTAACTGTACATATTATTTATGAAATAACAGAAGTACATATGTGCATATGATAATAACCAATGCAAAAATACAAACAATTTCTTTGGGGTTCTTTTAAGTGGAGATGTATGTGTGCAGGGGTGGGTAGGGGCTAACACTCTCCATTTTGAAAAAATAGTAATAGTGTCTTTTCATCATTCATACAGATCTTGCATCATTTTCCAGTCCCAATCTATTGACTGCTGTGGACATAGATTGTCCCCTACACAAAAATTTAACTTAAAATCCTTAAGTAGTTTGATATTTGGCAAATTCCTACCATGTTCCTATCTCAAAAAATTCCCTAGTTCCTGATTGATTACAGGGCAGTGGATGCATCATTGGCTTCCATATTGCCCCTTTTAAGGTTTTCAAGTTCCTTTTGAGGAGATTGAATAAGCTTATTGAATGACAAGAATGCCCCTAAGTTTTCCCTTCAAATGCATTTGAAAGATTGCTTTGCCCTTGGGGATTTTTCTTAGTTTGAATATCCTGATTCATTTGTCTTAAAGTCTGCAGTAATAAGGATGAAGATTCCAAAAGTTTGAGGATTATTCATTCATCACCGATTATTAATGGAACATTTCAAATACAGTAGTGGCAAACTCTTAAGTTCCTCAAAGGAGAAGGACATTCAGTATGGTGCAGTCGTGACCTGAGGCCTGTGAGCCCAGTCCCCTATTTCTCAGTAAGTTCTTACTATAATTCTCAGTGTTCTGTGAACTTGGAGGAAACCACTTGGTGTTTGCTTTCTGCCTCAGGGGCTTAAGCTTTAAGCTCTTGTCAGCTTCAATTTGTACAAACACCCTCCAAAAGGAGACTATTTTCACGTGTCCTTAATCCATTCTGTGCCTTTTTACTTGCAAAAGCTGAGGAGTTTTATAATCACTGCAGCTCTTGCAGGAGGCAGAGAAACTTAGTGACATGTTGAGTGAAATGCTACACTGTGTTAATAACGGTTTTGAAAGAAATCAGGAAAGTTAATCATGTGTGGACACAGGGTTAAGAAGCAATGTAACAGACTATTAAGCTTAATATAGATATGTGCTATAAGCATATGCAGACAGCCATTAGCATAAATTCATGTTACAGAAGAGCAGCACAGCATGCCACTGGGTAGGTTTATAATGTATGCAAGGGGCAGGATGGAGATCGATAGGAGAAGGAAGTGGGTCAGAGAACCCATATACAGGTCCTGGATCAGGTTGATAAAACACTGCAAATTATAAGCACATTATTTTTGAATGGTGTTATTGCCTGAGACTTTATTATACAGAAATGTCAAGGGGAAGGATGTGGAGCAGGGAAATCTGGAGTTTCTGGTAGGTTCAGCAGCAGGAAGTTCTCCCTCTCTTAACTAGAACTAGTCTCCCTGAATGCTGTCAATATGCTACTGCTGAATAGCATTTATGGACAGGAAGGTATTGCCTTTAGCTAAACTTTGCTGGATATTTGCATAGATCAGTCCTAGAGAGAGTTACATCGTGACATGTTATTCATGACATACCATGGCATAACTGTTACATAGAATAAACTATTCCAAATGCTAAATATTTAGAAATAAATTATTCTGGTTCTCTGCCCACTGAGTAAATCATATAGATTTTTTTCAATTTTGATCAAGACCTCTTAAGAGTTTCTGAATTTCTCTGTTATTTCCAGAAATTTGTGTTTTGTAGATGTTTGCTGTTCTAGTTTATATGACGTAGGTACAAATTTTGTCCTTTAGGAGGTTTTAATAGATCTGGAAAATGAAAATGACTTCAAGAACGGAAGAAAATGGCCACTGATTATCATGGAACAATGTTACTTTGATTAAGTCACAGTCTATTTTGATCAATACCTCTTCTTTTTTGTTCTCCCTACTTCCTAGAATTGAGAATTTTCTGAAAATTATTCTTTTTAAGGGAAAGTTTCTTAGTTTCTTATAATAAAACTAAGAAGAAACTGCTTTAAAGCTTTTTCTTTAAAAAAATCAACTTGTCCATTTTTCTAGGAGAGAACAAAACTAGGAGTAGGTTCATTCACCATTCTCTTCCCCTCTTCACCCCTCCTATCTTCCTTCTTTCCTTCCTGTATCTTGCCCCACTTTTTCGCCTTCTCTTCTCCTCTCCCCACTCTCCCCCCATTCTTCCCTCCTTCCTTTCTCCACCCTCTTTCCCATTTTCCTTCCTTTCTCTCTCATTTTCCTATTGGCTGTCATATTATCTTGCCCTCTTCTACCCAAAGCATCTAGTGCTTATAGCTGTTGTTTTACTTTATTGAAAATGCCCATTATATTTTCTTTTCATAGACAATTCAAGCATCATAACACATCCTAACTCTTTCTGCCCTCTGGTTAGCTGCTACCCCACTTTTCACACCTGTGCTCTGTCCCTTGACTTATAGTCGGTATCTTCAGTATCTTTGTAAACTATATGTCCTCCTGGAAAAAAGGAAAATATCACTGAAAACTCTTATTAATATTTCATTTCTTTTGTTAAAATACAGGCATGAGCAGAAGTGATAATATAGTAAAACCAGTGAGATGAAAGCCAGGTATATATAGAGAGAAGACAAAGGGAATTCATGGAGTAAGGAGGGAAAAGAATCACATCTGTTGGACACCAGGTATGTTTGAGAAAAAGATTTCAACAGGAAATCCAGTAGCAACAGTGCTCACAGGGTGAGCAGAGATGGTCCTTAAAACACATGGCCAACATTTCACTGTGGGCTCTGCGTGTTACAGTGCTTAGCTTTCTCAACTGACTACTGATGAGGAAAGCAAGAACCAGAATGTAAAACGATTCCTCACTAGTACTTCATGCCTTTCCCTCATTTCCATTTACTTCTAATCACAGTTAAAGAAATCTAAATCACAACTGTAGAGCACATTTAAATCTTCACCTTTCTGACTGTAGCACAGGGGATAACAGAGCAGGAGGAGATAAGGTGTCCAGGAGATAAGCTTCTGATGTACAGAAAGAGGATCTGGAGTTGGCTTCAGGGTAAAGGGTAAAGTTCATCCATCTGTTCTTAGAGTTTCTAAGAAGTTTAAATATTTAGCATGCATTTTCTATTGATTTTGGGCAAAAGGAATTATGAATATAGCAGTCTTTCTGAAAGACTTACAGAGTAAAAATAAATTATCACTTTTAATTTGAACTAAATGGAAAATAAGTAACAGAGATTTATGCTGTGTATAATATGGCTTTTCAATTGGAATTGCAGTGTGTGTATGTGTGTGCATGCAAATGCACACACTCACACCCATGTGCCAAGTAGCTAATTAAAGGCAAGAGAGTGAGGGAGGATGGATTTGGTATGGTCACCCATGCCTGCCTTTATTAAGACGCCAAATGGAATTAATTTTGCAGTCTCACAATTTCCCCCAAATCTTGGCTATTTCTGCAAAACTGTTCTACACTGAAGAGGCAGCATGGTTATCAGAGAGCAGGGCTGCTTTATTTTTAAGTTTCAATAAATAAGCGGCCTTATTTTTAAGGGAAATTAAAATTGCTTCAAGTTTGAACTAGTACTGACTTGTGGTAGACTTAAGGATGTTTTCATGGCTTCCTCTCTTCATCAAATATTTTTAATTTAAAAAACTTTCACGTTCGGTGCTTGGTAAGACCAGAAACTGCATGACTGAGACCCCAGCATTGCCTGGCACTGCTGTGGTCAGGCAGAAGTGGGACCAGGGTTCATGGACAGTGGCTGCAGGGAGCTTGCTGCTGGGCAAGTAAGCGAGGGAAGTCACCTTGGTACCTCCTTCCGTACTTGGGTTGGAATTCTCTGGCTTTCACTTTTCCAACTTTCTACAGGGCATCCTGGATTTCCTTAAAGCTTTTTACTCCTCAGCAATGTCCTTTTTTTCCAAACTAAAGTTTTGTTCTGGCAGCCAGTAAGCCACAGAACCAGAAGCAATGAACATGGCTTGTAGTTAATAATGTGAATGCATCTCGTATCTTCAACAAGACCGCCTCAAGGTAAATGAAAATACTTGTCTAGCTTAGAAATCAGCAAAATGCTTTAATTGCCCCTGCTGACATTGAGATGCGTTGGTGACAGCCATCAGGCCGCACTGATGACATGGCAGACCAGAGGCAGACCCTTGGCGAACATGAGTTCTGGCATCCTGGCTCCATTCGCCTTATACCACAGGTGCTTTGTGGGAAACATAAAATGATATTTAAGAAGTATTGAGAAGTCTGTTCAGACAGGGTTATACCGCAATTTTCCATTAGACCCCTGGCTGCTTTTAATAATCTCTTGGAAGGGAAATTCCTTAATTCTCTTTAAGAGGGCGGCTAAGGCAGAGATTATTCATTTCCTGCAAGGGTCATAGAAAAGGACTTTGAAATCTTGAGCATGAGCTGAATCATCAACATGAATCTACTGATTGTAGACTTAAGACTGAACTTTAGGTAGCAGCCTCAGCTTCCTTAAGTTCACAGCACCAGAGTGCTGCAATAAAGACGTGGATTTCCCTACTTATTCCAATGGATCACTCAGTTGAGATAAAGAGGAGAAGGAGTAGGAAGAGAAGGGGAGAAAGAGAGAGAGGAGAGACTCCTATATTAAAAATAATACTTATTGGTGTGAATTGGATTTTTGAAACTTTTATCCTGGTGTCAAACAGCAATATCTGTGACTTGCATTGCTTTTGCTTTCAAGATCAATATCCAAGAGACTCTGGGACCAGGTCCATGTTTCCAAATAAAATAGAATATACTATAGAATGCCATATGACAAGCTGAGGTTGCTTCTTTGCCAAGAATATATTGATTTTTTTTTTTTTAGAAAGTTAGAGGATTATAACAGGGGCATGGTATTACTTCAAGGAGAATAGTATTTTCAGTAAGCCTCAATTATGAAACATAACAGCTCTTAATAATGGACTAATTCTGATCATAGTTGGGCTAAAGCTAAATAGCTTGTTCTAATGCACATACTATGATTCCTGAAGAATTCTGAACCTTATCAACAACTGTTTTGTTGTTATCCTATTAGCACATGGACAAAGGGGAACTTTGGGACCCCAAACTTTTAGGGATTGCACACTCCAAAAGCAATCTGACCATACACACACACACGACAAAGGGAGCATACTCTTAGTGTGAACGATCTTTAATAGAATTAGTGTGCAGGAAGAGGAGAGGTGAAAGGCTATTCATAATACCATTTTCACATAAAACTCCAAAGTTGTCAATTCCCCCTTGGGTAAATGCCCAACTAAAATGGTAAGAGAGAACCATTACCCTTGGCTTCTGTACTAAACAGAGTTTAGTTGGGCATTTACCTCAGCCTAAATGGGGCCACAAGCCCAAGTTACTGACTGGTAGGGAATCACAAGAAAGGGGTTAATCAGGTCCCAGAAAGTTGGGATAGAAGGCAAGAGGGAATGCAAAATCAAAGTACAAATCAAGATAATGGTTGCCATTGTCTCTGCTAAGAACCAGAAGGAGCTTCTTCATGTGTTTCTCACCCACATGTCACTTTTGAACACCTCTAAGTATCTTTACATGTCTCCCCTCTATGTGTCTCATCCAAGTCTCTCTCTTTCCTTCCTAGAAGTACCAACATGAACTTGGGCTACAGAATTAAGAGATAAACATTACCCTTGGCTTCTGTACTAAATAGGTCCACCTTCCTGTGCCTTAGTTCACCCCTAGTTCCTTCTAGATCCCTTGCTCAGGAAGTCCTGTTCATGGCATCTTGGGACTTATAGTCCATAGTGACTGCATGCAACTGGGACCAGGGAAAATGGTGCCTCTCCTTCACAGAGATATATCTTAAACAATCCCTTTCTCATTGGGTATTACCATTGTTTTTAAATATATATGCTTATGAGTATTGCAGTCGTTTAAATAAATTAAAATAAACCCAGTTTTCTCTGGTGCTGTTGGTAAGTATGCACACATTACAATTAAGTCAAGTCCTGCTCTGGTCCTTTGTGATCTGGAAATCAATGGGTTAAGTTAGATCACTAACTTGTGTTCCTTGACCCTGGAATGCTTCATCAAATGTACTCATTACTGATTGAGCAAGAGAATGAAGAGTTGTGAGTTTCAGCCTAAGCGCTGATGGGATTGTATGTAAGCCCTAACGTGGTCGAGGTATTTAAATTTTGATTTTTGTAATGGGCTCTGACATGTTTCATTTCCTCCGAGGGAACACTCGAGACCTCTGAAAGTAAATGTTGCTAAAAAGTCATCAAGGCAGAATATTAAAATGCCATCAAATGAAAATTTCACTAATGCAATCCGGCTAGAGCTCCAGGTACTGGAGCGAAAAGGGGAGAGTCAGAGGTCCCGGTTCTTTGAGCGAAACATGATTTGTTCCTCTTCACTGACTGTTTCTCCAAATAAATTATTTAAAGTCTTATTTCTTCTTTCTCCTGGGCCTCTTAAAGTTCAGCTACACTGCGAAGTGGTAGGAGAAGCCGTAGACAGAGGAAGAAATTCAGGAAATGGTTCTGTGGTGAGGATCTTCACTTTCACATCTGCTTTTCCTGCTGTTCACAAGAGCTGCCCAGGTGTACGGCAAGAAGAGAGGCTACGAATCCTGTTAGCATCTAAGCATCTCTGGGCTGACACTACCCTTGGAATGCGCCTCAGGATGTTAGTAACAACGGTATAGTAATGTGTGACATCATGAAAGAGTGTTCACATGCTTATATGAAGAGAACATTAGGACTTGGGAGAAGGCACTATTATTTTCCTCAATGGTCTTATCCCAACATTTTCATATTTTTTCATAATATTTGAGTTTTAGTTATCTTTTATAGTTGTGGATTTGTGGCAATGAAATCAGGTTCAAACTCTGGATCTCTTCTGCATCAATGGTATTATAAAGAATGACTTTATGAGAGCAGTTATTCTTCCCTGGACTTAACAGCACTGAACACGGAGTAAAAAAAAATATATTTTTCTTTATTTTATGATGTATATTTGCATTCTGAGATAAGTACTTATTGCGCATTACCTGGAAATGGAGAAAAGTAGATTTCTTTAAACTATATTTGGGACAGAGGTTTCCCCAAGTGTAAGGCAGTTTAATCGCTTCTATCTGGGCTAATGTTCCTATTGAACCTATAATTTCTTCATTTCTCCTGCTGGCTGGCAGGATTTGTGCCAACCAACATCTGGTCTTCCATTAACTCAGCTTGACACCTTCAGTTCTCTCTGTCTAGCCCATAAGACCAAATAAATTACTTTATTGAACCTGTTGTGTGAAATAGCAGGCCTGCCTTTGAGAATCAAATTTTGACTGTGTATTGGTGAAACAGCATTATTTTAAGTGTCCAGAATCAAAACAATCAGCATTTCTCAGGGCTGGGAATTTGAGTTAGTTTTCTAGTCCTGTTGGAAAATAGGGTTTTACCCATGCATGTTTTATATCAGAAGATGATGTATTTTATGGCTAAGAGTATGATCTCTGGGTTGAGATTGTCTGTACTGATTTTTCAGCTCATCTCTTTTTAACTTCAAGCTCCTGAGAGAGCTGGTGAATCTCTCAACATCACATGCTGTAAAATGATAGTATTAGTACTTACCTCTTTGCTTTGTTGTAATAATTCAACTGTGTGTGTGTGCGTAATGCTTAGCACAGGGATAGGTATATGCTAAATCAGTTACACATTTTGACTGTTATTTGAGATGACTTCATTATATCTGAAGACAGAAAAACATATTATATCTCTAGGAGGTTTTGTTTAAAAATCTAGTGAAGAAGTTGACTGGATGTTTGCATACCCCAAGACAGTAGCATTCACAAGAAAGAAGGAAGTGATTTCTGGGTTAATTTCCAGACATAAGAAATCCATTCACAATGATGTCAAATGACCCATGGAAAAAAAGCAGAAGAATTTACAAGGCATTGTGGTTAATATTTTTTGAGATGGCACTTTGCCAAATGGGACAGTTATGTACATAAGCCAGAGATAATAGATCTACTAATATGCTGTGTCTTCAGATAAGAGAACTTTATCTTTGAGATAACAGCTCAAGCAACTAAGCATACAAATTGCCAGTCTTATAATAGCCAGACAGCCATATCTTTTCAACTAACTTTTAAGAAAAATCCCCCAAAACTTCAGTGTGTAACAATTTGCTAAACATTACATGAGTTGAAGAATCTTTGAGAAATTAAAAGAATATTATCAAAGTACAGAATCCATAGATTTGCTAACTTTAAAAATGTCATTTGACATAAAGTTGTATACTTATGTCTTAAGTTTAAAGGAAACCAAATATTTATATAATGTTTATATAATATTAAGGGAAACCAAATATTTAGATCATTTATGTAATTATATGTGACCAAATAATTGTGTCAATTAGAAATCATTTAAATGAGCACTTACCGACGGCCTACCAGGTTCCAACAATGTTGTGTTATCCAAACCGAGTAAGATTTCATGTTTATACCAAAAGATTTTTTCTTTGAGTTTTACTTTATGTGTCTGAGAAAAATGTGTGGAACCACTTTAAAAAAAATACAATTCAGGCCTCCCTGGGGGTGAGAGCACTATTAAGTCTCAGCACTATTAAGTATCACCAGCCACTGAGGCAGGAGTTTGATTCCCCAGCCAGAGACTGAACCACATGGCATGGTGAATTTCAGTAGACCCGCCTGCTCTGCTCCCCTCTCTGTCTCTGGTGAACCTTCTCACACAAACCCCATCCCGCAACTCTGGCCTACACTTCTTGTTTTTTGTTTTTTTTTAAAGATTTACTTATTTATACATACAAGAGCTGGGGTACAGGCCAGAGTCCAGGGAGGGGAGAGGATTCACCAGAGACAGAGCGGGAAGCAGAACAGGCAGACTGACTGAAACACACTGCCGAGGGCAGCTGAGGGCAGCGAGGCAGGAGAGGTCTGCTAGGCCATGTGGGGCCCCTCCCTGGCCGGCGGCAGGGATCGAACTGCAGTGACTCCAGTTTGCTTCATAGTGTGTTGCTTAACCCACTGCGCCATCAGGGAGGCCCGCCTACACTTCTTGTATGCATTAATAAGTAAAAATAAATCTTTAAAGAAACCTGTCTCATGTTCACTCCTTGAGAGTGACTAGTCATTGTCCTAATTCTGACTAGTCTTTGTCTTAGAATGAGGATTTGCTAATCTGTAGATCAGTTTAGTCCCTATATTGGGTAAATGTATCAGTGATTTATCTGATTATCAGAATGCATCATGACATTAAGTTTGCACTTGAACTGTGTGGTAGTCCCTCTAGCCATTTCTTCCTATATGACTTCAAGATAGAATTTTCATTTCTCTAGTTATATTCAAAGAGGAAGAGACATAAGAGAGAATTGGAGCAGTGAGTATGAATTGTCCAGAATTTCCTGATACCTTGTCACAAAACATAAAAAAACTGAATACTCTTTGATTCATCTGCTATTGGAGGTTTTTGAGGACTCAGTAAATGAGGTTTTGTGTAAGAATATGTGGTTAGGTCTGGTCCTGCCCACTTAGCTACTTTTAATAAGTCAAACTATTTGTGTGGTCAAAACTTGATGGGTACATGACTATTGCCATTAACTTATCTAAAGAAACTCCGTCTTTAAAGGTGCAGGAAGCCCTAAAAGTCAAGGGTAAAACAAGTTAGATCTGGGCAGTACAAAGAGATGGCAGCTAAACTCTTGAAAATAAGTGATAATAGAGAGACACCAGAATATAAATTTGTGTGATGCCAGTCATGGAATGAGATGACTAACATATCTTGTTCCAATGTACTAATCTAGTGATGTCCTAGTTATAGTTTTAGCTATGATTAAAACTTTCTGTATAAATATGTCCATCAAGAAAAAAAAATCTAAGTCTGTTCAGTAGTTACCAGTCTTTTCTGGAAACTAGCAAGTTGGCATTCTGGTTTTATCAATCAGACTTTTATGCATTTTTTACTATAGCTTAGTACTCTGAAGCCCAGTTCCCCCTGAGCATGGTAAGAAAATTAAATTGTCCTAAGTAGGGAAGCCAATAACAAGACTTTAAATTGGCTAACTACATTAAAATACTAAAATTGGGGCCTCCCTGGTGGCACAGTGAGTTAAGCAACGCACTGTGAAGCAAACCGCAGCCACTGCAGCATGAGTTCGATACCTGCTACCGGCCAGGGAGGGGACCCACATGGTGCAGCAGACCTCTCCTGCTATGCCCGCTGCTCCCCTCAGCAGTGTACTTCCATTGATCTGCCTGCTCCCCGCTCTCTGTGGTGAATCCTCTCACCCCCCACCCCACACCTCCGGCCTGAACCCCTGTGCTTGTATGCATAAATAAATAAATCTCTAAATTTCTAAATAAATAAATAAAATACTAAAATTGATTGCCATCCAACTACTCTTTCTCTCTGTATCAAGAAATAAAGTGAACTCCCAGGTGCGCTGCACTTGGGGTATACATTATCAACATTGCCCAACAGATAAGCTCTAACACCAGTGATGACTGAATATCAAATCAGTATACAAAGGATAACTTTTGGCTTTAATATGATGATGATTATTGCTACTAAGCATGGAATTTTGGGGGTAGTTAAATGTTGTATAAGTTAATATGATATTAATTCATGATATAAATATAGATATAAATGTGCAGCAATGAATCAAATAAGCTGAGAATTCTATTTGTTGCCCTGATATTCTGGTTCCTGCTAAGAACTAATAGAAACTCTTTGCAGAACATCATTTTCCAAAGAAGTATCTCAGCGGGATGTAGGACAAGTTACATTTCTTCTCTATGAAAGTAGTTTTTCTTGTTGGCTTTAGTAGATTATTTTTCTTCCAATTTTATGATAACTGACTCTTCACCTTCAAGATAAAACTTCCAGGAAAAGTGGAATGTGTATTGAAGCAAAACCTTTAGCTGGTGAGAACTCATATATTCTATGACATAGAAATTTGATTGTGCTGATTGTCCGTAGCTATTTAGGATCTCATCAGATTTCTTGGGGTGAAAGAAGTTATACTGAGCAAAATGCATTTGTTTGATTAAATATCAAAATGTATAGGCATCTAATATACTCTCCTGGGTAGAAAGATGTGTAGTCCTGAGTCAGCATTGGTTGGCTAAATGAAATTGCTGACGAGAAAAATCCTTCTGAATAGCTGGAAACAGAGTAGTAGCAGAACACCAGTAGTTGGTAGGTGTGGGATAGATTATCTGTATAGTTCAAATTCTTACTTGAACTGTTTCAATTGAAAGTCTGGTATGGGGAATTTTGCAGTTTTCTCTATTTCCTTTTTCCTAGAAAAAAAAAAGTAGCATTACTTATTATATTCTAATATTTCCAATCAATGAGAACCTAGAAAACAGATTCAATGTATCAACTCCATTATGTAGTTGTTTTAAATTCTTGTTCATATTGAGTTAATTAGGGTTTGATTAAATCTATTTCCAAGCAAGCCAACTTACTCTTAAACCCATATATTCCATTTTCCCACCTAGTAGACAACCAATCACTAACCACTCATCAAATATTTTAATGGACTTGATTAAATTCTACAGCATGTTTTTCTATTCTCCAAAAATATATTATCAAGTGGCAGAGCATCTGATTGCAAAAATATATTACCAATATTTTAATGAAAACTTATTACAATATACTTCTTGTAGTTTATATATAGTGTTCCCATCACTGGTAAAATTAAATTGTGACCCAAAAGCAAAATATCCATGGAAAAATTAGTTAAGTCATTAGTTAACCTCATAAATGTCACGTGTGCTTTGTATTCAGTATAGAGACATTAGTGCTTATTAGTCATATTGATATTTTCTATAGCACAGGAGTTGATCAATGTACTATATATTTCTCCTTATGTTATTCCCTCATCTTTTAACTTCATGAGAATAGTCTCTCAAACACCCTCAGATGGTCCAAAGGTCAACTTACTTTTTAGGTCCCAATTTACCCTCCATGATAATTTAATTGTATTTACATATTTCAAATATTAAGCAGTTTTGTTAAGTTGTCTTTTACTTTCTTATCAGTATTGTTTAAAAAACTAGGCTTATATTTTGATGAAGTATATTTTGATCAAATTTACTTCATGTTTTTTTGAGTCCTAGGAAATCTTTGATTAAACATCACAAAGGTTTTTCCATTTGTTCTAGAGTTTTTAAGATTTTACATTTACATTTGGGAAGGTTAACATCTCAACAATATCAATAAATTATTATCCATGAACATAGCTTATCTCTTTATCTAGTCTTTTATAATTTCTTTCATCAATGATTTATAGTCTTGATCAAAGTCAATCCTGCACATCTTTAATCACTGTACATGTACAATCATTGTGCATTCATGAATATTCTGAGATTTTTAGTACCATTTTAAATTATACTTTAAGAAAATCTAATTTCCAAATTGTTCATTACCCGAATATAGAAATTCAATTGATTCCACCTACTTACTTCATTTCTTGTGGTCTTGTTAATCCTCAGCTGAGGATTAGTTATAGTATCTTTTTTGAGTTTAAGAGTGTATGCTTTGGCAATAGTATCTGCAAATAAAAACTATTTGCTTCTTTCTTCCTAGGCTGGATGACTTTATTTCTTTTTTTCTTTTCTTTGCATTGTTTCACAGGTTAGGATTACCAGTAATGCTGAACAGAATTGGTAATAGTGAAATCTCGTTGCTTTATGGGGAACACATTAAATCCTTCACTAAGTAGTACAAAATAGATTTCAGTTTTTCTTAGATACTATCAAATTTTTAAAATGCCACCTATCAGTTTACTAAATTTTTTGTAGTAAATATGTATTGAATTATATCACATGTTTCTGTATATCTAATGAAATGATAGAATTATTTTTTTCTTTTTACTTCATCTGGTGATTTATGATGCTTTATTTTTTATTGTTGGGCCAGTTTATATGCCTATAATAAATTCCATAGTTTTTTGAAGAGATTGTACAGTATTGGTGTTGATTCATCTATAAATGGTGATAGCAGATTCTAGAGAAGCCATATGGATTTGGATTATTCTTATGGAAAATTTTTTACTACAAATAAATATTTATTTTTGGATGAACTTTTATTATGTAAGAAATTTGTCCATTTATTTAAAATTGTCAAATTTATTGGCATCAAGGGAGTCACAATATTCACTTTGTATTGTGTTAACAAGAATGTACTCTGTGGCAAGGTAGCTTATTTCATTCCTAATTTTGCTTATTCTGTTTTATTTATTGTCTTTCTGATCAGTCTAGAAAGAGAGTAGTTACTTTTATTAATTTTCTCAAAAATCACCTTTGGGTCCCTGAGTATTCTCCTTATTTTTCTTTTTCTTTTTTCTTAATTATACTATAAAGACTCTTCTTAATGTATACATGTAACTTTTAATTTTCCAGTTCCTTAAGGTACAAAAAATGTTCACTGACTGAGATGTTCCTTGTTTTTGCATATATTCACTCCTTTAAATTGCTTTATAAGTGCTGCTGTCATTTCATCCCACAAATTTTGGTATGCTGTGTTCTTGTTTTTATATACTTTAAAATCTGTCTTATTTCGTTTTATATCTCTTATTCAATCCACACTAAAAAGTAAGCTCTAAGTCTTCAAGATCCTATGGATGAAACATATTGCAATGTTGCAGAAACAGACTGGAATCCTACTGTGACTAGTACAAAGAGAATAATGGTGATAGCAAATACGGGTCTTATTGACCACGATAAGTAGTTTAACTCTTGTTGGGATTTTAATTGAAGTTTTGCACAAATCAATGATATTATGAGGATTTGTCTCTTTAAGAAGTCATTGCAGGGGCCTCCCTGGTGGCGCAGTGGGTTAAGCAACGCACTATGAAGCAAACCGCAGCCACTGCAGCATGAGTTCGATCCCTGCTGCTGGCCAGGGAGGGGACCCACATGGCGCGGCAGACCTCTCCTGCTGTGCCCTCTGCTGCCCTCGGCAGTGTACTTCCACTGATCTGCCTATTCTGCTCCCTGCTCTCTGTGGTGAATCCTCTCACCCCCCCACCCACACCTCTGGCCTGTACCCCAGTGCTTGTATGCATAAATAAATAAATCTTTTAAAAAAATTAAAAAAAAAAAGAAGTCATTGCAGCTGCTGAATTGAGATGAGTAAGGAAACAGTTAGGTGACTTTTGCAGTAACACAGGCAAGCAATGATGATGATTCGCACCAGGAGGTAGTAAGTAGGGAAAGATTTTAATAAATCTTAAAACTAGAGCTTAGAGAATTTGTTTATTATTTGGATATGGGTATGAAGCAAACAGTGTATATATTGATGATTTCTGAATTTTTAATCTAATAATTTTCTGTATGAAAGTGTCATAGTTTTAGTTTTAGAGTGGTAGACATTTGTTGTTGACTTGTGTCCAAGATGCCTATAAAGCATCAAGTAGGAGGCATAGAGAAGCAGTGGAATGATAGCTGAGTTAAAAATCTCAAGGACCTCAGATTCAACATATTTTAGTGTGTACAATGGTGTTGTTCAAACCATAGAATATTTAGGAATATTCAATGAGGTTATGAAAATGAAAGTGCGTTGAAAATAATAATTCAGCTTGAGACTTTAAAAATGTAGCTATGATTTGACATTTTTAACTTCCAAATTTATAAAAGTTTAAAACATAAGCAGTGCAACTGAAGTTAAGAAATTTGAAAAGTACTCGTATACAGTCTATGGAAGTATAGCTTCCTGAAATATATGTTGATATGGTATATCAAAAGCCTTAAAATACATATGTCTAAATTTCATTTATTTGTTTCTTTTATTTATGGATAGTTAGTATAAGAAAATAATCACGGATATAACTACAGCAAAATGTGAAAAATACTTTTATAGCAAAGACAAAGAAGGCAAAATTATTGTTAAGTGGAATACTATATACTAATGAAAATGGTGCTATAGTTCAGACATATCTAATTTTCAAATTGCAACAACATGAAAGGATTGTCTTTTTTCCTTGATGATTAGACAATCCAGTGAAATAATATTTGTCTTGTGAATGTAAGAGGCTCTGATGTGTTAACACTTCTCTAATAGAGGCTTATTCTGCAAATACAAGGTCTTATAAGTGCTCTGTTTCCCATCTGGTAAAACCCTGAGTCCTTGAATGACTGCAATGTGTTTCCCTGTTACTATGATCACAAAGCGTGAACCAGAAACGATGTTTGTTCTTATGTTTTGAATATTTATTTTCTAGTTGCTGCCACAATACAATCTATCTTAATTTGGTTGATACACATGAATACAGATACAGAATGGTGTTCATGGCACATTTTTCCATTAAGGAACAGGAAAGTAAAGAGAATGTGTAACTTGATTCTGTTTCTATGTGTGTATTTGAAGTGTCTAATTATGTCTTCTTCATTTCTTTTGTATTGCTTAATGGCGTTTTATGATTTTTTTCTATATTTAACACCACCTTATAATAAGAAAAATAAATTACTGCATAAATAGACCAATAATCAAATCAAACACATTTTTGCATTACATATCACAGTAAAAACAGCTTATTCAGTTGTTCCCTTGTCCATGCCATTACATTACATGTCCTTGCAAAGTTTTGGCAAAAAGAGTAGTATAAAATAATCCTTGGTCCTGAACAACATATCACACATTTATTTCCTGCTCTCTGTTCAGTAAATATCAGAGTCACAGATACTATTCTTTTTTTCAATCATCTGATCTACCTCCTTTCATCAACTGGCTTTAGCTGAATTGCCTGCTGCTTCCACCAGGGACAGTTTATAAATAAATGCCTGTATGGCAGCCATGGGGATCTTCTATATCAAAACAACCCATCTCCAGGCAGAAAGGCTAATCTTAGTGGTTGTTGACACCCTATATGACCTCAAGTGAATCATTTGACCTCTTTTTGTACTCATCAATACGCTGAAAAAAAAAAAAAGGACCATAACCAGAGCTAGACTCAGTTACAAAAGTTGAACGAGCAAAGGAGTTTACACCACCATTAACAAATGCAAGTGAAAAATCTCAAGAGATAGAAAAGAATAGTTTATATTATGAGAAATGTGATTTTGCTTCATTCTCCCTGCTATGAGAACCAATCTGGGCTGTGATTAAAAAAAAAAGGAATTCAATGATGTAATCTTAGTCTAAGCGGGGAGGGGGGGAATGAAACTATTAAAAGGTAGTGATAGAACACAAGTTCAACATTTTATGGAGGAAGAAAAGGAGGGATATCCAACAGAGTAATAGGCCAGTAATGCATCAGATTCACTTCCAACATAAAAGATTCCAAAGGGGGAATTGAAGGAGCAAGCACATCACAGAAGCAGTGAGTAGTGGAAAGTAGAGTGTGTCTATAGAGAATATTAGCTGAATAAACAAAAGAGTAAGGAAGTCCACTCATCATGAGAACTTATATTAGAAACATGTGGATTTTTTTTGTTTAAGGAAAATTCTTTCTAATAAAGAAAAATATGTAAAAGATTGGAGACAAATTTTCACTCTTGTAGTAATTCAGGTGACATATGATAAGAGTGTAGACCATGGTGACTGTGAAAATGGATTCAGAAGAGGGCACTAATTCACATCCCTTTTAGAATTTAGAGCTCGCTAGACCTGCTGGTCAAAATTAGTGGGTGAGAAAGGGAAGAACAGAGTTTCTGTCCTGGGTCCTCATCATTAATGCAGGTGTGAGTAAGAATAGCTGGAGACTGAGGCGGTGGTAGAATTAATTTGAGTCACTTTAAGTTTGATATATACAGCAATTACATAGAAAGGCAGTTGAACATAGAAAACTGGGGACAGAAAATGGTGGGTTTTTTCTATGTAAAAAGGGAAACTTCCATGATTTTGGTTTCCCATATTTAACTAAAACTGAGTGCTTTAGGGAAGCAGAGGCATATAGGTAACTGTCCTTCTGACTATTCTTAATGCTTTAACTGCCTGTTTTGGTGAGATAAGCAAAGGATTTGGAGTAGCAAGATTGAATTCAAATAAACCTACTCCTAAGGGTTGAGTGACCTTTAGGAAATACATTTCTTAGAGATTCAGATTTCTCACTGATGAAACAAACTAAAGACTCCCCAATGTACTCTCTACAGTTTATCTTTTTTTATCTAGGACAAAGCCTAAGTCAAAAATGTGTTTAAACTATTAACCTACCAACTGCACTTGGGTTTAGGGCTGGTGGAGTGTTTGTAGCTTTAAAATCTGTGTAACTAACTTACAGATAAAGGAAAAATCAACGTGATTATTTAGAGAAGGAAATCCATTTAGCTAGTTCACTGTTGAGTACAATTGTTCCCAAATTCCAGGTAGCTAGTGTTCTTAACTCAATCTGAATTGACCTTACTTTTCTTCAGTGTCACAAAGGTATCTATGGCAGCCTATTCTGTGAGACTTGAAGGGAAATTGTTCAAGGAAACAAGGTGTAGAAGCACGTTCTGGAACATGTGCATTTCCAAAGAGTCCCCTTCAATTTAGAGGTTGAGGCGGAACTCTTCATTCACCAGTTAACACCATTTACACCAGATTTTAGAGCAGTAGTCTTTAGGGTCCCTCAGTTTATATTAAATTCTTTAGCATTCTCTTCAGCCTAATCTTTTCTTTTGATGTTTTCTGATTCCATCTACTTGCAAAGTAATGAGAAAAGTGTCACCCTTTTCTACCCCAGTGTTGTTTTTTTTTCTCCCTCCAGCGTTTAATTCTGTTTGCTCAAGTAGTGAAACACCTTTCTTTTTTTTACAGTCCTACTGACTCATTTATTAGGCACCTACTAAGTGCCAGCATGCTGTGTTGGTGCTGAGGATGATGTGACCTTCGCCCTCTGCTCTGTGACATTTGCAGTGAAGCCTCAAGAGTACAAAGTACCTTGCAGCCTGTTATTCACAGACCTATGTGATCAATAGTCAGGAAAGGAAAGAAATGCTGCATTACTACTTGGCCCAAAACCTGCAGGGAAATTTTAGAGCAATCAAGGATTATCCCATTTATGTTTGGGAACAGACTTACCAGAGAATGTTAATTTAAGGTCATAACATTTATTCACTGTTATAACATGACTTTCTTAAAGTACCTATAAAAGTTAAGAATTGACTTTATAAGATTAGAAATTGTGTAGTAAAAACAGGTAAGCTAGTATGGTAATTTGAGGTATAGAAATTTTTAGTGCTTCTAATTTATAAGGATTCCATCAAATAAAGGTTTTATTAACAGTAAGGGTTTAATCCCAAATTGGCATGAGATTTTGGATGTTTTGATTAAACCTCAAAATCTAATAAATATTTAAAAAAGTCAAAATCAAATTTATTCTGTCAAAGCTTTCCTTATAATTCTGAAAATGACTGCACTCAAGTGTGCTCTGAAAGATTTTGGCTTTTCCTAAATTCCTTATATCAAATGCACATTGCCTCTTTAAAATAGAGACAGTGAATTTCTGTTTTTTAATTATTAAAATGGATAATGTGTTATCCTGGCATTATTTTTTTAAGATTTATTTATTTATGCATACATAAATAAGACCGAAGGTGTAGGGGTAAGAGGATCCACCAGAGACAGAGTAGGGAACAGAACAGGCAGATTAACTGAAGTACATTGCTGAGGGGAGGAGCAGGGAGACAGGAGAGGTCTGCCACCCATGTGGGTCACTGTCCTGACTGGGGATTGAACTCATGCTGCAGTGGCTGCAGATAGCTTCATAGTTCTTTGCTTAACCCATTGTGCCACCAGGGAGACACCTTATCAGGTCATTATTAACCTGCATTTTCAGGTTAGACTGAATAAGAATAATTCTAAATCTTACCTTCTCCCTAAAGGAGTCCATCATTCATTTTTTTCAACACAATCCTTTAAAAAGCAAAAAAAAAAAAAAAAAAAAAAAGATACAGAACATTCTAGAAAGAAATTGCAATGGTTGTGTCTTTGTGTTTGTGGAANTTTTTTTCAACACAATCCTTTAAAAAGCAAAAAAAAAAAAAAAAAAAAAAAGATACAGAACATTCTAGAAAGAAATTGCAATGGTTGTGTCTTTGTGTCTGTGGAAAGAACTGTGGGCAACTTGGTGTTGAAGTAGGTTTTCTTGAGGCAAAATGACAAGCTGAAATAATGACTTAGGTTCTGGGCAGGGAGAGGGAGCTGGGTCTAGGGAACTCACGGTTCATATTATTGTGGAAGTTTCTGAGGAAGCTTGCAGATGTGATCTTTATTAATCCCGATATTTTATTTTCACCTAAATTTACAACAGGGTCTTAAAATCAAATGAGATGTCATCGCATCACCATCTGCTGTTTCACACTAAGAGGCACACTCAGGTGTTGTCAAAGACCACTTTTAAAGGATGAAGCCTTGTGGTGTTCGAGGCTGCTTCTGCAGCACTTTCAGATTATTTTTCCATTTGGATAGATAGAAAAATTAGTTCCCTAGGAGGAAGAGTTCCCCACACGATGCAATTACTGCTCAGAATGGACCAGAGGTGTGGCTGATGTCCAGTGCTCTTGCATGCCCTCCACTCCCCAACTCCCCCACCATCCACCCCTGTCCCTGCCCTGTGGCTGTGTTTCTCAAGCAGGGAGGGCTGCAGTTTCTGGCTTCCACATCAGGCTTGGCTGGCTGTGCAATGGGATGTCACGGTAGAGAGGGTGACTTGGACTCCCACAGGTCACCATTTAGGTAACCCTTTGGGTGTGGGCACAGGCTTAGCAGAGCCGAGGTGAGCGTTGCATCAGACAGCATCGTTTGATTGGCTGGATATCTAGTGATCTTTAGTCTCCCTTTCCAGATCTGCCAATCTGACATCTCGCTAAAACACAGTAGATGAGAAAGAAAATTTTCAGCTTTCATGTGATTTTTGTTAACGTTAAGCGAGCGATGTTAGAGCAATCCTGTCATTGTCCTTTGAATAGTACTGCAATTATTTCTGAGTTCGATGTACAGTTGGAAGGCTATGGCTCATAAAACCTTACGTAGGTGCACATACTATATATATGCACATATTTGAGTGACACATATGCACATATATGCAACCATGTGTGCGCATGATCTTTTCCACAATAAGCCTCCAGACAATGCATTCGATATCATGCAACCCCCCCATTTAACATCCTGAGAGCAAGAAGCTCCAGTAAAACCATATTCCTTGAGGGTGATGGGTCATTATTATTCATTTATGATTTTAACTTAAATTTATCTAGCTTTTTAAAAATCAAAGGCTCGGCACAGAAACACAGAGTATCTATCATGCAGGGAGTGGAGATGGGGGCCGTGCGGATCATTCTGACCTGGAAGGGCAGCATCTGTCAGAGACCTCAATTTTAATGGAGCTGAAATCCATTGCAAGCATGTAGCTTTCAAATCCCAAAGCCTGCACACCATTAAATTCCATGGAAAGGATACCCTTGGATGGACGCCTGCTTTAATGGAGGAAATCTCTCCCAGCACCAGAAGTTTAAGGACTACCAATTTTCTCCTTGTTTGCCACTTCCCCTTCCTTCTTTCACACTCCCGTAATCCCTGGATAGGTTCTCCCAAGTCCAAAAGTCCTAGCAAAGCACAGATGAATACCATTTGAAAAAATAAAGATAAGGATAACAATTCCTGTCCTTTTATTCACAGAATTTGAATGTATATCTGTGAAAAAGTAATAAGCAGGCTCTAGTCCATTAGGCAAGAACAAATTTACCCCCATCCTTTTATCTTTGTTTAATTGAATATTTAATTAGTGTATGTATAAAACTAATTTTTGGATGTGTTCAGTACATTTAGCAGGAAGGCTTGGTACCAGGTCTGCCCGAGAAGCTGGTCTGCAGATGTGAACAGCCACCGTGTCCTGCTTGTCCTCCTCGGGGTGCTGCAGAAGTGAGTGGGTCATTTGGCATTAGCAAAGGAGCAAGTAAGCGTTTGCACCGAGCTGCAGCTTGCCAGAATGTGCATATTGGAAGCCGCAGACAGAGGCTCCTTTCACGTTGATGAATGGGTTTTTTCAAGCGTTCTGCTCCCTAGTTATGAGAAGGGTGACCCGGTCAGGAGACGACTTTATGAAGCTATAAAAAATGTATGTCACTTCGGACTCTCTAATGTCACGGGGAAGGGAAAAAAAAAAAACCTGTGCAAAAATGGCAGGGTAATAAGGCTGTTTTCAATGCTCAAAATAGCTTTCTGTCTACAGTCATATGTAGCCCTGAAACTGGGGCAGTGGAGTGCCCGCAAAGCATTGTTGTGAGGTGGATTAGAAAAAAAAATTGGGGGGCTTTGTTTGGCTTTGCTGGCCTTCACAGAAATGCTGACGGTGATGACAATAAGACATTTCTGAAGGCAGGTCTGGGAGCTGTGTTGGGCCCGGGGAAGAGGCGGTGTCTTTTTAAAAGCCAGGCATCTACTCAAGGTAGTGATGACTTTTAAGTATGCAGAAGAGCCAGAAAGGAAGTCACTACAAAGCGAACACATTTTGAAAGGGGTCTTTTCATGTAATATTTTATAAAGTCTTTCCTCTCTATCACAAAGAATTAAAAAAAATAATAAAAAGGGAAGGTTTGCCAGGTACAGCTGCCCTGTGCTTCTGTTGAATGCTCTGGAGTTTACAGATAGTGACATGTAGATTTTAACAAAAGCAGCCCTCTGTAGACCCATAATTTAGCATTCATTGAATTCTCTCATTCCTCTCATCAGTATGCATATTTCAAGGTATCAGGTGCTTTCCTTTTTGATATGTCACACATTTTATAACTCATGTTCAAATGTTAATTTACACAAGGTAGGGACCCAGAGCACCCAGGTCAGAGGTTTTGCCTTTATTAGGGCTTCAATTAGTCACAGGTGAACACTGGGATGTCGCCACTGGATTCAAACGCGGACTTTTTCACGGTTGAGTTGTACAACAGTGGCCTGTCTCCATCCAACCTCAGGTACACCTCGTCCCTCTTCTTTCTTGAACCTGTAAACTCCTCCATCCACACCTGGCCTCACAAGCCATGAGCATGTGCTATAGTTACAGCAAAAGTCAAAGTCGTGGTTCTCGTGAGGGAGGCAGAAAACGGGGCATTTCACCCACAGAACACTTTTGCGTGACTCAGCATTCCCTCAGGAAGCTGTTGCTTCAGGCCGGTCGCCCAGCCCCATTCTGAGAAATGATGTAGTCTCTGTGTTCTGGTCACTTGCTTTGGGCCCTGTGGTCTCTACATCCCGGGGCAACTGACCAAAAGCCCACAGACTGAACTGACCTCAGGATTCTCTTCAGAGTGCAGACAACACTGTAGAACCACTGAACTACTTAATCAAGGACATACTCCAAGGACATTGACATAGAGACAAGAGATGGCAGGCAGCGGAAGTGGAGAGACTCATGGGGCCTGAGGAGGTACTGAATCCTGGGGCGAGGGGAAGAAGGGCCCAGGGAAAGCTGAGGTGGTTGTCTCTGTGTTATATTATCAGAGCATGCTCAGGACACCCAGACCTGTGAATCAAGTGCTTGTCCCAACTCCTCTGAGTCCTGATCTTTTTTTTTTTTTTTTTTTTGCAGCCTGAATAAGCCAACTGCATACAACTGCAGGCATTCATAGTTCAGAGTGTCACCCAATAGAATGATATCAGAGGAAAAGCAGAGGGAAGGGAAGGGGTTGAGAAGACAATTGCTGGCGGAATTGCTGGCCACACATTCCGTGGTGGATGTGGGTGACATGCCCAGTTACTGAGGTAAAAATCTGTACACCTAAAACCTATGCAGAATCGTAGACTAATATTACCTCAAGAAAAAGAAAAAGAATCAACTTAATAAGTCACTTTTCCGGTATTGGAGATAAAAAAAAAAGCGATCTCATCTTAGTAAAGAGTGTGTTGAACTTTACACGAAAAGAACGCAGATGTAAAAGAATAAACAAGTGTTTGCAAGCTGCCAGAGTGCAGTCCAGCTCCTGCCAAAGGCCAGGTCCCCAAAGGATGGAACGGAAGTCCAAGTCCGCTAGTGAGGGGATACAAAACTGGAGTCGGGGTATGGTACGCCTCCTACTGAAAAGTCTCAGCAGGTCTTTATTTATACATTAGGGAGAAAGGGACAGGATTACATCAACACTTGCACTGATCAGGAAGTTAACAATGACTACATTTTTTTTTCTTCCAAGAACAGCTTGGGGTCTTGTGACCTTCAGCCAGGATAGATGACATAGGCTATTACAAAATCAAAACAGCATTCTTCCACTAGTGTTAGAATTATTATGATTGGTTAATTTGTATTATGGCAGGTATACTAGTTTTATGCAATCACAATTAATTATCCTATTTTCATTCTGAGTATAAGATGAATTATTAGTTTAAGGTCAAACTGGTGTCAGCCTTCCACTGCAGGCCTGCAGAAGAGGAAGGTACCCAAATTAACATCTGAATAGTATCTGTACCCTTGCCTTTGGCTTTCAATAGGAATCATTAGTTTCATTGTCTTTAGATTTGATTGATAATGTATGTTGCTAAGTTATCTTTTGTAGTGGATTAATTTTAATTAACACAAAAGCAAAAAGGAGAAGGGAGGAGGGTTTCTGCAAATTATTATCACCTGAGGAATGCAGCCCCTACCTTTAACGAAGGCAGAAATGCAAAGCCTTTCACACTGCCCCAAGTCATGAAGTTCATGCTTAGGTTCCTGAAGCTTGTGCCCATAGTAAAATGTTTGAATCTAAAAGTTTTCCTAATATCTAATTTTAGAATTTGTAGAATAACCACATTCCAATTGTATCTATTTTTACCTGGTTTTACGATATTAATTTTCTAGAATTTGTATTATAATATTAGCCAATTAGTAGTATGTCATCAAAATGCATAGCAACCAATTACTTTGTTTAATAAAACAGCCAATTATACAACCACTCCCATGGATGATATTCCAGCAAGCACGTTTTTAGTAACTTAGAAAACCTTAATTATAAAATCGGCCAAAACAAAAAGAAGTCAGAGAAGGGTCAGCTATGGAGTCTGATTTTTCAGGAAAGTTCCCCTATAATGGATTTTGCCTCATGGCATAGGTAGGTGGCCCCCATCAGTAAGCATTTTAGAGAAAAAAAGAGAATCTGTGTTCAGTGAAGGCTTCAGATTATTTACTTCTATAACCTAGAAACCAAAATTGATTGAATGGAGTTGGCTTTTTGGTCTAAGTTTTGGTGTTTTGGGCCTCCCTGGTGGCACAGCGGGTTGAGTACAGCACTATGAAGCATAAGCCGCAGAGCAGTGCGAATCCCATCCCTGGCCAGGAAGGGGACATACATCCTACATGGCACAGCAGACCTCTCCTGTCTCCCCGCTGCTCCCCTCAGCAGTGTGTTTCAGTCGATCTGCCTGTTCTGCTCCCCGCTCTGTCTCTGGTGAATCCTATCACCAACACCCCTGCACCTCTGGCCTATACCCCAGCTCTGGTATCTATAAATAAATCTTAAGTTGTGGTGTTTTTTTTTTAATCCTTTTCCATGGAAAGAGAATGTCTTTGCTTGTTTGGGTGACAGATTTGGTTTAAGGTAACATGTCAGTCAATATGTGAGAGGTTTCATGAGTTAAAAAGAAGCAGAAGCAAATGCATGAAAAGTAATATAAGAGGGGTGCTCAGTGATGCACTGGGACCCTCATCGTTTGCAAGCTCACTCCATTCCTATCAGCTGATCTCTCATAAGGACTAGTGGGCAGTTGGCAAACTAGAGATCGGCAAGAGCAGCTACATTGTCAGTCAACTATTTTACTTTTTAAAAAAGAATTATTTATGCATACGAGAACTGGGGTGCAGGCCAGAGCTGTGGGGGTGAGAGGATTCACCAGAGACAGAGTGGGGAGCAGAACAGGCAGAACTACTAAAACACACTGCTGATGGTGTTAAGGGGAAAGATGGTCCTAAATGGATTATGGGTGTGTGGACTCCAACCCCCACTCCAGACCATCAGTGTTCCAGAACCACAAATCCGATAAGATAATTATCAAAGAGTAGATTACTGAAACCTGAGGGTGAAGTTAAGCAGCCAGGCTGGCTATAAAACCAGAGGTGAGCTTGGGGTCTTCCTCTTACTGAGGAGCCAGACCCCTTCCTTCGAAGCCATCTCATTCAACTCAGCGCCAGCTCTCAACGCGCCATTGCTTAGATCTGGTAGAGTATTTGTGGATTTGTATCCCTTTCTTTTTCCTTTGGTGTTATTACTATTTTATTCCCCTTTCTTTCATAAAATAAAATGTGCTAATAACTTTTGCCACGTGTACCTGAAGTTGAGACTTTTAAGTCTTCTAAACGCGCTGGTAAAAAACCCAGTGTGGGGAACCCATTTTATATTAAGGTTGCCCTGTAACAATGGGAGCAGTGGGGAGACAGGAGAGGTCTGCTGTAGCATGTGGGTCCCCTTCCTGGTCGGGGATCGAACTGGTGCTGCAGTGACTTCCCATAGCATCATAGAGCTGGGACTCAACCCCTTGTACCACCACGGAGGTCCTAGTCAACTATTTTAAAGGATTTTGAAACAATGAAAGTGACAAGAATAAAGAATGGTAAAACAACAGCAGTGACAAAAGGAGATGTGTTTTATATCTCCACCATCCCCTCTTCTCCTCTCCAACCCCAACACTTAGTTCTGAGCGCCATCTTGAACACTAAGCAATGTGCATCTTTACAAAATAAAGTAAAACAGTTCTTAGGTCAAAAGCCAGTCTTCCCCTTCCAATCTCTGGTAGTCAGATGCCTGAATTTGTCACGAGCGTGGATCCCAAAGAGAACTCCTAAGACATGTATTTTGAGTCGAGTTTTCCTTACTCCTGAGTACCCGGGCTCTCCCAGTGTTTGAATCCAATAGTAAAACAGATATTTTTTTCAAGAAAAATTCCACATCACTTAAGAATTTATTAACAATTTACATAATTGCTTAAGTAATCTGCATAATTGACAGAAAGTTTAATTTGACCCTAGTTCAACTGTAACACTTATGGTTTTAAATTGAAATTGGTATAATTCATTTATGAGAGTAATTAAGCCGTGGTGTCTAACAAATACAACGTTTGCTGCCTGAGGCCTCTAAGGCCAGAACATGCGATTAGAATGTTTTATTTAAATGTGTCAAATCTGCTCATCTCCACAGTCACCCATGTTAAACTAGAGTAAATGGCTTGTTTGACCTTGGGCACAGTCCTTCTAAGAGACGGTATTGGAAGCACAAAATTCAACAATCTTTACAGAACACTAAAATGTCCTTAAGCAAAAGCTAAACTTTACCAGGTTTTTACCTTCAGGAAGCTGTTCAGACAGATCTGATTTTATGATAATCACAAAAGTTATTAAACACCAACTTTTCATTATAACAGGACTGATAAAAGTACTAAAATACTGGAGTTATAAGTTATAATAAGATAACTAATAAAGAATGAAAAATCCCTCCACCTTCCTTGAAATATATGCCTTTCATACTAAATGCACAATCAATTCAATGAATTGCAAGGTTGACAACCTAAACAGAATGATGGTGTTGACCAGAACCACCACTTATGCTTAAGGGAGAGCAGAAATTCATTTGGACAAGAAACTGTGGTAAGCAACAATCTCTGCTTGGGAAATATCTTGTTCTCATGCCTTCACTTTGTCTCTGCCACCTGTGCTGCCTTGGGGATCCAAAGAATATGGATGAGGGTCAGCTGCAAGTGACATGGCTATGCAGACAAAGTCTCTCTTGGGCACACTCTTAGTCCATCCTTCTTCAACCCTCATATGAGTGCTCCAAAGAAAACCCTTCCATGCATCTTCATGCCTGAAACCAGACTCCACACTTCAGGCAACTCTCCCCTGTTCTGCTCTTAGGAATTTTCCCCTGTTCCCTTTTCTTATTGACCATTTATTCTCTTGCTCAATTTTCCAGTTGCCCACAATTATCATTTATTCTCATGTTATTTTTTTCCTTCTAAATCCAGAGTTTCCACCTTGCCCTTGAGCTTGACACCACTGAGTTGAAAGTACTAGTTATTGCTCAATGAGAACTTCTCCAGAACCAAATGTCTTGTGTGAAGCAAGTGGTCCAGCAGTAATGTCTTTTCATTAAATGCATTTTCTTTATAACCTTAATGAGAAAAATAAGGCAATTCCCACTCCTACTAAATGAAACCGTATTATTTCAGGACTTGTTTACATTATACATTATTTCCTTTAAAGTTATTTTCCAAGAATCTATTGAGTCCATTGATTGAGGACTTACTGAACTTGAGATCATTTCCCTCCATTAAATCATCATTGCCATCCCCCAAGATAGCTTCATGGTACAGATAAAGAAATGGAGACTTTTATATTTCATTAATTTAAATGGCATTGCTTTATAATATTTCAACTAGTCTAGAGAGATGGATGGATTGTTGGATGGATGGATGGATGGATGGATGGATGGATGGATGGATGGGTAGATATACAGAGTATTTCACTGATCCTTATTGATAATTATAATTCTTCCCTCCATAAACAATTATAGGATTTCTCCAATGGCAACTGGCAGGTAAGGTGTTAGAGGGAAGCAGCAAATATTAGGAAATGCTGGTATCTACAAGAAGTCTCCAGCCAATCATTCAGTCCAAGCAGTAGGGTGCTAAAGTTATCAGTGATGCTCTCTTGCCATTCCCATTGCCCATGAGTCCTGCAATTCAAAGTACCAGCTTTGGGTTTCATTCTTTGACTTCCTCATTAACCCAGTGTATTGGTCAGTCTCCATGTATTAATGTTTTCCTTTTGCAGTTGATTTGAAGTTCATTACATTTTTTGTCAAGAGGACACTTGGTATGACTTTTATCTTCATAAACTTGTTGATGGTGGTTTTGTGCCCTGGTATATGGTCAGTCCTGGAAAATGATACACATACACTTGAGAAAAATGTATGTTTGGCACTTTTTTGGGGTGTGATACCCTGTAAATATCTACTAGACCTGTAAAATCTGGTTCTTTGTTTATGGCAATTATTTTTTTTTAAGATTTATTTATTTATGCATACAAGCACTGGGGCACAGGCCAGAGGTGTGGGGGGGTGAGAGGATTCACCACAGAGAGCGGGGAGC
>JAGFMF010011680.1:4962818-5157938 GCA_019455555.1 Galemys pyrenaicus | reverse complement strand
CCCCCTGGCCGGCAGCAGGGATCGAACTCGTGCTGCAGTGGCTGCGATTTGCTTCGTAGTGTGTTGCTTAACCCACTGCGCCACCAGGGGAGGCCCTGTTTATGGCAATTAAACCCCTATTTATTTTCTGTCTCATTGACCTATCTTAGGGAATTTGCATTCACTAAACCCTCCCCTCCAATAAATGTTTAAAAAAGGTTCTGAACCAAAGAGAGGAACAAACACATAGAACTAATCCTACCAGTGACAGCGAGACACCCATTCACCTCCCTGTGGAGATGCAGGATTTTCAAAATCACCAGCAATTATGAGGTCACAGTCACGAGAGGTCAAAATAATGAGATCAAAATCACCACAATTATGAGCTGTCAGGGAAGACCTTTTAGGCAGCCAGAGTCCCTTCCTCACCAAACAGTACCAGAACTTTTGTCCCATCCACTCCCAGCTTGTCAATGGAAACTAAGAGATGACCTCGAACTTCTACCTCCACGTGGCAGTCATAACACAGTCTCTCCCTTCCCTCTGCTGGATCAGTATCAGGGAAAGAGATGCAAAGCTGAGCGTTAAGTAAATCCTTGCTCTCATAAGAAAATGGAAAAGTTAAGGTTTTGTACTGTGAAATAAAAGATTAACCTTTCAACAAAAATGTTTGAGTTCTGCCCCTGGCTCCTGGGAGTTAACCTCTAAACTCTGGAATGTCCTGTCAGATTAAAGTGCTTTTATTTAAACGGGAGCCATGGGCCTTGCAGCGTGGTCTATGCGAACAATGTGATTTGTGGTGGGGGCTTGGGTCATATGTGCTATCATTTTAATCTCTAAAGGATCTAAAGATGAAGGTAATGATATGAGCAGTTAATGTCTATGTCAGCAAAATTCAGTGAAAACTCTGACATCCTGGCTTAGGTCTGCTTGGTAAAACCCTATATTGTCATATGTCACAGGAGAAACAAGCACTGTCTACACTTCTCCTGGGAGAAAACAGTTGGAAGCCCCATGACTTGTCTTCCCTGGACCATGACTATATAGCTTTCCTGTTACTGGTTTCGATCTGCATTTTTTTTCTCTGTAATAAATCATATTGTGAGCTTCTACATGGCCATAAAGTCATGGAGTTTGGTGAGTTCTAGAGAATCATTGGAATCTGAGGTAGCTTGAGGAAACTTCTGGGTTAAAATATATGATAACCTCTTATTCTAGTAAGTATCAGAAGATCTCAAATTAATTGAAAAAGATATAGCAACATTGACATCATAAAGATGGTAGAATGATCTAACAAAGTTATTAAAGAAGTCACCATAAAAACACCTTTAGCAAGAAGACATGCAAACATGGTTGAAACAAAAGGAAAATACAGGAATTTGGGTAGGGGAATAGAAAATGTAAAGAAAAACCAAGATTTAGAAATTTCCAATTTTAGAAACAGAAACATTAGAACCCTATTATTAGACATAATTAGGAAAAATACAGTTAAGTTCAATAAGTTTTTCTTTTCCACTTTTTCTTTTAATTTTTAGTTTGCCTCCTCAGCTCTATTATATATACTTGCAGAGAAGAGTCTGTGTTTCTATTCTCCAACACTGTATCCCAAATGCCCCCCACCTGACCCTTATGTAATCTACAAATAGCTCTGGATCATCCTCACTCTTTCATGCGTGCAGCCAACTCCTGGTAGGGAACCATTCACCCTTTCTTTGGAAGTGATTGTGCACATCCTTCTTCAGATTATCTGCTTGATTAACACTCTGCACAATCTCTTACTTTTTGACCAGGTCCTCTTGCCCTATTCCTTCCACTAAACTCTGTGGATCACATGTCAAATTCCCCATGTGATCACTCTGACGGCAATCACACCAGCCTTGAGAGAAGGAAGACGAAATCCCTTTCCCAACCTTTAGGAAAAGAGATAAGAAAAAAATGTTATAGAATTTTAAGAATTTCTCCAATGAAAGTCTTTCATTTGATGAACTTCATTATGATCCTAGTCTTGTGTTTTAAAAGCTGAAGATGGGTGATGGGAAAGGGTTTAGAACAAATGTTTATAACTATCCTTTGCAAAATCTGAAGGGATAGGCTTTATATCAGTAATTTTCGAACGTAAGCTGGGCAGGTGCTTTTGTGATTGGTAAGGGAGGAACTCAGAAAAAATGGGAACAATAAAGAACCCTTCATAATACCCCATCACCTATAGCACATGCAGTGTTTGATAGAATTGTGTCTATCATAGAAAACTTGTGCTCCAGAAGATATGGGTATTTAATTAATTATTGATTATTTCACAAGAAGTAAGGTGAGTTAGAAAAGTCACATTGGAACCAGTGCACAATTCTAAGTGTGCAGAAATAAAGGTCTTTGGTACTAGAATAAAATAAGTTGTACGAGAACAGAGAATATTTGACTAACAACAATTTACCTCAATCTGGACTCCATGTTAAAGGTGCTATGGATAGTTGATACAATAATATTAAGACCCTGGGAGGGAACCTCTTCAACAACCTAGAGGATGAAATTTTGAGTGCGCCAAGTATGTGATACCCCAAAGAGGGAAGTATTCGATCTGTGCAAATAAAATATTTTCCTTCAGTTTTCTTAATTGACAAATTATATAAAAATACTTTTTCCATGACACTGATAAAACCAAAAGACTCTGTGATTTCAAATGATATATCAAGTGACACATCTTAGTTACTCATTATTTTGAGATGTCTGAATGTAATTACAGGGTATTAATAGGATGATTATTAATTTTGAAATAAAAAGTAAATGTTAGAATTCCTTAAGGAAACTTGATATTCACCATTTGTGAGAAAAACAAACTGAAGAGATATTATTGAGGCAACTAAAAGGAAATATTTTCATACCCTGTAACACACATGAAGCAATATTTTCCAGAACTGTGTGCAATAAGAGAGGATTTAAGAATCCAAAATTATCAGCTCCTATTCCCAGTCAACTGTCTGATGAGAGGGTTATGGCATCTGATGGTGGGACTGAGACATTTAGATTTTTCTCGTAGTCACATGTTTTCAATGTGTGTTCATCAGCAGAAACTTTACTCGTAGCATCTTGCTGTGCTAAAGATTTCAAAGCACTTGGTGAATGACAATTTACTGAGGTGGAACCTTCTGAAAGTCACAGTCACCTTGAAAGGTGTTGGGAAAAAGAAACCTAACTCATGGGTAGGGCAGTTTTGGAGAGTGAGGTGTGAGGGAAAGATAGGAGGGGGGAAATGCCTGCCTTTCTTTTGTCTCTTGAAATAAAATTTATAAAAACAATATGATGATGATGATGATGATAAAAACAGGAGATGGAGGGTGTGGGGATGTGGATAATGTGGCTTTGATGATATATGGGGGAAATAGCTTATCTATAGGGTTCTTGGTTGAGAATAGAAGGAAGAGATGCCAGAAAAGTTCTCACAGGAGTGGACCCTAGTAGATCTGGAAGTAGAGAGGCAGGTGGGAAGACTTCAGAATACATAGTGTGGGGTGAGAAAGAGTTGACAAGAGAGGAGAGTCTGACATTCTGGTGGTCAAGGGGTAAGGGGCTGAACTGAAATTAGAAACAAGGAATTCTGTTTGCAGTGGTGTCAGGGCTGTGAGGGTGGGTATTTCTGAGAGGGTCTTCTTTTCCTCATCAACTCGTTCCCCTCCCTGCTCTCATTGACAGCGATCTCTGTTGAAAGTCATGGGAAAAATTGAGTCACAATGTTTTAATTTAATAGTTTTACTGTTTTCAACCAACACATATTGTTCCCAAAATGTACACACACAAATCATCAATTTGTGTGAGTCAAACACGTGAGGACTTCCCTGGAGCTAAAATATCACTGAAGTGCTGTATTTTATTCTAAAAGATATCACAAATGTGGTATTGGAGACACATAAATGCTACAATTTGTTATTTGTTTGACCTTTTTTTGTATCTCTAAAGGCAAAGTGGAAATTTAAATGTGCATAGTCAAGGCAGCCTGTGTATTTAAGGAAACAGAAAAATGCCTTAAAATAGTCCAGCTGTATAATGGAATATCATGCATTCATCTAAGCACCTTTTGTGTGAAAAGAAAGATGGGAGCATAGGGCAATATTATTTTCTACTGTTATGTTTGGTATTAAACTTGTTTTGGGCATAACTGATTATGTCTCTAACTGGAGAAGAGACCGCTGAGAAAAAAAAAATATATAGATTTCTTATGATTCTTGCAGGATGTTTTCTCATTGTTGAGGCCATAAAATTAGCAAAGTGCTAGGAGGAAGTATCTGAGAAAGAATATTAAATGTAGAGCATACTCCCCAACTAAAGAAATAAATGAATATTAAGGGACTGCTGTATAAATTTCCGTATACCATTGCATTTTTTAAAGAAAATGCCTTTTGTCAAATCTCTATTAGCGTTTACATTTTCCTAGAGATCTTCATTGGCAAAAGACAACATTTTGCTTAAAGAGAAGTCGGAAACCCCACTTGAAATCCACATATAGAAAAGCTTAAAGTTGAAGTGTATTTGTTGAGCGAGTCTGTGGAACTCTACCACAGTGCTGTTTCCTCCTGGAGAGAGTTGAGTGCCCTTCAGGAGATGAAGACCCTGATAGGGAAGCAAGGAGGGATAGGGCCCAAGTCTCTTTTTATTACCATTAATATGGACATGCACCTGTTTGCTTTCTCCCACCACTTCCTGTGATACAGAGACATTTCAAGTGCACCCTTTGTTGGCAGGAAGGAGAAAGACAAGGATAGTGAGTTGCACTAGAGTCCCCCAACCCTTGATTACTATCCAGATTCCTAAGTGTGACACTGTGGCTGTGTTTGTCTGACGGTGGAAAATACTAATAGGGCCCTATGAACCATCTCTGATCTACCAGATCTATTTGACAACCTCTACAAATGCAGTCCTAGGAAATTGTAAGTATCAAGCTGTCCAGCAGTGCACAACCCTGCGTAAAAAGCAATATATATATATTGTCAATGCGAACGTTTTCTGGATCTCAGTTCTGCTAAATTTTAGGGCTCCTATAGAGGAAAATAAGATCCCATTCAAATTTTAAATCAAATTGCAATTCATTATATGTGGGTGATAGAAAAGTTCAAGAACAATGTGCATTATGTCTTTGTAATCAAAACATATCTCAGAAACGTATTTTTTTGAAAGTGTGTGTCCTAAAGAATCTGAATCTTTTTGAAAGATGCACAGGGTTTTTCCAAAGAGCATCATTTCATCTCAAAGCAATATGCTCTCTGTTCACCTAACAGGAGCTGGACAGATCCATCAAATCACTGGACATTAGGGGTTTAAGTGCAAGTGAATTCTTTTTAGCTCATTTCGGTGGCTCCAACCAGGCAATGAATTTGCATCTCAGCACCATTAGGTGGCCTGGAGTTCTTAATTACCAAACAAATGGAAAGTTGCTGCCTGGTGCTGACAGCTCCTTTGTGTATCATTCTTCGCAGCACATGAATGATTAATGGAATTTTCCCAACACAGTCAAAGTTGTTTACTGATGGAATTAAAGCTGAAATTGGCAAGGTCCTAGTGGGAAGACTTTTGCTATAATGTCACAGACCTGCCAAGCTCTCCAGATGAAAAATAGGAACAATTAGTGATGGCTCTGAGCAGATCTGGATATTCTTAGGGTTTGGTCCCAAATGAAACTCATCTTTATTTGGAGTTTGTATCAGGGGAAGGTACTGACATTTAGTCCCTTTTTGTGGATCATAAGCAATAGTGATAAGGTTTACTTCCTGATGAAGCACTGTGCTCAGGTAAGAAGTAGGGTGCCAGTTTCCTAAAAGCTGAACAGAGGAAATGATCACAACACAGATGTTTTGATTTCAATGCCACCATTTTAGAGGTTCCAGCACATCCCTGCCTAATATTCAGGCAGGTGGGCAGAGCATCAGGGGCATGAATTATCCTGCATGGGGTGGGTTACTTATGCCTAACTTTATGAAGAGTTGTGGCTCTGGTGATCTGAGTGGTTTAATAAGGAATAAAGTGGTTAAGCCTAAAGCATAATTATACAGGCACAACTAAGTAGAACTTCCATTTATAAAGGGTTTTTACTCCAGCTCTGCCTGCCATTCAGGGTTATCTTGAAAATCTTGCCAGCATCCTATAAAACCAATGTCCACTCTGACCTAGCTCAGTGACATCCTCACCCTCATCTCTGCCCGACCTCCTGACAAATATCATTGACTGCAGCTTACTTTTTTCCCTGCCAAGAGTAACTTGTAAGCAATCCTGCCTCTTGAGTTATTTCCATAGTTGACAATGACCTTGGTAGTATGGTGGTAAAAATGGAAGCTAGAGTCCAGTGCCCCAGGGTCAGGAATTTTGCCTCATATGTAAAAAGTTGCATCTGACTTTTCACACCAAATATACTGAGAGTGAACACACTTGTACACTTTTCTTTTCTTTTTGATGACTAATCACTGCTGTCATTTGGTAATGAAGGGGTGAGATGTTTGACACATCACCACGTGTAATCGCCATGCAGATGAAATTTGTGGATGTCTTAGGGATTGCTTTTGATTGGGCATCACTGGCCTCTGACTTGTAATTTTTGGCTTTCCTAAGATAAATCAAAGTGTAGTGTGACATATGGACTTCACAAAGTGCTTCTAAGTATACTCTCTTCAGTGACACAGTTTCAACTGTACTCTTTCGAGGTAGTTTTCTCACTGTCTCCTGGAGTAATACTAATTTTCCATGCTTCGTATTCATCACGTAAAATGCTGAATCACTGTGGGTTCAGTCCTCTTGTTATAGTCAATTTGCTTGGTTTTCCTAAGGAAGAATTTCTGAGAAAATGACTGTTATGCAACGGTGTCTTTGCAGCACTTAGGCATGCAAGATAGAACAAGTTCATTTTCAAACATAAATAATTTAGTGCCATCCTAATATTAAAGGATCTGGCACTTTTGTACTGAGAATATAATGAGTCATTTGTTTGTATGTGGTAACCCTAAACATGTGCCAGGTGAGTCTGTGCTTGGTAGATGTTAGGATGCGGGTGTAGATGTGAATAACAGGATATCAGAGGTTGTTTTGTTAATTTTTATTGTCAATAAGTCCTGCCAAGGATATTGGATATGGCTCCATGTCATTTTCCTGTTGTTTCTTGAAATTTTAGGTCCCAATGAATGAAGCAAAGGACACGTTTTGATCTTTTAAGAGTTCTCCTTGGAAATGCTACACCATCCATTTATTCTTTGCAGACCTGTCTAGTTCTGAGTGAGTCAGTGTTATTTTCACAGCTTAACCTATTCTTCTGAAAGTGCCGGTCGCCACATGAGCAGGCAGATGCCAGGGTGATTAGCTGGAAAGCCATGTAGATTAACCTCCTCTATTAGCAAGTGGCTCCAGTTTGGAAAGGGATGTGTGAGTTCTCTCAGTATGCCTCCAACACCATCAGAGACAAATAATCATCCCTCTGGGAGAGCATAAGGAACAACAGATAGCCAAGTGTCTGGAATCACCAGGGGAGTAGTTATTTTATAATAACCACATCCTTCCTTTGCATTATGCTAAGATTGGTTCGTGACAATAAATGGCTTGGGCACACCAGAGTGTGAGGCACAAAATATTTCAGAGAGGAAATATGTTTTATTCTTTCCTAGGTCAAAATTCAACTGGTTTTACTATGGACTTTAAGGGATAGCTCCTGACTGGGGTGAGGTGAACGTACATGACGCATCTGCCAGAAATCAGGGGACCATGACAATGTGATTTATTTCCTTTGGATTTGTCAGTTTGGGGGAATAATCATTGTTAGAAATGAAGGTAAGAACATAGAATGTTCAGTAAAACACAAATAAATGATGACAAATAAAAGGTGAGGTCCTTAGATAATGTACCTATGCCCCTTTGCTAACTAGATGTGCTCAATCAACTAAAACTAATGCCTGAAGATCTTGATGCATGTGAGCCTGGTGGCAGAGAGAACTGAAGATCGTTCTACCACATACTGGCCGTATGACTTGGGAAGTTTTATTTAATTCTTTAGGTTCTGATTTCCTTATAGTTAAATGCAACCATTTTTGATACATAATGATGGTAGTCATTCATGAGTTAGTCTAAATAAACTGCAAAGCATTATGTCTAGAACATAGTCAGTGCCCAATAAACTGGCAGTATAACTGCCAATCTGAACATTAGTATTATAGGCTTTATTATTATAAGCTCTAGTTCTTCAATAACTCTTCCATATTGAATTGCTTGGCATTTTTCTTCTTTAAAAATGGTAACCAACTTGACTTAATGCTACATGTAAAGGTGTGTTGCTTGTGGAATAACCATTCCGAGACCAGAGTTCAGCACTTCCCATGGTTTGGTTGACTTGATTATAGGGAATTGAGGTTTTACAGAATAAAAAGTCAATGGTTTATTGCACCAATGATTTCATACAAAAGATGAGTTAGAAAAAGAGGAATGAGTCGTTCTTTGAAGTTGTATTTGCTGAGATAACTGATTACAATTAACTATCAAATTTCTTTTCCTTCCACAATCAAGTTTTTGTTTCAGATATTCTGCAACTCTGAATCACCTCTCTTACTTAACTGTTTGTTTATTAGAAAACCTAAAATCTCATGATGATGTCTACAGTGATAAGTTGAGGTACGCATTCAGCAGAACCATTTGGAAACTAGCCTTCTAGAAAAATGAAGGCAACCTCATGGGAGGTGCTATCTTCTCTCCCAGATTATAGAAGGAGGCCATGGACAGAACAAATGGTGTCAGCAGGTATGATTTGGTAATGACAAAGTTTGACAAAATTCTTGGAAAAAAACTATTCCTAACTCTGTGAATTTTGGCAGGTTACACAACCCTTCCATAATTCACCTCTCCATGTTTAAAGGAGGGATAATGGTGTTGTCAAGCTCATCTAGTTGTGTGGATTATAAGTTTCAATTTTTGGAAAAGACTTGGGGTGGTGCCTGGCACAAGGTAAAAACTATATAAGCATTTTGAAAGAAATAATATATGCATGAATAAAGTAGAACAGAATTGTTTTTATATGCTATCACTTTTCTTTTTACAAAAATTATATGCATATATATGTGTATATATATGTATACACACATACACGTATATTAAAGGAAATTCAAGAAATAGGCATTGGAAAAGGAGTGAAAAGCATTTTGGTTTAATTGACTTGTTTTTTATCCAAGTCAAAATGCCTCAGCATTCTAAATCTGAGTAACATTTGCAAAATTTTCTTTAGAACCTTAAAATTGTTGCATATCCTCTTTGAATAAAGTTTATTCATCATTGAAGCTCTCCAAGCCTCTTGGAATTCTAAAACATGTATGACTATAGCCTTTACTACTCTGGCTTCATCAGCTGGTGAGATGTCTATGCAGTGACTGCTGATGACCCATTCATTTGGAGCTGTGATGGCAAAACCTTTACTATCTCAGAAAAGCAACTTGCACTTTCTTTGTTGTATAACTATGTCCTATGAAATGGTTGGTCATAGTTCCTGTTCAATTATTGAGGTTGAGTTTCATCTCTTTTTTGACTCTTAAGTTCTTCAGGGCTTGTGGAATGTCTCCAATCCAAAACGACTAGGGTATTCTAATTTGATATCTTATATAGAAATTAGTAAGTCAAAATATCAATATATAAATGGGTTAATCAAAGAATCAAGGCTGATCTCATTTTTCTTTGGCTCTTAATTTTTTGGTAATTTCACATGAACTTATGAGCGCTTAGGCTGGCTTATCAAAGTCATATCCTTACCATTACACCTAAGACTCCATCTGTATGGAAGTCAGAAAAAGAGGCAAGAGGACCTAGTTGTCCTCCCATTTGATCTTCCAGTCACTCGGGGATCCACGTTGATTAAGTTGGGGGAGGATCCCAAGTGAGGGAGAGAGGAAAAAAGACAGAGGACACTCAATATTACCATCTTCGAGATTGTTCTGTGGTTCATCTGAGTACTTTCTCAACCTAAGATCTTTTCCAGCAGAGAGGTGATCCCGCCCACAGAATCCATCACACGTGTTTTTTTTATTATTATTATTATTCTATTTTCCCTTTAATTTATACGTATTTGACATCAATTGTAATCCCCATCACCATATCACCAGTGCACCATCACCTCAGTCTCCCGTGCTCCCATCTTACCTCAGCTACCCATCCACCCTCCCCACCAAGTGTCCCCAATTGGTCCTTGTCTTTTCAGTTTGGGTTTTTGTGTCTTTATTGTTATTATTATTATTGTTCTCACACGTGCTATTTTGAAAGTTTACTAAGTCCTCAACAGGACTCTGCCGGGAAAAATCAACCCAATAACACCTTCAAACAGAAAGCACCACAAAAGGCCCACCCATTGTCTTCAGGTTTTTGTTCTTCAGGTGACAAATTGAGGGGGGAGGGGAGCAATCCCTTATAGGAAAACACAAAGAGAAAACACCCCATCGGAGTCCAGGTTCTCTGCTTGGAAAGGAGAATCCCGCTGCTGAGTAAATAATCCAGAACTGAGTCAGTGCTTTCATCACACAATAATGCCTGACCTGAAATTCCTTTTCAGTTCACAGTGAGAAGAGTAAAGTGCAACCTCACAGCTCTTAACTTCTTGACTCTGCTCCCCGTTACAGCCGCGGAACAGGTCATAGGAATGACACCAGCACAGCGAGCACGTCTGTGGGCACCGCCCACACATACCTGACGCTGGTGAGCACGGTGGAGTGGCAGGGAACTTCGCCTGATGTACTTAGGAGAGAAACCTACTAATGCAGCTACAGGCGACATTTAAAAAAAAACAAAAACATTTATTTATTATTTATGCATACAAGAGTTGGGGTACAGCCAGAGTTGCGGGAGGTGAGAGGATTCACCAGAGAGAGAGCCGGGAGCAGAACAGGCAGATCAGAGAGGGGCGAGGCAGAAGAGGTCTGCTGTGCCATGCGGGTCCCCTCCCTGGCCGGGGATCAAACTCGCGCTGCTGTGCGGTGGATACTTCACAGTGCGGTGCTCAACCCGCTGCGCCACCAGGGAGGCCCATAAACACACTTTCCATAGCAGTGCAGAAGCGTGTTTCTTTCCAAATCCCTGCTGGTAGGTGCATCAGAGGCTGCTCTGGGGAGTGACTCCCCAGCCGGGCCTGTTTCTCTAACACGGCCAGGTGTTCATTCTGGCGGGGCTTCAGTCCTTCACATGTGATGAGCGTATACTCTATCCCGGGAGTTCTCTGAGCTCAGTGGAAAGTTCCCGCGTTTACCGCTGAACTAAGAATGGGAGAAAGATTGTGACAACGTTTTGGACAACTGGAGTCATTTTTCAAGCCTTTAAGCAAAAAGTGGTGATGCTGTTTGTGGCTGAACTGGCGGTAAGAGTGGACTTTGGCTGGCTGTGCCTGCCCATGCTTTGCTGATCAAAACTTGTATGTATTATAGTGAAAAAGTAACTTTAGATTAGCACTTAGGGGACTGGAGCTCCAGGAGCTCCCGGTGTCACCGGTGTCATTCCACCCATCAGCTGTTTGGCCTGGGACTGGTCATCTTTATCACCTTGACATTCAAATACAAGTGTCAGACTAGATCCTATCCGGAGCGTTTTCTCGCTCTTACATTAGTAATTGTCACTCTACTACAGGTGCTAGTGAAGTGACATTGTTGAAGTATATCTGTGAGTGTATAATAATTAAGAATTATGGACTGGATTCGTAAATCTCAATGCTAGATCTACACCCAAAAAGGAAGGGAGGAAAGGAGGACAAAAGGCAGGAGGGAGGGAGGAAGGAAGAAAATTACTGTGGTAGTATCACTGGCATTGCTTCAGGGGACGATGAAAGGATTTTCCACATGTCTGAAGACTTGCAGTGTAGGGGTAAAAAGGTAGAATGACCTCAGCTACCTACAAACTGCATATCATATATGTCTTAGTTTCCTTATCAATAAAACAATGATCGTAGTAGCAGCTGGCTACAGGCTTTATTTTACCTGTAGCTGGTCAAGAACAAGCCATCTCTGATTTCAGGATCTATTGTTGAAGGAAAAAATCAAAGACCACTTTTGATGGAAGAAATAATAAGATAGATGTGTGTGTGTGCTTACTTTTGAAGAGAAACATTTGAAAGTTGACCAGAAGCTTAACTAGGATGAACCTCAAGAGGAAATGTGTGGGGGACAGGGTGGAGAGGAGAAGAGTGAGCAAGAAACTTGATTGAGACTCCTTTTCTATGGCCTTGACTGCTGAATGATATAAATAACTTACATGCTCATAGAGTGACATTAGTCAAAAAGGAAAAATATCTACCCTAACGTGATATAAAGTAGGTAGAAGTAATCCTAACTGTTGCCGAAACTAGTAACAACAGAGAGGAGACAATTTCAAGTTACGTGTGGTGGCCACTGGGATGCAAAATTTTTAATGGGATGTGTTCTGAGGTAGAAAGGACTGCATATAAAGCTGAAATTTACACAGAATTATTGTTGATAATGACAGTTGCTATAATTTTGAACCTCTGTTTTTCTACACTGTAGAACTAGGAGTCAGAATTTAATTACTAAGAAAATGCTAGAACATTTTCAAATGATTATGTAAAATTTGTAATATTCAATTTGTATTGGAAATATCAAAATGAACTTGTGGTTTACAGATGACTATGTTTTCTTATCATCTTTATCTTCTATCTATCAATCATCTGTCTATCTACTATCTCTAACTGCTCTTTCTACTCAACCATCCATCCCTCCATTCACCCATCCTTAAACCTATAAACAACAATGCTCCACTGGAAATATGTAGGATTATTTGTGGAGGTTAAAACTCTAAAGTGAAAAGTTGTTGGGGAGGCTCTTTGCATGATGCCAAAATTCCACTGTTGTAGGCAGAATAATGGACTCACAAAATGCTCCCTGGTACATGATGTTTTGGCAGAATATACAGGAAAGGCATGGCAAATAGATGAAATGGCAAATAGCATTGACACTGCTAATCATCTGACATTAAAATATGGAGATTATTTTGGATTGTCTGAATAAGCTGAGTTTAATCACAAGCATCCTGAAGAATGAAAGAGGGAGGCAGAGAGAAATAAGATAAAGATATCTTGAGAAGAACCTGATCAATTTTGCTGACCATGAAGATAGGGAGGTAAAAGGCAAAGAAGCAGGTAGCCTTTAACAGTGGAGAATGCAAAGAAACAGATTCCCCATAGTCACTAGAAAGTTCCACCAACACAGTGGTTTATGTAGTGAGTTCAGCAGATTGGACTTTTGACCCCAGAAATGTAAATAATAACTTATGTTGTTTTAATGATGGAGTGTTTGTGACACCTGTTATAGTCACAACAGAAAACAACTACATGGGCCTCCCTGGTGGCACAGTGGGTTAAACAACGCACCATGAAGCAAACCACAGCCGCTGAAGCACGAGTTCGATCCCTGCCTCCAGCCAGGGAGGGGACCCACATGGTGCGGCAGACCTCTCCTGCCTTGCCCGCTGCGCCCCTCAGCAGTATGTTTCCGTTGATCTGCCTGTTCTGCTCCCCTCTGTCTCTGGTGAATCCTCTCACCTCCCTTGTCTCTGGCCTGTACCCTAGCTCTTGTATGCATTAATAAATTTTAAAAATCTTAAAAAAAAAAAAGAAAACAACTACAATCACCCTATAAAAACCCTGTTAATTACAAAATGGAAGATGCCCTGCTACATTAGATAACTCCAGCAGTTTTACAGCAAAGGAAGCAAAGAGCCCCGCCAGTAAAAGGCCCACTTTATATGATGTGGTTTCTGATGCAATGCATAATGAAACATGCACACTATGGGGTGATCTCCACAAGAACGTGAAAATAAGTGGAAATCAATCTCCTACATCTAATCACTAGTTAAAAGAAATACAGAATATCGGTGATGAAGATAAATAATACCTTGAGCAAACCACCAGACAAATCCAAAATGAAGCATAATCTATAGTCAACTGGTCTAGAGTCTTTAAAAAGGCAATATCATTGAAGAAAAGGTAGAAAAGAATTATTCTGGTTGCAAAGAGACTAAAGAGATCAAATGCCATTTGTGAACCATGAGTGGATCCTTGTCCAGAAAACCCATCATAAAAGATATTTTGGAGGCAATGGGAAATTTTAATACAGAGTACATTTTAGATGTTAGGTAATAGAATAGAAATATGTTTAGCATTTTTAGATATGATAATGGCATTGTGGCTATATATGTCCTAATTTCTAGAAGATGCATTTTGAAGTATTTACAGTGAAGGGTTGCTTCATATAAAAAAAAAAGTACTTTTAAATGATTTATTTAAGTAAAAAAAAAGCGAAATGTGGGGAAAATTCACAAATTTTAAATATAGATTTATTGTGTTGTTTTATTAATTTACATTTGACACACTTGAAAATAAATGCTGAGGGAAGAAAAATAAACCATTTCAAATATTAGAATATTTAAAAATAGGTAATCAATCTAAAAATAATGGAGGGGGTCTGTGGAAATATAATATGATTGCCGATAGCTGGGGTTGTATTGACAATGCAATAAATCAGGTAGTTAAAGTGCTTAGAAGTGTTTAGGAACAAGTGAATCTCAGTATAGTCAGACTCTGTCTCCAGACCATACCTGTGGGCCTGTGCTTCATCAGGCCAGTGGGTTCCCAAGACAAGACGAGGGCAAACAATAAACAAGCTGGAGCAATCAAAAACTGAAGCAAAGCAATTATCCAAGAACCTAACAATCAACAAAAGTAAAATATTAATACAAAGTTTGTAGCAATTAAAAACCAAGGACATCTCAATAAGACACTACTGATGCACTGATAACAAAGCTCACTTCCTGGAAATGATGGGAATTCCAACCATCTGCTTGCCTACCTCAACCATTGAAGCTTCACAGCCCGGCAAAGCTTTCTGTAGCAGCCAGACTTCCTGGCACCATGCTGGATTAAGGTCCAGAGTAAGCTCCCTTGGCATGCTAATTTTAGCTCATCCATATCGCATGTTAGTAACTCTTCATAACTCATTTAATAGCTGCACACATCCAGTGGAATTTCAAGTCATTTGCACATAAGCAGCACAGAAATGAATTCAAAGTTTAGGGTAAGTTCCTGGACCAGAGAGAGGACTTCTAGAACCTACCAGAAGACCCAAGACTTCACTATGAGAAAGACATATTTAGAGCCCAAACATTGCAACAAAATATGTGTGGTCCTGCACATGTATTTATTCTACAACTAAGGTCAATTTTTTAAATACAAAAAGGTGGAGTTTCATAGACTTGAGGGATGTGTGTATAGCGTGTGATTGGTTAATCTCATCTTAGAAAGGCTCTTTTCATAAGTGTTATTTTCCACTTTTGCTCATTTTTCTCTTTTACTCTTCCCCACAAATTCTAACCCTGAAATAGATGAACTTCATCAGATCAGAGCTAGCATAGAAAGGTTCAAACTTGGGTAATTAATTTGCTTATAAACAGAACCCCACACTGAGGTGAACCTTACCCCTAAAAGGGGCAAATGGATGGAACTGCTATTAATGTCAACCCACTTGAAAGAATACTTGAGGCTCATGAGGTCATGATTCTATCACCAAGACACTTTAGACATTGTGGACGAGGCAGGGAAAAGGGACAAGTCGGGGCTTTAAAAGAACCCACTTGTAGGGAGCTTTCCCACAGAAATCATAGATATCTGAATGAGAATGTCTATTTCATCACTGATAAAATAATGCAAAATTGAAGGCAAGCTAAATACCCATCAAAAGAGGAATGTTCAAGAAGAGCATGTATCTCTGTACTCTGATACCACACAGCTGTTTAAAGAATGCCATAAATCTACAGGATCTGTAATGAAAAGGTGTCTGAGATTTTTTTTGCAGAGAAAAGTCTCATGCTACTGACGAAAATGCACAATACGATCAAATGGAGTATTTTTGTAAATGCCTAGGAAAACAATGCGAGAATCTGCTCTAAACCTTAATTGGTGCTTTCAGCAGGAAGGGGAATGGGATTTGTGGTTTGGAGGTAGAAGGACATTTTAGTGCTGTCTAATACAGCTGTTCATGACAGGGTCTGCTTGGAATGTGGCCAATGCAACAGACTAACTGAATCTTTTTTTTCATGTATTTGAAGACTAACATGTATTTCTTCTATAATTATAAACAATCATCACAATATAAATGAGGAGTAGGACAGAAAGACCCATTGTGATTTGTTTTAATTTATTTTTATTTCATTTTAAATTTTTATTGAAGTAACAATGGTTTATAACTACATCTAGAAAGCGAGTAAACAGCATTACAGCTTGGCGGCCGTACATGCACATTATGATCTCCACCAAAAGCCTAATTTCTATCCACCTCCAGAAAATTGACCCCCTTTACCTGTCCTCCCATTCCCTATGTGATTTTTTAACCTCTGAGTTCAAATTTCTTCCTTTTTGTTAACAGAGTAGTAGGTCACATCGCTTAGAAAATGCATATTGTTTAAGGAATTGAAAATACATATAAATGAAGGGATTATTTAAATAGAGGGATTTCCATAATTGCCATATGGTGAAAGAAATGACAAAAAGTCCTGCAGTATCACGATCTCCTAACTACTGCCACTGAATCACATTAGTTTTCCGATGGCAAAGTGCAATGACCTGAACTTGTATCAAATTTGCTAACTAGGTCATCTGATGGCGCAACTAGCTTCAGAGCTCTGATGTTAGAATATGAGAGCAGACTTTCTCTGCGGACAGGTAAGGCATAAATCAGATACCCCTTGATCAATTCACATCATGGCTAGTTCATCTGGCTTGAGTCCTGGGTGAAACGTCCACTTCTGGAAGGGAGCACTCTGGAGTTCTGAACCTGACAGATTAGTCACAGAAGGTTATCTCCCATGACAGCTAGCTGAAGTGCCACCCTTGAGCCCTGAGCCAGAAAAGTGGACACTTAGAAGGCCCATGACGCCTCAAAGGATCAATGGATGAGCACCTGTGACTTGCTAATGAAATTGCAAAAATGAATCCACTTCACAGATGACTGCAGGGAGCAATGTGTGCCATTAAAATGCGATGTGCCTGCCTGGTGACACAGGGGTTCAAGTCTTAGGCTCTCAAGCTTTCACCAGACACTGCAGTCTGATTTCCCTCCCTGGCCCAGTGTAGGGTAAAGGTTGATCAGGTATTTCCACCCGCCCACCACTGATGATGGACACCTGTGGTGCTGCGAGCATTCCAGGGTGGGCATGCGCAAGTGGGCGCACCTGTGTTGGACACGGGCATAAATGGGCGGCGTCATGAGGACCCCAGAACTACGAGAACCAACAGACAGAACTGTGAGGACCGGCTGACCGACAGTACCAGTGATAGAAGCAGCAGCTGAGAGAGTGAAACATGCTGGGGGGCTGGGAGGCCTGCCAGCCTCCCAGCCCCCCAGCACCCATGCCTGCCATGTACCTGGCCACCTCTACTAAATAAAAGTATGAAAAGCCACCGAGGGCTCCAAGACTCTCCTTCCTTGACCCGTCTGCCCAGAACCATCCTGAACTCTGCCTCCAGTGCCGCCTCCATCCTGCCGCTACAAGTAGCCATAGTGGACGTTTTATGAAAGAATGTCCGAATCAGCCTACTTGTGATAAAATTTAGACATGCGGGTACTGTAGTGTAATATTTGAAACTGCTAAAAAGGGTCTAAACCTGCTTTTTGACATGAAAATAAATGTGACCTGCCTATTGTGACGACATGGCTGGACACTGGAGATGTTGAAAAAGGACTTCCTTAAAGCAGGCCGTTAGGATTTAAGATAAAGGATGTCAAGCTGGTCACTTTGCTTAGCTCTAGCAAAGCCATTTATATTTGTGAACCCAGTCTGACCAGGCTCTCCTGCAGGAGCGGGACTTCACAGTGTGTTGACACCACGCTGCTCTGAGAGTAGCGATGAGGCACAGCGCTGAGAGCATCCCATCTTACACGGCTGTTCCTGGGAAAATAAAACTTTTTTCCATATTAGGCTTCGGAGAACAAGCACATTAAAAATTGCATTCAAAGGAAGTCACCATTTGTATAATGGATCAATTTAGCAAGTGAAATGTTTGTCATATTGAGAAGGGAAATCCTTATAAACCCCTGGATGGTAAATGCTAAAAAAAAAAAAAAAAAAAATTTAATCAGTCATTGAAATGATGCATCAAATTTGAATCTCCTTTAACTCGCATGACATCATGCCCCAGGGGAGAGAGCTGAAATTAATCAAGGTAATTCTGTTGTATGACCTACTTTGGCATTTTCATCTGATGGAGCCAGGAAATGGGCTGGCTAATAGTCCATTTTGGAGTATTCTAAGATCTTAGCAATTCCATATTTAAGGAGGTTAATAGGATACTAATTGGGGCCGAGGTGAAAAGTTCAGAAGAAAAATGAACTCACCTGGGCAGAGGACGCCACACATCCCTGTGACCACATTTTCTTGTTCTTCCCAGGGAAGAACTCAGCCTTGGAAGTCAGAGGGAAGAAATCTCTCACCTGGGGAGGTATTGGGAGACCCAGGCAGCTGCAGTTCTGTCACTCAGCCCTGGTAATTCGGCTGGCCCAATGCCAGGGTCACATCCCACCAGCTGGGTCAGCATTCTGCTTCATAGGAAGTGGAAGTAAAGGAAAACACCCCAGGGAGAAAATAAGGATCATGAAAATAAGGCTTATTTCTGAGCTGTTAGACATTTTCAGGAAAAATGCATGTTTCGTTAAGACTTGGGAAGTTTGAATTAAAAAAGTAATTCAGCATTTTAACTTATTTCTTTATAAAAGTGAAACTCAGGCCTGGGCCAGTACTCTTCTCAAGCTACTGTTTCTGTTCATCAAGACCAATGTGGAAGGGCTTCTCTGGTGGTGCAAGGGGTTAAGCACCACACTATAAAGCATCCACAGCCACTACAGCATGTGTTCGATCCCTGGCCAGGGAGGGGGCCCACGTGGCACAGCAGACCTCTCCTTGCTCACCTGCTGCTCCCCTCAGCCGTGTGTTTCAGTCTATCTGCCTGTTCTATTCCCCACTCTGGTGAATCTTCTCATCCCCCACCCTGCACCTCTGGCCTACACCCCAGGTCTTGTATGCATGAATAAATAAAATCCTAAAAAAAAAATCAATATGGAAGAGATGGTAATGTTCTTTCTCAATTTTCTCCCCTGTATATATTCCAATAACTCCTGGCTGTCTTGGGGAATGTATCAATAGAAAAAAAAAAAAACATTATCTGAAATATTCCCGACTTCCCTCCTTCCCGTGACCCCTTTGGCATATCTGCCTGTCTCCCTAGTCTCAGCAGTGTCATTTCTCACCTCATTCTCTTCATAGAGTACCCATGGATAACACTGTGCTTGGCCAAGTATTTCTTTAGTTTTCTTTGTACAGAAAGAGTTAAGAATTTTTCTACCCTAAAGGATTATGGCGTCTTTCCATCTCCCTCTCCAGGTGCAATTCATCTTCCCAGTTTCTAGAAGCAGCTGAGATTTTTAAAAACAGCTGTAATCTGCGGTCATTGATGGTGGAGTAGATTGTTTGCCAAACTATTACCATAACTGTCAACCGAAATCAGAAAAATAATCTCATTGTGCTGGACAGATGCGTTTCCTGCATTATTGATATAGTCACTCCAGAGTAATAGAGAAATATAAAGCATTGTTCTATTTACCAAAGGAGATCGGCCAAGTCCTTGAAAGCGAGCATAAGGGACAGGCACTTACAGGAAGTGAGATATAGTCAACTCGGCAAAAGTTATGTGTCAGGGCCACGTGACCTCCAGAGTCAGCAGGAGAATCTCAGTCTCCCTCTCTCTACCCCGCCCTGCCTCTTTCAGCCGGTTTTGTGGTTTGTGCTCAGATGAAGGAGTTCTCAGGTCTGATAAGCAGAGAGCCATGTGGAATTGGTTGTGCACATTTTTATTCCTCATCCCAGCAGTCCCTGATATTCCAATACTTCTACAGTGTTCATCACCCCTGGATATGGGGTGCATAGCTCTGGACCACTATAAAATGGAATAATTGAATATGTTTATTTAAAGCTGTGACCCCAACAATCCGTGGGAGCAAAGAGTTAAGTATGCCTTCCTTCTGCCTACTGGCCTGGCAAGGAGGCTCTGTTGTCTTAGGTGCTCGGCTCCTGCTCCACCATAATTTGATCTATGAGTGATGCAGTGTGATTCCACTTGTTGAGCATGCAAACCATGTAGCATGGGACACTCACTGATCCACAGAACACACCTGCCCAGGCCTGGGGTAGTAGTTTTTGAAGATTGCATTTTACCACTAGAGAAATGGATGTTCAAAAAGGGGCCATAGATCTGAGGGCACACAATTCTTAAATAATTAATGTGAAATTTGAATTCAAGTCTAACTCCAGAGTGAATTCTGCTAGATCATGCTCCTTTCCATTTTATTGAGATATAAGCAAAAAACATATTATTCACTGGGATAGTTGTCTCTGTCCAATGCATCTTTCCCAAATACTCATAATCACACACACATAAAGACAGTTGCAGACACAAAGGCATTTTTCTTACAGAATAAAGCAGCAGTGTTCTGGCTTCCCTGAGCATATCCAGAAGGTCGATTTAATGGGATGAACCCATCACTAGCTCCTAGTGTCCTGAGTGAAGTGGTTCCAGATATTCCGTCCAAATTTCTGGACAGAAGTTTGTGAGTTTTGACATCTCCAACCTGAGCCCCTGACAGGGAGTCAAGTTCTAGGAAGAGTAATTCTAGTTTGGGCAAGTCAAAAATCTCAGTTTCTTCTGGTTTTATAAGAAGGCATAATCTTGAAATACCTCTGAAAAACAGCCAGGAAGTTCATTTTCAAACAACCCAGAAATATGTGCTAAGCCAGAATTCCTGTGAAAATGTTGTATAGTGTTCTTAATGGAAACTTAATACAAAATTAAAGGTCATATGACAAATAAATTTATAACCCCCCTCCCAAAGACCAGTAATTATTTCTATCTTTTTCTTTGGATAAATATTATTTCCAGAGAAATTGTTCAGCTTGTTCGCAATATGAGAGATGGGTGAGAATGAGTACCGTAGAGAGTTGGAAAGGCCCATTTTACAGGATTGTTCTCAAATTGGGTGATCAAATTCCTCTCATCCACATGTCTTGTGTGTTGAATTTTTAGCTATCCTGTCTTTCCAGTGTGTGTCCTAGAGATTGCAGTCATTGGTTTATCAGTTATAAGTCATTATGCTTTATATTCCTATGTATATTGTCAAAACTTGCTATGGTATTACTTGACCTGACTGTTTTCTGGGGATCATAATTCTATTATTCTAGAGTCTCAGACACAAATCCTTTAGATTAGTAGTTCATAACCTTTATTGTGGCTCACAGATACTTTTGAGAAGCAGAGGAAAACTAAATCCACAACCATGGATCTGCATTGCACACACACACACACACTCACACATACTTTTGCATGGACTGTGAGAGAGTCATACCCATATGGAAACCTAGTTCATGTGTACGATGAAATTACCCCTTCAAACAGTGTTTGTCTGGAATCTGAATGAGAAGCTTGAATAGTACTTGAAAAACAAATCTGAAATAGCGGAATGTTATTAGAGGATGAGAATGAACAGAAGGTGGAGATAAGGAGGAGAGAGAAGGAAAAAGCTAAATTAAGATTTAACTCCAAATTTATCAGTATATTTTTAGCATCCCATTATTATGCCTTTACCATGGGTTATACCAGTGTTTTAGCCAGGTACTTTATAAACTTACCTTAAAATCTCCAAATAGTCCATGAGATTTTGGACTTAAAAATTTTTATAACTTAATAGCTTTTGTTCTTTAAAAGGTGAGCAAACTGAGGTCCATAATTAAGCATTGATGCAGAGCTGGGGTTAATAGTGCCTTCTTTCAGATTCCTAATTTTATCACTCTTTCCTCTTTTCCAAAGAGTTTGATGAATTTTCTATCACCTTGTTTCAAGAAACACTTATTTTAATTGAAGACCGATATGCAATATGGTATCACTATGGTCCAGAGCAACTTTGGGTGTGGTAAAAGAGGCAAGGAACTTCTACTAAAGGGAGGCTGGGTCTTTTCCCATAAGCTGGTTCCTGAGCACCTTCTCTTTCCTGAGCTCTTGGCTAAGTAAGTAGGGCGATTGTTGAATGGAATAAAGATAAATTGATTCATCCTCCAGGTAAAGAGGGAATTAATTGCTCTGCTTATGGGCACCATAAATTATTGCTTAGTACATTTTCTGATAACCCATGGCCAAGAAAAGGATGTCCCTGTCATTGACAAAATTTGATTTGTACCCAGACTCATGGCATCCTGCTAACATGCATATATAACTGGCCGCTGGAAATAGAATCATTTTTACTGACTTGCTGGAAGGACTTGAGGAAAAAAGAAGTACCTCAAAATATCTTCTTCATATAAACTGCAAATAACATCTTCTCAAAAGGTAGCCAACAATCACAAAACAGCTCAAAAATGTCACCGTTATAGAATTATGATAGTTGTCCATATACAACTACTACTAAAATGTGGCTAGAGACTCAAGGAAGTCACCAAAACAATTAAGAACCAATGCAATTAACCTTTACATTTTGACTTTGACCCAATCTTTATAACTGGTCCTTCAACTCTGGAATATCCCAGCCCAGAACGTAAGTATGTTTGTTTGCACACACACACACAAATGCACGCACACACAGACACATATATTCTTGCTCAGATACACCAACTGCAATAGCATTTTTAATTGAAAAGCATAAATTTGGACTGCTAAATCTATTAACGATTTGTTTTAATTAGGAACCCAGCTGCTTCCTGAGATTTTGCAGTCTGGGTTTCAGAACTTTTGCCATACTGAAAATGAGTCTCCAGTGGGTTGCTTCAGTCTTTCAGATCAGCATTTTTAAAGACTTGTTGGAAGGGGGAACTGCAAATGCTTCTCTGCTGTAAAATCACAGCTGCTTTTGTCCTTGGGTGAGGACGGGCTGCTTTGTTCATGTAGCCAGCCTGACCCTGACCTCTGGCTCGGGCACGTGAAGTCTAGCAGACCGCCTGTTCTTTGGGTCATTTTGCTCATAGACCTTGCCAACTTGGCTCACAAGGATGCATTATCAATGCTGATTCTGAGAACACTACTTATTCCATTGTCAATAGGGGGAGCTGTTACTTAATTGAAGTCTAAAGCATAGAGCGTCTCCATATTTCTTTTACTATTTCACTAGCTGAGGAGATAGTTCTATGCAAGTCAGTTCAAGGAGGTAGGACCTGAGAAGCAACAGTGGCCTCTTTTATAATGTTTTCCTAATAGCAGCAATGCAACTTATCTTTTGGATAACATTAAACAGAGTCTAACACATCTCATTCATCAGCAAACATGGAATCCATTCATTATTTGCCTCTCCACTTGCTCATTTATTTCTTCCATGATTATTGGTTGACTATATGTAAAATTTCACGGTGCGAGGAACATGAAGATTAACATGGTTCACTTCTGTCTTTCGGGAGATTATAGTCTAATGTATGAAACACAGAGGCTGAGGAAAAAAAGGTTATTGTAGAGTTTGACAGATGCTAATAGGATCACATACAAAATGTTCTGGGAAAATGGGTAAGATGATTGGGATGGGCAATGTGATTCAGGAGAGACTGAGCATGTGGTACCAGGAATGTCATTATTCCATATGGGTTGAATGAATATTCATAAAAAGAAGAAGATGACTAAATGGATGGAAAGAAAAACGAGCAGACAGGGAAGAGGGGGGAGAAGATCAGGTTGTCTAGGAAAAGTGGTTGAAGAAGGGACATGGCGGTATTGGGAACCATGAGGAATTAGACAGCATTAGAGCAGGGAAGCATGGGAAGAAACTTCTCTGGTGCCAAGTGATCCTTGTAAGAGAAGAATGAAGGTGCATATGAACAACTTATGCGCCATGCTAAGAACTTAGACATGGTTACCAAGAAGCTGCTGCGCCATGCTAAGAACTTAGACATGGTTACCAAGAAGCTGCTGCATGAAGGAAAGATGAAGTCATATCTGAATTATCTAGATTGGTCATTTGGGCACTGACGTCTATGATGGTATAGAAATGTGAAACAAGAAGCAGAACAGAAAAATACACTTGAAGACATTTTTCAGTGATATGAAACTCATCCAGAAATTTGAACTAAGGATTGTGCCAGATTGGATATTTGGAAAACAAATCGATAGTACCTAGCTACTAACTGACTGTGGGGCATTAACAATGTTTTATGGAAAAGTAATCTACAATGTACTCTTTGGTGAGTACAGACACATTTTTCTATTCTTTTCCAAAACATTGATGTATATTGATCAACTGTAATGGATTGCTTGCTAGCTATTTGAAGCAGTATTACAGCAATTTAAAGAAGATGACAATAGAGGACAGCGTTTTGCCTACCCAATGTATAAATTCAATTATGGTTGGGATATTTAGAAGTGCTATATTTGGATTCCTGTCAGCACATTAGTAACTTTTAAATCTATTAACACCAAATATTATCTCAATATTAAATAATAGGAAATAACTGTCAAAGAGGAGTTGTTCAGTGACATGCTGTGCATCCTCAGTAACCACTTTCCCAGCAAAATCTCATGAGCAAAGTTTCACTGGGTCATTGCCAGGTTCTCTCAGGTATTGCCTCTGGCTGCTTTCATGTTACAAGGGCAGAGTTGAGTCTTTGTAATAGACCGTATTGGGGGTGGAGGGGGTGGTCTTAAGTATTTACTAGCTGCCCCTTTACAGTAAAAGTTTGTGGCAGGGCCTCCCTGGTGGAGCAAGGGGCTAAGTACCGCACTATGAAACATCCGCAGCCACAGTAACACGAGTTCCATCCCCGACCATGGAGCTGACCAACCAGGTGTGGCAGACCTCTCCTGCCTCACCCACTGCTCCCTTTAGCAGTGTATTTCAGTCCATCTGGCTGATCTGAAACCCACTCTGTCTCAGGTGAATCCTCTCATCCCAGGCACCTCTTGCCTGTACCCCATTTCTTGTATGCATAAATAAATACATCTTTCAAAAAATCAAGAAGTTTGTTGCTCCCTGCACTAGAACTATGCATCCCTCCTACTTGTGAAGGCTGAGGCCACCCTAGAGTGAGCAAACTCATGAGTGCCATTTTTCCAAGCATATGTGCTGATTCAATTTCTTTGTCACATTCTGGTAATTCTTGCAAAATTTCAGACATTTTCATTATGACTTTATCTGTTATGGTGATCATTGACCTTCTGATCTTAGATGCTGCTGCTGGCATTGATTAGGATGCCACGGACCGTGCTCATGGAAGACAGCTTTGTGCACTGGTTGATCACCACCCAGCATACCCCCATCTCCCTCAAACCTTTTCCTGGGGCCCAACAATATTGAAATTAGGCCAATTAATAATCCTACAATGGACTGTAAGAGTTCAAGTTAAAAATGAAGTGATTGATGAAGCAATCTTCATTGATGTTTTGTTTTGTTTTTTAACAGATTGCCACAGTTATAAACCTCAGCATAAAGTAAACATAAATTTTACAAGGCCTGGGCAACCAAATTATTCACGTGACTTGCTTTATTGAGATATTGTTTGATTGTGGTGATCTCGAACCAACACTGAAATATCTCTGATGTGCGATTGTATCTGCGAGTTCTTATCCTAGAGAGTCCGAAACTGGAAAATCAAAGGAAAATGTGCTAATTATTTGGAAAATGGATATAGTCCTGTCGCATTTCTTATAGACATTTAGGCAAAATGGAGAAATACTCATAACTCTTTTGTAGAATATTTATCCATTCGGGCTACTGGCTTGTATGAGATGGAGGTATTTCATGTGTGACTGTCCAAGAACAGTGAGTCTAGAAGAGTGGGGTGACCTGGTGAAGGGTCACAGGATCCTACAGACGTCTGCCACCATCTGGGCACCCCAAGGAGCAGCCACAGGAGGGCAGCAAAGTCACATGACATTAAAAATATTTACTTGCAAGCATGAGTCGTGGGCAGTGTGTAGTTTAGTAATTTGGCCTTTGGCATTTACTGTGATGGCCACCGACCTCCAGTTGGGATTTCTTCACAAATGTATATGCCCAATAATCTTTAGTGGTCCCAAAAAACAAGACTCAGAAGTGAAATCTACGGTTGGGACAAGTCAAACAGGTGAAAACAAAGAAGAGGTTGGTGAGGACAGCGCGCCAGTAGGTGCTGGTACAGGTTTCACCGCACAGAACAACATGGATACACGGTCATGTAAATGTGTAATGTTCTCATTTCGGCTGATTCCTTCGCAGGAAAAAAGATGCGCTATACAACCCTTCCAGAGGAAAATACAGTGCCCTTATTATTTTTTTTTTTCTTTTTAAACAATGACCTTTGAGAAGTAGTATTTGTTTTCTTTTTCTGTTTTTTTTTTCCCACAACATACATTTACTTTGTAGCTTATTTGTTCCCAAATATGACACTAGAGACAGGAGCTAGGGTGTAAGAATAAAAAAAAAAAAATAGTGACCGATTTATTTTACAATTTTAAAGTTATACCCAAACCAAGAACAATAACCACCTCTGAAAAAAAGCATAACTAAAATGTTAAGTTTCTTTTCCCCCATTCTTTGCCTTAGCTTTAGCTATATATTAAGCTACTTGTTCTAAGGTATTGACAACCGAATCTTTTGTATGGAAACAGAAGTGTCTCATTGTATTTTATTTATTTTTTTGGAAGTAAAACATGACTTTAAAGTAAATTTGTACTATATATTACACTAAACGTCAAAGTCATTAAAATACTAATGTTTATATTACAGCTGAAGTAGTCCCTTCGTGAGTGTGACCTGGCTACTCTTGACTGTGTCCTAATTACCTCTTGTCACTGGTACATGTTTCTTGTTCGCAAGTGTATCTGCAATAAATGTTTGCTGAAACAATTACTTTTATATTCCTGATATTTTAAGGAAAAAGTTAATAATTATTTGCTACTTCTTGACCAGGATCAATTTTAATCTTTCCAACTGTTGAAAAATGATTGCTAGTTAATTCTAACATTTAAAATGTGAATTATTTTTATTATTAATTTGTTCCAACAGTCACAGCCTTGGCCTTTGGGAGGTTGAAATGCTAAATATAAGTCTTGTATTGTGTTTTAAACAAATTTCTCTAGAATAGTTCAGTTTTCTGATCTTGCCTCCTCTAAGATTTGTATACTTTTCCTGTTTCAATGAAATTACAATAATTCTCCAAAACAATTCCTGTGGAAAAGATATATTAAAATCATGGCCATACTTCCTCTAATTAAAAACAAACAAAAATCAAATAAAGAAGTGAAGAAAGACAGAGGAAAAAAAAGAAAGAGGGAATATTTGCTCAGTACAAGAGCGAGCTTTGCTCTTCTAAACCTTTGTTTCTCCAGCCCCTTCAAAAGAGAATGTGGTTGAGAGCAGCAGCTAAAGCTCTTGCTCTTGAGAATCTCACACTTTAAATAAAAACGATAGGGTGGCATTTTATTACAAGGTGAGATGTGGCATTTGGACTTTAAAAAATGCCCTGGGGCTCTAGATCAGAAAAAAAGACACAGCTATTAGCCAGAAGAAGAAGATTCTATTTTCTTAGCAGCAGGTCCACATAGGATATATGTATTTGCATTGCAGATAAATATACAATGGTGATGTTTCTACATAACTGGGAAAATAAAACCACATCACAGTAAACTAGGATAGAAAAAAGGGCCTTATTTAAGAAGTCAATTAGACCCTTAGTGCAAAAGCTTCTGCCAATTATTTGTGCTGCTAAGGGAACAATTAATAAAAGGCATACAGTTTTTAAAGATGAATTTTAGTAGCATTTAGTTAAATTGAAAGGAAAGCTCCTGTTGGTACTTTGATTTGGATTAAATTGCAATTATTTAATAATCTAGGGAGATGTGACACATTTATAATATTATCTTCTAGCCAAGGACAAACTATTTCTCCCCATTTATTTATGTCTTCCTTTGTGGTCTTTCAAAGACATGAAAAGTTTTAGGTTTTCTTTCTCCATCTTTCTCTCTAAATCTCTCTCTCTATATATCATATAAGATATAGATTAGCTATGGTTATATGAAAATAGAGATTACACATGTATTTTTAGGTTTATTATCATTTAGATTATTTAATTTTATTGTTATATTTTACTACTTCCATGATGTTATCTGGCTCTTTTTGTACATTTCGTAAAAATATATTTGAACATATTTTGGTCTTGAGACTAAAGAGTTTGGTGATGAAAGGAATAGAATACAGAGTTCAAGATGGATCTCCTTACATGTGTCTATTTAGTGGGTCATAAAGCTACCATTTCAAATCAGTTGGATGAAATGGATTTATGCTTAAAAAAAACAAGTTATTGCTAAGCAAGACAAGTGAGCCAAAAATGAGAAGATAAATAAATCTAAGTACATAAAATCTAAAAATTTTGATGGCAAAATATCACAAGGTAAAAATACAAATAGCAAACTGGAAAAAATTATGACAGATGGAAGACTAATTTCATCAATATACAAAGAACTTCTACATATCAGTGTAGAAAGCAAAAATCACAAAAATCAAATATAAAAATGGGCAAAGGACTCAAGCAGGCAATCCTGAAGAAAATAAAAACAAATGGAAAACAAGAGGGAAAACACAAACCTGATTCATTTTGAACAAAATAAAGCAAAATCACATGGCAAATTCTCCCATGAGATCATCAACATTTTTAAAATATTTATTATTGTTGATAGATAGATGGGAGGAAATGCATTTTAGTCTTATAAACTGCAGTAAAATTTGGGCAATAATACAGAAATGTTCATTACAATTACAAACCTACTTGCCCTATGAGAAATTCCAGTGTTCTGACCAGTATATTAACACACATTTTAAAAAGTTATACATAAATCTATGTTTTGCAGTGGTTTGAAAAAAAACTATTAAAGAAATCATTTTGTACATGTATGTGAGGTCAGCTAAACAACTGATGATGGAATACTAGGTTCTCATTAAAGCATTAAGTAAAGGTATACATGTGTTGATTTAGAATGTCATCCAGGATATAATGACAGGTATAAAGGGCAGGAGTGTGTTATAATTGTACTTGTGCTTTTTGTCTTTTACTTTTTGCAATCTTATTTCAAAGATTCCAAGACATTTGATTGATAAATACTTGGATGATGAGGCTATGTTTTGGGAATTTTCCATTTCAGTTTTTGAACCAGTTTGTCCATTCTTGAGCTGATATGTTATTCTGGTTGCAATAATTTGTTTTTCTATTCTCAGACATTTATTTTGAACTTTGAAATATTTTTAAGTAGTTAAATCATTGAGACAATGATTATAATTGCATGATTTGTGTATTAATTTGATAAAAATTGGCTTATTCACTGTATTAAGGATCTCTTTCCAGAATTATAAACTGAACTTTTATTTAGTTCTTGGTTTGTATCTCTCAATAGGACTCACAGTTGTCATACCTGATCATGTGCCTTTCTTTTACTTTTTTCCCCCACCACTATTCCTTAAGCCCCTTTAGTCCTTCCTCCCTCCTCTTCTCTATTAACCTCAGAAATCACTCTGTAAGTTTCTGATAACTTTTTTATTTTGCTTTGTTAAATCATCCACTGTGAAAATTCCAGTATCTATCTTTGTTATTCCGACTTGGTTTGCTACAGGTAATTTCCCAGAATTCCTGCTATTTTGTGATCAGTGGCAACATTTCACTTGTATTTGTGTTTAATAGACACATCTGTGCAGTTTTCAAGGAGTAGGGATGAACTAGAGTGTATGTTTATGAAGAGATGGTGTGAGGTGATTTTCTAGGGTGATAGAATTATTCTGTATCTCAGCTCTTATGTATCCTCCGTGTGGTGGTTGTAGCACAAATGTACACCTATGTTGAAATCCACAGAGCTGAAAATTATGTCAGCAGCATGTTAGATCTGGAAGTTCCAGACTCCCTTTCCTCCAGGGAAATATTAGCTAAACAACTAGAAGGAAACTAAACAGGGCCTCTGAAATGAAAACTCTGTGTAGCAACCAAACTCAATGAGGAAAAAAATCATGTTTGAAGTGGTAAGAAATTTCATGACTTTTTTTTTCAAGTAACAAACATACTTTAAATAGAGCTACAGATGAAAACTTCTAAAGGTAAATAGCTATCTCAGTCCCTATGTTAGAGCTATATCTGGGACAGTCTTGAGAAATGGTTTACTGGTTATTTTCATTATTTCACTTAGTTTGCAATACAAGGTATTGTATCACTTAATGTCATAATGAAATTCATTAAGTTCCCTACCCCTTTCCCTCCTTGATATTTCACAGTATAGTTAGAGGGGTGCAGCACCTCATCCCATTCTTTCTGCAAGTCAGAAAGATAGAGAAGACTTGACTTGCAACATTATAAACTGTCTACAGGCCCCTTGATGGATTAATCTCTATGATCCAACCTGAAGCCCAAATTTCCAAAAGTGACTTGAATCTCAGGCTAGAAAAAAGATCTTAGATGTGACAGACATGGTTAGTGAAAACCATGCAGATTTACAGATACCTGGAAGCTAGAAATTACAGGTGAAATTATGAAATGTAACTAACATCTATTTTGAGATTCAAGAACAGCATCAGAAGAGACACACGTGTTGTCAGCCAGAGGTCAGAAGCTGTTCAGTAAAATAGCTAAGACTCAAGAAGTACAAGTGAGCCTCTTAAGGAAATTAAGATATTTAAAAACAACCATGTATACTAGGAACTGGGTGTGGTGGTTAGGGAGAAAACAGCACATATTAATACAATCTCAGTGGAGACACACACCCAGAAGAGGTCTCAGAAGATTGTGAGCTTTCATACCTGACTGATTAATGGCAGTATCCCCCCATACAGAGACAGTCTACAAAGACTACAAGTGTGACTTTGCTTATCAAAAGCTACATTAACAACAAAGATTACAAGATATACAAAGAAATAGGAAAATGTTGCCCATAGAAATGATCAAAATACATGCCTTTAAGGAACACAGACTTTCAGACTTATTAGACAAAGACTTTAAAACAACTGTCTTAAGAAAAACAAAGAGGTAAAGGGCATGGACAAATCAATAAAGGAGATCATGAAAACAATAGTCATGAGTTACTTAAAGAGGTTTTGTCAACAACAGATCTCATACATGGCTGTGGTCCCAACAGCTGTACCTAAAGCCTACGTGTGAATGTGTGTAATCACACACTGATGAAATCATCACCAGCATATTTCTCAGAATGTATCCCCATCACTATGCAATGCATGACTATATATACATGAAATCAGGACATCATCAATGAGATAGAAATTATTTTTAATAATCAAATTCAACAACCACCTTAACCAGGCAGAAAAAATAATCTGCATGCATACAGAAAATTGAAATGATCAAATCTAAGGAGCAAAGAGAATGAATAGTGAATAGTGTTTAATGGATTTATGGAATATTATCAACTAGATCAATATATGAATTATGGGAGTCCCAGAAAGGAAAGACAGAAGAGGCTGAATGTGAAGAAATAATGGCTGAATATTCTTCAAATTTGATAAATTACATGGTTACATACAAGCTCCAATTAAAAAAAAGGTAAAGAGACTCACAGTGTGAAATGTGATAATGCAGTTTCCAAGCCAAAGCAAAGGAAGAACCTTCAAAGAGAAAGCAAAGAAAAAGTGGCTGGCCACAGTGAGAGAAATGAAAAAGCACCATAAGGAAAAAAAAAGTTGCCAACTGAGAATTGTGCAGATAGAAAAATTAACCTTAAAATATAATTAAGAGATGAACACATCCTCAGTAAAGCAAACACTGAGGGCATACTATCACTAGAATGATCCTAGAAGAAACTCTAAAATGATTTCTTCCTATTGAAATGAAAAGATGCTTGATATTAATGCAAAGTCATATGAAAATATAGTCTTACAATAAATATAAATATATGGGCAAATATAAAAAGCCATATTATTATATATTGACATAATTGACACTATTTATTCTTTTATAGGACTCAAAGAAAACCATAAAATTATTATGTCTATGCTAATGGATAAAGATGCAACCTGTGACAATAATACAATATTTGGTGGGTTGGGGCAAAGTTAGAAAGGAGTGTTTATATATGATTGAAGTTAAGTTTTTAATTTAAAACAGACTTATAATTTTAGGCTATTACATATAATTCCCATGGTAATAAAAAGGAAACTTCTGTTGAATATAATCAAAATTAAAGCAGAAGGGAATACGGGCTTCCCACTATTCAAGCTCCAACAGAAACCAGCTGGCCTGGTAGATAAAGTTATTGAATCCATAGGTGTGAGTTTCTCTGGACACAAAATGGAGCAGAAAATGGATATAAAGTGGTTGACAAATGGAACATAACTGATATATAACTCGAGTTATTTTAAAAATCAGAGAACAGTTGTTTAAAAAATTAAAGAAAATATTAATTTTTAAATCTTTCCTTGACTGGACAAACTACTTCTTCCTTAACCCTCATGAACTTTGCCTATCTCAGTTCTAGATGCTAGGACTCAGCAGTGCCACCAACACCTTACAAGTTCCCCAATCTGCCAGGTAATTGGGCAAGTTTCCTATGTTTACCACTTCCTTTTGCTAGATAATTCCTGGATTACTCTTCCATCCTACCTCCCACCATGTCAGCCTATGATAATAACACTTAAGAAACACAGGTTGTTTATATTTTGGTGGAGAGGACGTACTATCAATTTGCACATTAGTGAGCCCAGCTATTGCTCTCTTCTATCAAGACCTATTGAGTGGTGGCTGGAGAGATATCTGCAGCTCAGAAAAAAAAAAATACTTAGCTGTCTGATGAAATGTTTTAAATGCATAGGGTTCACCTTGGGGTTGGCTGCTGTTCAGATTTTATCCATTAATAACACACAGGGCTGCTCTGTACTCTCCAGGGCTGATAGGAAAAATAGTACTACTTACAGGTCCTTGCTTTGCCTGAGGGAGGATATTTCAAATGCAGGTTCCTATACACAAACATGTATGTATGTGGGCACACCTAGTTCAAGTGCATGTAATGGTGCTTTCTGAAATTCTTTTTTCTTAAATGACACATAAGATGGTATTTCCATTTTAAGAAATAAGATGATGTGTATGTCAGTGTGAATGCCTAACCCTGTGTTTTACCCTGACACACAGAGTTACATGAGCATCTTCACATGTTTCAAGTCATTTGATATCATTATCTGAATTGGATGGAGAAGAAGAAGATGGAAAGTGATCTTTTTCTCCTCTTTACCCTCCTGGACTCTAAATTGACATTTGATTTTAAATGCAGAAAGTTAGAATGGCTTTAAGAAATCACTATAAATGTATTACCTTTAACAGTTGGTAACATTTATGTTTTTAACATATTTCCATTTTTATTCCCTCTCAGTCTTTCTTTGGGACACTTAAAAAAATCATTTAAATAAGCAGCACTAACTGGCTGGATGTATCCTATAGGTCAGTCTTTGGCAGCATTTCACTAATAAATGATTCTGTGCACAAATTCCCGAACATAGATAATGAAGCCATCTGAATTGTTCTGTGCGTTTTAACTAAATAGCCATTTTCTATGAAGAAGAACTATTTAGTGTTAATGAGGATTTTGAGGTTTTCAATGTACAACAAGTATGTAAAGAAAGTGAAATACATGAAGAAAGTCATCATTTTTTTGTGCGTGAATTGTTCTGTGAAACAATTACATCTAAAACAAGGAAGGGATGCCTTTAATGCTTTACTACTTAACAACTGAAAAGTGATATGCTCATCTCCAAAACTCAACTGCTTTCAGTTGATTTAATACTTTTCAGTCAAATCATTCTATAGTAAATATGTATTTAAACTATACTATTATAAAGTACTCTAAATATGTTAAAGAGCTAAAGTTAAGAAAAGATGTGTCCCTATCCCATTCCAAAATATGGAATTCATCCTCTCAGAGAAGTTTTTCAGAACTACAGCAGTGGTCAATCTCAAATCATCTGTGTTGGATTAAACAATGTGCAATTTACTTCTCATTACCCATATTAAAGTTTTAGTCTCAAATTGAATTGTCATATTTTTTTTTCTTAACCAAAGAGAAGTTCCCTGAACTAGTGTGGACTAGAAACGTTGAGCGTACAGCCAAAATTGCTGTTGAGTCAAGACTTAATAATACTTATTCACTAATTAAAAAAACCCTATAAAGATACTAAAAGAACATAATGCCTTAGAAATGTTTCCACACATATGGTATGTTTATTTTTAGATGTTTCTTGTATTTCTTTCTCATAACTTGGCATAGAACTGACATTGAATTCCTGGCTTTGACACTAACTGTGTGACCTCGGGCAAAACATTTAGCCTTTTTAGGTATCAGGTTTTTCAATCTGTACAGTGGAGATAGTAAACACTTCACAGGGGTTACATAAGGATCAAGAGAGCTGAAATATATTTATTCTTTTTAAAAAAGCTTTTGGTAAAATGTCATAGAAGAATATGTTTATGGTGTGAAAGAGAATGATCACACTAAGAAGAAAATAGACTAAGGGCAAAATTTTATTTTTCCAGCCAGACTTCTTTCTATTTAATTATTAATTTCTACCTTTCCAAAGGTCAGTAAAGGCATAACTACGACAAAAATATCATTAGAATCATGATATAAGGACAGAATCCAAGTGATGAAATGATGACAATTCAACTTAAAGACAGTCAGAGTTAGGGGTAGCTGAAGACAGTGTCAGAAATCCAGCTATAAAGTCTCCTTATTATAACATAAAACAAGACAAAACAGCAGAAAGGAATTAAGATATATGTGAAAAGACATGTTCAGCATAACTTGAAAAAGACAATATCTAACATTCAAAACTGCTGTTAATAAAAACAAAAATCAACAAACTCCCGTGTAATACCTCACACTCTGCCACAACTGCCTCCTGATGTAAGGCCCCCAAGAGAAAACTACACAGTTTTTCAGGGTGTCAAGAAAAACTGTGGAGAAATACAGAAGATGAAGGCCATGGAGAGGACTGTTTGTCTTAAAACTGTGCCAGAAAAAGCAACTCTACCCAGAGTCTAGAAAGTAGCCATGTGGGTCTAGGCACGGGCTCATGGGAAGGGTTTTCAGTGTATGTGTAAATTAAAGTAGCAGGTCACATTTAACAAGAGAGGCATAATTTAAAGGAATGGGGGAGACTTAAAAGGACAGGTGCAACTACAAGGGGCCATCTTTTAAATGCACAAATTGAAGGAGAGGAAAAAGAGAGACATGAGAAGCATTTGGCAATGGGGAGTGATGGTTAAAAAAAGAAAATGGGGGGTGTCAATTAGGGTTCTGGATGTCAAAAATGAGCTTTAATTGAAAAGTTTACACATATCTCCCACCCCTACTACCCCCCCCCAAAAAAAACAATCAAATTAAAAATGATTGCTCTAAATATCTGGAGTTTGTGTGTCTTTTTTTCCCTCCTTGAAGGACCATTGCATCACAACATTATACAACGTTCAGGAGTGTATTTTTTTAAACTAGTATTTATTGATATATGAGGATTCTAATAAACTAGAAATTATGTAAGCATCACAATACACACAAAATTCAACAAATAGAAAAACTTTATACAGAGATATTGCAGAATAAAATTTCATACATATTAAATGTACATAAGCATAAATGGAATTTGTTTCATTGTACCCTTTGATGAAGGAAAGCAAGACAAAAATTATAGCTAATATTTAAAAATATAATCCATGAACACTTAGAAATAGAAAAGTGGAGACATAAAATTATTGAAAGAGTTTCTGGAAAAATTAATACAAATTTTCCACATTAATCCAACTCCTAAAATCATTTTTATAGTCTTGACATTTGAAGGTCCAATTAACTATATGAAACCCATGATTCACAAAGACCCAAAGTAGCCAGTCTTCTCCAAAAAGAATGGAAACACCGAATGCCCATAATTCAACTACACTACAAAGTTATTGTAATCAAAAGAATATGGTATTGGAATAAAAAAAATACAAAAATCAGTGGACAATTAAAAACCCAGAAATAAATCCAGGCTTATATGGACAATTAATTTATGATAGAGAAACCAAAAGTATACAATGGAATAAGGCAAATCTGTTCAACAAATGGTGTTGGGAAATCTCAACAGTTTGCAGAAGAATGAAAGTAGGCCACTAACATACTATACACAAAAAAATTAACTCAAAATGTACAAGAGTGTTACATGTAAGGCCTGAAATCACAAACTACAATAGAATAAAACAGGCAAGACACTCCATGACTCTAGCTTCACTGACGCCTATGGGAACTCACATACAAAGGCAAGTGAAACAAAAGTAAATATTAAAAAAAAAAAATGGAACTACATCAAATTAAAAAGATCTGCACAGTGAATGAAGCTATCATTAAAACAGAAAGATACCTTCTGAATGGGCAAATGTATTTGACCATATACATTTGACAAGGGGAAAATATCAAATTTCTACACAGGACACACATAACTCAATTAAAAATAAGCCTATCAAAAAATGGGCAAAATAATTAAATACACACCTATCCAAAGAAGATATACAGATGGCAAGTAGGTATATGTAAAAATGTTCATCATTTCTTATCAGGGAAATACAAATCAAAACCATGAGATGGTGCCTTACATCCTTGAGAATAACCCATAGACTAAAAACAGCACATGTTGGAATGTTTATAGAGAAAAGGAAACTCATACACTATTGACAGGAATGTAGACTGGTCCAGGAAGTATGGAAAATTATGGAAGTTTCTCAAAATATTAAAAAGTAGACCTACAATATGCTCCAACAATTCCATATTAGGCATCAATCTGAAGTATTCACAAACACTAAATCAATAGTATATATGCATGCCTATGCTCATTGCATCATTATTCAAAATAGTCAAGGTGTGGAAGCAACTTATATACATAGGGTCCAAGAGTGGATAAAGATGATGTGCTCTGTTTGTGTATGTGTAAATATAGACTTCATATACATATTTCATATGATTATGCATATATACATAAACAATGAAATACTACTTAAATATAAAAAATAAGACCTTTCCATTGGTGACAACATGTATAAAACTGGAGGGGATTATGCTTAGTGACATATATCACTAGATACATATCAGATGATTTCAATACTGCATGGAATATAAAGAAACAAAACAGAAAAGACAAAAATAAATGAATACTCTACAAATTGGACTCCAGAACTCTAGGGGTGATGTAAGAGGTGGGGAGCAAAAAATATAGGGACCTTATACCCCCAAATGTTAATTTATACCCCAAAATCATATAGTATCATAAACCAACATTACCACATCAAAAGCAATACAATTAAAAGTAAATGAACAAAATAAAGAGCAACATTGAAGAACAAAATATGTAACTGAATTTTTGTTTTTAAATATTGTTCCTTTATTGTCTATGTTGCTCTTATAAAAATCTGATGCCATTCTCATTATCTACCTTAGATTAGTTGCTAGATATTTTTAGCTGAAATGTCTGAAGATTTTTGGCTTTATCATTGAAATATACTAGTTTTATGAGGGTATTCTTGGAATTAATTATTAGGGATTGTTAATCTTACTATTTTGAGTGAAAGGTTATATATTAATTGAAATTTCATATTATAAATAATACACATTAAAATAGCTGTCCTACTTAGTAGAATCTATGGAATATATGTATTGAAAGACATCAGAGGAAAATTTATAATATAAATTATCTTCATGTATATAAATAGAAGAATGAAAATAAGTGAATCATCTCAAAATTAGAAGAGAAAATTAAATTTAGAAAATCAGAAGCCAAGAAATTTAAAAATAAGGCAAAAATTGATGGGATAATGAATAGAAACAAATTTGTAGTTAATTCTAAATCCTAGTTTTTGGAAAAACTTATAAAATAGACAAACCATTTGCTACGTTAATCAAGAAAAAATTAGATACAAAACAAGGAGTAACAGAGAAAAATAGACTCTGAAAAATGAGAAAATTTAAAAATTTGAAGAGACTACTTGGCAGATTTCTCTGCAAATAAATTCTAGATAAAACCTAGATAAAAAGAATAATTTCCTATGGAAACCCACTAGAATGAAACCCATCCATCATAAACAAAAAGCTTAAAAAGACCAATCTGTATTAAAAGAGGAAAAAATGCTATAAAGAAAATGTGTCACAAAAATCACCAGGCCAGATGGCTTCCCAGGGCTGTCTACTATGTATTCAAAGATCAAAGAGAAGCTCTATATATTAGCTTGGAGCATTGGAAAGAAAGGAAAACTTCCCAAATTATTTTTAGAAGGAAGTTTGACATTGATAATCTAAACCTCATAAAGGCACTATAAGAAAGGAAATTGATGCTTCCCATGCATATCAAAACAAAAGCATGATATAAAGTGTTGTAGAAGCCAAATTAGGAAAATAATGCACTATGACACATGAAACTTAATTCTAAGGATCTAATCCCTATGACCTAATCTGCCACGATCCTCTCCATCCCCTGCCTTACCTCCCACTCACTCATTTATTGACCCAGTTTTCAATCCTTTGCTCATTGAATTCATTTGCTCATTGAATCCTTTGAATTCATTGGTCCTCAAAGGAAACAAAAAAGTAGATGTTCAGAGCACCAGGAGTGAGTACAAGCTGCAGCAGACTTGATGCACATGTATGTAAACATTGCTGTACTCTGGTTTAAGTGACAAATGTCCTAGCCATGTTGCTAATTTGTTCATATGGAAATTCTAACCCACTGGGATGAGCTGTCAAGTAGTAATCTTCATCCTGTCTTCTATGAGTCTCCTGAAGAGTAAAGAAACAGATGAAAGCAGGCTATAGATCCCTCACACCAACCTTCAAGTGGGGTGCAGGTCATGTAGTTCCCCAAACCCTATGGAAAGGCTACATTTTGTGTGCTCTCTCTGAATATACAGGACCCCAACACTGAATCCTATAATCTTCACAGGGGGGAACTTCTGAGTGGGACTATGAAAGGTTCTTCAAATTTCTTCTCACTTGGTTTCTTCAAGTTTCTTCAACTTTAGTTCTGCTGAAGTGGTGATGATACCCTGGGACAAAATCCATCAACATTGCCCAGAGTTATGTTTACTAACTTGTTATTACTAAGGAGAATGAACCAGAAAAAACAAGGTTTTCCAGGAATATAGATTTGGATTTGGACTTGTATTAGGTGACATTGAAGAAGATTCAGGGAAGCAGGAATCTGATCTAGGTTGGGCAATGCCAATGAAGGATAAGCTTTCCCCAAATGTGCATATAACCTCTACAAGATGTTCAGGGCAGTCCCAACCTTGTCACTTGGCCTGTGAATTATTTCTAGCTGAGGTCAATTAAAGTCCTGCAGGTTCACAAGAAATTTTTCCACTCCATTAATTACAGAGAAGAATGAAACTTAGGGATATTAACCAAATTAGGGATTTTATTAGAAATAACATTTTCTTTCAGAGAAACCTATCTGTATGGCAGGTAAATATATGGTCCTTACTATATGTGTCACCCTCTACTAGTCATGTAAGTTCCCCTTCTATATCTTTGAAGTACCAGGTGCCTATTCAATGCAATAGTTTAGGATGCATACCCCTACTTTTCCTCACTGACTTTGGAATCCCTTGTTCTCTGAAGATGCCCCAAATGTATGCTCTTATATTTTTTTTATCTGATTAATCTGCCTGATATTGATTTGTTTGTTTAATTATATTCCAGAGAAGTGAGAGGATTTATTTTCCTCCCCAACATTAGAAGACAGGGAAATTAGCAACTTGCAACTGGGCATACTTATTTTTACCTGGGAGGAGTAAAGTGAAATCTCACTGCTAAGGAAGCAGTAGAGAGGCATATGTTTTGTTATTCTTGTGTGGTATAGTTGCCTTTTAGTATCTGCATTGACACGTATTAACAGAGAGGTCTTGTACTAATGCTTGTCCCTCATGGTTGAGAAGTAGACTGTCCAACGTTACTATTATGTGAGACTGTGTTCATCAGGGGACATAAGTCCAGATGGTCTTGGCCAAGTGCTAGAAAGCTCAGTAAGAAACTCAGAGAGACTGGGCCCAATGAAAGGACTGCCACATTCAGGACATTAAGGAGAACAAAGGTTAACGTTTGGCAGTCTGGTGTCAAGACGGTGCTGCTGGGGAGCCTAAAGTCAATTCCACTGGTGGACACACAATCAACAATGGCATCAGCAACACCTTGTTCACTTGTTGGCTCATCCTTTCCAATATTTATCACCAGCCTTCCAGGTGGCATTTGTGATGTCATGGTCATAAACCCTCAGGGATAACAATAAACAAAACCTGGGGAAGGTGTCAGCTGCCCAAAACTGTGGGTGTGAACTCCCTTTGGCACTCTTACTGGGAGGTGAAGACCAGCGCCATCTCATTTTTGCAATGATTTCATGCTTTGATTACCTTGCCAGCTAGGAAGCCCCAGGCAGTAGTCCTGATTGATTAGTAGAGAAGGACTCACAGTAGCGTACTTATCTGTTACAGGGCAGGGAGAGGAGCACCCAGAACCCCCAAGCCTGCCCTCTCTGAATGGGTTTTGCCATCCGCCACATTAAGACAAACATACAAAACCTTTAATGGAAAGGAACTTTAATACAACTAGGGTACAATAAAGAAAGAACAAAGACTATAGTTACTAAGTTAAGCATCCAAAGTTACCCATCTCCTTGAGGGTAAAAGTCCAACCAAATAGGATTGGCCCAAAGCAAGGCCCAAAAACCTGGCACACATCTAAAGGACCTTTTAGTAGAGACCCATAGAAAAGGGTCAGAAAGAGTTAGACAAATTTGGGAGGAAAAGAGCAAAATTAAAATCAAGATGAAAGCTGCCATGGTTAGCCTCCCCACGGGTCTCTCACCCACATCTGTTCCAACCAGTTCAAGACCAAAAAGCAAGCACAGTTTCTTCACATGTCCCTCTGCTTCACGTGCCCTATCCAGGTCTCCTTGCTGTTCTCCATCTTCCCTTCTTCTCTTATCTTCTCTGCAGAAATCTTCTTATCCTTAGCTCCACCCACTTAGGGCGGAACCAGGATTTTGGGAACTTCCCCTTTTCCTGGGACCACCCTGTTACACTTAGAGACCTCTACAGAAACTGGAAGGGACTGGGAGGGAAGAATCTGGAAAACATTGCATCTCTCAGCAAAGAGGCAAAATAGAGAGAGAAAACCAAAAACTGTACAGCATGAGAAAGACTGAGAAAGACAGACCTTTCTCTTCTAATCTTCACTCACATTTGATGACTCTGTATTCACTGAAAATGATAACTAGGGTACTAACTGTTTCAGTTAGAAGAGAATATTAAGATTTTATGGGAGAAAAGAATCCTGAATCAGCCCATAGTGCCACCATGATAACTAGAGCAAAGCACTTATTGACAAATTCAGGAGAACCATAACCATGTCTTCATTAGCTCTGCTTCATGTTTAGAATTTCTACAAAGTGCTCTGTTTAAAAAAAGAAAATAAAGAGCTGAATTTCTTTGGCAGGAAAGTAATTGTGAAGTTTTTAAGTAAATGAAAGAGGCTCCCTTTGCATTGAAATGTAAAGCTTCCATTTCCTCTCTTTAAATGTTTAAAGGATTTTTTGTCAGTTTCAGCATGAAGAAACATTAAAATTCAACTCAGCTGAAACCCATAGTGGATAAAAAAAAAGATGTTAAATATCAGCAAATGGATCTGATAATCTGCAGAGTATTTCTGCTGTCAAAGAAGGACCATGGGATAAAAAACACATGTTCCGGATTTGACATCCCTTGGCATCTTGTAAATAGCCTACACAAATCCATACCTTAAAACTGCCAACACCAGCAAAATTGTGCCCAAGTTTCTACTAAGTTAAGCAAGCAAAGCAGAGAGGGGAAATGTGGCTAGATTGCATATAAAAACCTAAGGACCCCGAAAACTGACCTCAAACTCATTTTACCAAAAGATATTTACCACACTTTTGCAGAATTGTCTGTTGATTTATAATTCAAACAGCCTCTTGTAGTATGTATGTGTGTATAAGTAAATAAGAATACAGAGACTAGACGTGTTAAGAGAGGGGGAGAGGAGGATGGGCCGAGTGAGAATAATAATAATAATAACAATAATGCTCATCTGGCCCAGAGTTATAATACCACCTTCCTTAACGGGTAAATAAAGCACATTTCCCAGTGTGTTTTCAAATTCAAAAAATAAAACATTGATGGTCCCAGGGCAGGGACCTCTCCCTTCCTACCCAAATCCCCTGTGAGCCTTCCCCAGCCACTTGAGAACACTGAGACCCAGGTTACAGTGACTCTCAACATAGATGAAACTGCCTGTTTCCCCAAAACTCAAAGTTGTTTATTATTATTATTATTATTATCATCATCATCATCATCATTATTATTTAGTTTACGTACACAAGAACAGGAGTTTAAGCCAGAGGTGCAGGTGGTAGGAAGATTCACCAGTGACAAAGTGGGGAGCAGAACAGGCAGATTGACTGAAATACACTGCTGAGCTGAGGGAAGCAGGGGCCGAAACAGGAGAGGTCTGCAGCGCCATGTAGGTCAGCTCCCTGGAAGGGGGTTGAACTGGTGCAGCAGTGGCTGGTGACAGCTTGATAGTGCTAGGACTTAACCCCTTGAGCCACCAGGGAGTTCCCACTCAAAGTTTTGAAAATTTTATTCTAGCCACCATTTCTATTAAGTAATGGTGCACTATCTATCAAGGTAATTGACTATTGGAGTCTCTAACTAGGTCATGATATGCTGATATTACTTCTGAAGGACAGGCTTTCCCAAAATATTCAGAACAGATCTTGAATTATTTTGAGCTAAGGTCAGTCAAAAAAAATTTGAGTCCTCAGACTGAAGAAAAACTTTCACCACTCCCTTAAATGAGAATGAAAATTGGTAGCATTAACCATATTAAGGTTTATTTTCATAAATAGTCTTTCTAGCTGAGAAACCTATCTTTGGAGCATGCAAACAGGTCATACATATATGACATATATGTATATAAATTACCTGTAGATAAAACCAGGACAATTATATAATTACAGAGCTGTTTTCCTTTTATCATCTAAGCCTCCTCCCCTCTCCTTCAAGCTCAAGGTCCTTATCCCATTCCTTGACTGATTTTGCCCCATTTCCTTTTATATATATATCTATGTAGATTCTCCATACACATGTACACATGTAATTAGATTTGTGCTTTCCTCCTACTAATCTGTCAGATGTTAATGTTATTGCTCAACCAATATAAGAATAACTCAGAGGCGTAGAGAGGGAATTTATTCCTTGCCCCTACATTATCTACAGTGAGTTGCAATTTGGCCAAAGTATAAAGAAAATGATTTTTTTCTCCCTGCTGAAATTTTATTAGAGTAAATGTGCATCTTGATTCATGAAAAATGACAATGGCATTTACTGAAAATTCATTGTATAATAGATGGCTTGTAAACATTATTTTATGTCATTCATATGACAAGGCCACAAGTGAGGAAGTAGAAAAGATTGAGGTCTGCAAAGGTGTCCAAATTTCATACAACCAGGGAGTTACAAGGCTGAATTTTGTACACAGATATGCAGGATGGTAAACCCAGTTTTTTTTTTTCCACCATTCCCCAATGTCGTTTTGACAAATAGCTTTGTCCCCCATAGTTTATGGACCACAAAGTTTCTGGGGACCCCAGCTTGGACACATCTGCTTCTCTGACCCTTCCATACACTGATAAAAAATACCCACAATCTGGTACCGATTTCAGTAAATACAAGTAAGTATTCCATGTTCAAAAACAAAATTTTAATTTTGCCACTTGCATTTTCTGTTTTATACACACACACACACACACACACAGAGCAGTCAACCTCCTTTTTAATGACTGTTTATTACATACTCTACCATAATTTATTAGCTATTTCCCTACCGATAGATTTTTTTGTTATTGCAAATAATTCTGCAACAAATAATATATGCAAATGTTTATGTTTTGTAGATTTGCTGCAACATTTCTGAGCGTCAGTTTTCAAAATTCTTGGAGAGTGATATGCATATCTCAAACACTGAAGCCCATCACTACAGTCCTTCAGAAAGTCACAATGGTTTTTTATTTTCACCCACACCACTGAGGACCGTCTCTGTCCTCATTCACTGGCCAACCATGATATTATTGAGCAACCTCACAGGGAAAACATGTGACTTGCTTTCCTGATTTTTTTTTTCATGCTTAGTGCTATTGTGTAAATCTTTTGTCCATAGATTTTTTGACTTGTGTATTCCTATCCTTTACTCACCTTATAGTAAGGTGACAGAGGGGTACCCAAGGGCCCCCAACTGTTAAGGGGTACTGGCCACCCACATGCACAAAAGCAGAAGGCAGACTGTGAGTCTGAAATGATTTTAATAGAATTGATGTGCAGAGAGACAAGACAGGATTTCAAATAATAGTTTCTAAATAGAACTCCAAAAATTACCCATCTCCTTGTGGGCGAAGCCCAAAGAGGCACAGCCCAAACCTGGGCCACCGAGGCCCAAAAGCTTGCCACAAATCTAAGGTACCTTCCAGGAGGGAACCACAAGAAAGGGACTAGAAAGGTCCCAGGGAGTTGAGACAGGAGGAACTTAAATTATACTCAAAATGTCCTACACATTTCACCATGAGGTCCAGACAACAGCTTTCATGTTCTCTGCCTGAAGGCCAGGAGCAGAGTGTCTCTCACTCATGTATCTCTTCCAATATCTCTCATGTCTCACTCTATATGTCTCCTCTCCCTTGTTCCACCTTCCTTTGTATATTCACCTTGCTCCTTCCCAGTGACCTCCCACTCAAGAAGTCCTATTCAGGGCATGCTGGAACTTGTAATCCAAAGCAGCTGCACTGAAATAGGAGTGGGCATGATTGTTTCATGCTCCTCCCTCTTTCACAGAGATGCATCTGTAACGATTTTCTTACTGATTGGTAGGAACCAATGGCATAATTTCAATGCTAATTCTTTACTAATCTATCTTTATTCTCTTTAAGGACATTTTGCTACACAATTCAACTCAAAAATCTTGGAGTCATGAGGAATGCTTTTCTAAGTATTTGATCTTTGAGATATGTTCTATTTTCTCCCACATTGTACAGATGAAGAAGCTCTGTGCCAGTGCACTGGCATAGCCACCCACCAGAAAGTTGCCAGAATAGGTAGGTACTTCAGCAGTCTGATGCCAGGGCTAGTAGAGCACATGGCCTTTGCTGCTCATTTCCCTCCTCATGGTTTCTGAGGGGAAGCATATCTCAAAGGTAGCTTATTAAGACAGTTAAATTCTGAACTTCCCAGACTTTGGAATGGTTTTTAATTCCCCAAAAGGTTACAGCTAATGGTTGTAGAATTTATTGTCTTTGACCTTGGCTCTGATTCGACCACCCTATGGCAATGGCTGAATCACCAAAGCGCACATGGACAAAGAGGGTGAGAGCGCATCTTGAGATCATCAGCTTGTCATGGAACAATTACCATACACTTAAAAGATGCACGTGCTTAAATGCATGCTCCTGTGCAGTCACACACTCCCCTAAACCAGGCTGGCAAGGATGAACATGGCAGGTGGAGTCAGGAGACAAATAGAAACCTTGTAGCTGAAACCTAGGGATGCTGTAGCCGATTTGGTGAGGCTGCTGTAAGTTGAAATGGGAGTTGGCTGTCATGCTGCAGCCTGCTGAGTTGACAGGCATGCTTACTGGCTCTGTCTGCCCCAGAAGCATGTGCTCAAGAGCCAGACTGAACCCCCTGACATTCACCCTGGACTTGTTCCTTGAGCTGCCTGACCCAGTCCACCCTTGCTATCTTGCTCAGATCCCTAAGGGCCAATGGCCTTTCCACTCAGGCAGCAGACTTCTGCATTCCTCTCTCCATGCCCCTCCAACTCCTGGTTCACCCCATCTTTCCCAGTCACTGTCCCAGCACCTCCCAGTTGGCTCTTCTCCTCTGTTTTGACAATATCCCCAAGCATAGCTGGGGCACCTTGGCAACTGGCATCCCAAACTGCACCTTACGGTACCTCAATCTTGTTTTTCACAAGACTCTGAATCCCTCTCCTCCCCACATCCCTCTTTGGAGAGTTCTCCTTGGACTCGTGCCTTGTGCCCTGGTCTCCTCACTGCATAAGTCTCTGTCGGCGGTGGCTTTCTCTCTCCAGCGACGCCTGGTGCCTCAAGTATTTCCCACTTCCGCATGATTTCATTATCTAGCTGCGTGTCTGATCGCCTAATCTTAGGTCAACAGGACAGTCATTGGATAAAACCTACCCTTCACACCACCCCCAAAACAGCCCAAATGAGAACTGGCACATCCACGTCCAGTTTATTTCAATGTTCATTAAAGCACATTTGTGAAAGAGGTGGGCCACCCCTCTAATTCTGCCCTGGGCTGCGTCCCCGCCCAGCATTCACAGAGATCAGAGGTATTCTCATCCCTTCTCATTTTGCAGATGAGAACTGCTCTTCTTTTTGTGTTCTGTCTACGCCAGAAAACTGTCCATAACGCTGCGCTCTGCAGAGCTTGTTACACAACTCCTCAACATGAAATTTGATATGTGAAAATTGGTTCTTTTTTTATTTTTATTTGTATTTTTTTTGGCAGGCTTTGGGAAAGGCCTGTTTCCTGGCACTAAAAGTAGCTTGTCTTGGCGTGAACAGCCCCTGACAATTTCCAGCATATGGAAGGAGAAGATGCTTCTGCCCACCCATCAGGTAAGTGCCATCTTGCTGACTGCGGCAGTGATAGATGTCGCACTTGGAGAGCAGCGATGGCTGGGTAGTTGCCAAGCTCCAACTGGCCGATCCTAGTGAGCAGGTCACAGTGTAGCGGACCTCTGGGCGAGGCAGCCTGCCCAGGCCCAGCCAGACCTAAGCCACTGACAGAAATATATACAAAGACACATCCAGAATTTGGCCGCAAAGCTGGATGTTATTATTTGTTTTGCGAATGTAGCGGTAGCGTTTCCAAGGAGAATGGAGGCCATTCAGGTTAAATAGACATGCGGAGGGCACTGCTTTAACTTTCAGGAGAGAACTGCGCATGTCAGCTCCCTCTTGCATGAAGCAGACTTAACTGTCTCAAAGAGGTGGGACCTACCATCAAAACTTTCCACTAAGCAGCACCTCAAACCATTTCACTTTCACTAGGGAACTGACAGTCCATGTCAGTCATGGGGTCCTTTTGATTCTTTTGGAAATAAGTTTGATGGTTTACCAAAATATATGCGTGCTCAGAATGTAGCACATTCAATGATCCCAAAGAGCAAATTATTCAAATACTACTATGTGGAAATATCACAGGTAAGACCTTGAAAAACTGTCTTACCCAATTCTATTTATCCACATCGCATTTCATGAATGAGATCACACTCTGAAGCTTGCTCATGGCTGCATTTTTCCTTCAACAACATAACTTGAGGATCATACTTTAAATGTGGCATCAGAGCCAACTCATAAGCGTATACTTATTTACTTAAACTCCTCTAGGGAGGACATTTAGGTTGTTTCCAATTTTCCTATATCAGAGCCACGCTGCTGGGAATGCCTTTCTGTGCTGGTGCAATTACCGCTTTAGAAACAGCCACAGAACTTGGATTACTGAGTCAACAGAGGGAGCTTTTGCCTTTTGGTAATTAGTCCTAAACTTTCCAAAATAATTACTTTATTAATTTATGTAATCCTAGAAACATTGTCTTTTATTGAATAGCAGGGTATTTATGAATTAAAATAATTTTGTTTACTGTTTGGGGGAAAATAACAACTGACAGTTTAGCTAGACTTAAGGGCACGGAGGAGAAGGTAGGAAGCACTTTCAGAGGATACTAGGTGGAAGGGTTGATAATACGCTGACACAAGTGACTGCTGAGACTGTTTTTTGGATTTATTTTATTGATTTATGCATACAAGACCTGGAGTGTAAGACAGATATGGGGGGTGCGGGGTGAGCCAATTCACCAGAGACAGAGTGGGGAGCGAACAGGCAGATAGACTGAAGTACACTGCTGAGGGGAGCAGCAGGCAAGGCAGGAAAGGTCTGCTGTGCCATGTGGGTCCTCTGCCTGACTCCCTGGCCAGGGATCGAACTCATGCAGTGACTGTGGATAGCTTCATAGTGCTGCCCCTTCACCGCCTGCACCATGAGGGAGGCCCTGACACCTGCTCTTTGCAACTCTCTTTCCTTAGTAGAACCATGAGGACAGACTGACCCCTCCCGGAAGGACAGGGAAAGCAGAGGGCATCAGCCTCTCCCGTGCCCTTCCGTTCTCTCATCGTCTTTAGTCTTTGGTCTCTGCCGGCTGTGCCTTTGGTCCTTCCACCCACGGAAAATTGTTCGTCAGCTCTGGCCACACTGCTTACCTCATCGGCTAAACTCCTCATTGCTCAGGCTAATTATTTCATCTCAACCATAATATCTTTCAAGACTTTTGATTAAGTACTGCTATGTGTAATAAATGTATGCACATTCATATAGTTATGTAGACATTCCTGTCTCGGGTTAAGTATGCCGTGCTGTCTTTTCTCTTTTTAGAAATACTAAAGGGAGAACAATAATAATAATAATAACAATAAAGACACAAAAACCAAAAATGAAAAGACAAGGACAAATTGGGGACACTTGGTGGCGAGGGAGGTGGGAGAGGGCAGAGGGCAGATGGGAGCACGGGGGACTGAGATGATGGTGCACTGGTGATATGGTGACGGGAAATACACGGGGATTACAATTGGTGTCAAATATATATAAATTAAAGGGAAAAATTTTTTAAAAATCATAAAAAAAAGAAATACTACAGGGTCTCTTCACTGTTTGCACACTGTAGATGCATGAGTGTGCATGTGCACATCTGTGTCTGTGTGTCTGTGAGTGTGTGTCTATGTGTGTCTCTCTGGGTGTGTGTCTGTGAGTGCATGTGTGTGTCTCTTTTTGTGTATATGAGTGTGTGTCTATATGTGTATGCGCGTCTTTCTGTGTTTGTGTGTCTGTGTGTGTCTCTGTGTGTATATGCGCGTGTGCGCATCCAGTTCCTGTTTATATATATTCTGCGCTCAGCTGTCATCATCTTTCTTATTTCAGAGCCTCCTATTCTAATCCTTATTTTGTTGTCAGCCTCCAGTCTCCAAAGATTGGCCAAGGTGGTTATTTGTAAATGTAAGCCCCCGCAGGCTTCTCTCCACGCCTGGCTGGCACTGGTCCTTGTCTGATGGAGAACGACCATCTCCCTGGCCTGGGCCCCACTGCACCCCTCTGAGCACCCTGACTGCTCCTGGCTTCTGAGATGCACTGAGCACTTCCTCACCACAAGGATTTTAAATATTTTCCTTCGCTCCCTTCCCGGTCCCGCAGTGATCTCCAATGTCCTCTTCAGATCTGGGGTCTCTCTGTCCCTTTCCCTGAGGAAACCTCCTGGCATCTTCCCTTTAATCGTCCTTTCACTGTTCTAGCACAACACCACTCTTTTTCCTTCTTACAATGTACAGTAAAGGAGAAATCGTCCATGCGGCGTGATGACCCTTAGATAGTCCTCCTCCTTAGATGTCTATCTCGCTCTTAGGGCACTGGGGACTCCCAGCCAGGAGCTCTGTTCACCTTGAACACCTTGCTCAAGCCTGATCCTGCTGAACCTCCCGGGTGTGAATAGGCAAATGGTCACGTGGAGCCACCCACCCCTGCCCCTGCTCTGGTGGGGGCTTCCTGGGAGTTGCGTTCATTGTCCCAGGAATGCTTCTCGATGCCTTCCTCCACCACACTCCGCGGAATGGCTGCTGGGTCCTGTGTAGCGAGGGTTTGCTTGCCTTTTGCTACTGGAGCCAAGATAGCGAATAAGGAAGCACTTGCGTGTGCTCCGGCTGTGGTCGGCAGCGGAATCCTACTTGGAAACCCAGTTCCACAGTTTGGGGTGGGTTTGGTCTGTGGGAGGCCATGTGCTGGGGCTGCTGGGGGGCATACTTCCCCCAGTCCATTGGGGGGCCTGTCTGCAGGAAACAGGAGTCTGTCCCCAGGCCCCTTCCTTGCGCTTTCTGCAGATCTCATCAACAGAGGCACCAATTAGTGCTCATTAGAAAGGTGTTTGGGGTTTTTAATTTATTTTTTTTTCCTGATATGGATTCCAGACCTGCAAAGAATGACCTGAAAAAGCAATGTGTTTCGGGAAAGGACACAGGGCGTCGGAGACAGCTGCTTCCCAGACCCTGCAGAGGACGGACCAGCGTGGCTGCAAGCTGCCTTTGTCCCACCCCCACCCCCACCCAGTCCTGTGCATCTCTGTGCAGCTCATCCCACCACAGACACCGGCCGTGGTCACTGAGCTCCCATCATAGCCCCGAAACAGGGAGCGGAGGAGGGCTTCTGACCGAAACAGGGGCGGAGGAGGCTCTGAGGCCAGAGAGGCCCTAAAAAACCCTAGAGGTCAAAAGGCAACAAACCAGAATCAAGGGCGATAGCAACAGGGGCTATAGCCTAACTGAGGCCAGTGCGCGATACAGGTCACTGTCTGTGGGTTCTCACCCACGCGCACAATTGCAAGAGACCTCAAGCTACAGGAACAACAACCATGAGGTTTATTTACAAATGGGGGAAATAAAAACGCTTACGCACCCACAAGAGGCTGGCTGCTTCATCCAGACAGCATCAGTGTTGGCAGACAGTGGTCACCATGGGTGCTGGGTGGCACTGGCCAGTAACAATGACCACTATGGGCCTGCAGAGGCGGTGTTCAGGGACACCCACTGTTACAGCTCTTGTGAGTTGTGCTATACGAACAATGAACAGCTCTTTGAGACACCAGACCCAGGGTCTTTGGTGCTCCTTCTAGTCAATGTCAGAGACAGGACCAAGGCCCAGTCTCTGCAGAGTCTGTCAGCCTCTCTTCCCTCTTCAGAGGGTGGCTGCTGGAGGCTTCCCGCCTTTCTTCAGAGGCTAGAACTGTCTTCTCCTCTTCAGGGCTCTCCTCTTCCTCTGCAGGGGTGGCTCTTCTTCCTCTGCTGCTTCTCCAGACCCCTTCTTCCTCTGGGCTGCTACTTCTCCATCTGCTCCTCCGATGTCCCATGAGTCACTCCGAATGAGTGCTCCAGACTCCCTTTGACCCTGCCTTATATTCACTTTCAGGGTTCTCTCCTCACAGTCTGATTGGTCCATTTTTCAATCATCTGATTGGTCCGTTTTTCAATTGTCTGATTGGTCTGCTTTTCAATCCTGCACCTGATTGGTCTGTTCCATAATTCAGGAAATGCAATCGACAAAAGTACTCTGCCACCTCTGACTTGTGGTGAGAGGCAGAGTCCTGAAAACAAAACATCAATCAACCCACAGCTTACACCCAACAGATCCATTCACTATCCAGGCAGTACATTGCTAATAAAAGGTTTCTGAGGAACTAGTGCCACAACTAGCTTGCAGGGGAGCAAGCGACCACTCCCCTTGCCAGCTACAGCCCAGTAACAGCTCAGGTCAGAAACGGCTGTAAGCTGGGATGGTTACAACTTGTTAAACTCCCCATCCATTAGGGGTACTGCAGAATGGAGTGGTCTGCGTGGGTTTTTGATTCTAGTCCCATCTACCTTATGCGGCTTATGGGACTAGAGGCCAGAAGCGCTGTTCTGGAACATCTGGCGAGTGTACTTTCTGGAATACATGTCTGCTCTCCTTCTTCCATTCACTGTCTTCTGCAGACTAAACCTCATGTTTTCTGGTTAGTTTTTATGTTGGCTGCAACAGCACTATTTGGATAGGGATAAAGAACCAAGGATGTCCAAGGACACAGGGTTTGACTCCCTAGGATGGCCTTGGGCTATCTGCTCCCGAGCAGTGGAGCAGAGGCAGCGATCCCTGCCCTGCTCTGTTGAACCTAATAGCAGGGTGCTGTGAACCTGCCCCCCAGCCCCCATGTTGGAATCCTCACCGGACTGTCCTGCTGTGAAGAGGCTAGGCCTTCTGGAGCCTCATGGAATCAGTGCCTAGAACCACCGAGCTCCCCAGTCTGTCTCACCAGGTGAAGACCTGGTGAAAGATGGTTTTCTGTGAACCAGGAAGCTCAAATACTGACACCCTGGTGCCATGGCCTGGAACCTCCCAGCCTCCAGAACTGTGAGAAATAGCTTTTTGTTGCTTATGAGCCTCCTGATCAATGGTATTTTTTTTAGGGTAAAAGCCCAGAAAGTCTAAGACAGGATGGTCTAAGGGAATTTTCTCTGTCAATCCAAAGAACACCGTGGACGTAGCCCTTGTGTTATGATGCTCAGTTATTATACTAAGGACAGTTTTGCTTATAAAAATGGGCAACTGAGTGAAGCCAGCACCGTCCTTTTACCAAAACCAAAACTGTAAAAAGGAAAAAATGCTAACCAACATCCATCATGCATAGAGGTGTGAAAATCCTAAACTAAATGTGAGCAAACAGAAATACCCTTGAGAGACCTGACACTGAGATACGTGACGCATAAAGACTGGTGGGTAGTGTCACTGATGCTGGTTACTTGGGAGGCTCGTATACCCTGAAGACATGCCCAGAGGAGCGCCTGGAGAGAGGAAGAGGAAAGAGGTACCAGCTCTGGGAAAATACCCCCTGAAAAGAAAGTCTAGCTACAGAACATGAACCAGCTGCCTTTCAGTTTTGCCTTTAATCATGCAGTTGGGAACTATTGTCTATATTTGAACTATTGTAGCTCTCATTCATTCACTCGCTAATTCACATTATGTGTCTTCATGGTCACCAGATTGTGGTAGGTGATTTAGGACATCTAAAAATATGTAAACACAAACTCCTAACTTCAAGGAGCTTGTTCTCTGATATCTAATTGTCCTTTCTAATAGAGAAAAAAAGAGAAATCAGAAAAATAAGGGTCAATTGTATAGTGAAGGCTAGAACTGGAGTTTCATTGGTAAATTTCACGTAGTTGATGTATTATGATGCACACCCAAAACTTAAATAATGTTATGCAATGTTACTTCAATTAAAAAAAAAGAAATAAAATAAGTGCAATACAAGTGCAGGCCTGTGCACTAGAAACTTTAGAGGATATGGCCATAAGCTATGCCCCAGTGAGTGGGGCTGGCAGGGTGAGGGTGAGAGGAAGGCTAAGAGCTTCCAAATGTCCTCAACTGGATTTTTACCCCTCTGTGTTCAGTGAGTCTTCTCAACTCATCTGTGAAAACTTGCCTTCCTGTAGCTTCCTCATCTCCGACTCCTGGAACAGCTCTGTCCGCATCCAAGGGGCAGTGCCTCCAGCCGGTGCAACCTTGGGCGAGACTGTCCCTTCATCTCGTTCCAGTAGTTACAGGGAACCTAAGTCAGGTGTTTTCACTTCAGGGCCTCCAGTAGCCACCATACGCTCAGCACTTGGAAGGTAACAAATTTGCTGTGTCACAATTGATAATCAACTCTAGTAAAAGAATGTCCAAATCAATTGAGCTTTAGCAAGGGCAAACCAGCTGGACGCAGGCTGGCTCCCAGCTAGAGCTGGCTGGGCTTGATAAATTTGCCCTTATTATGGCTATTGATGTTTAAATTTCTTCAGGGATGTTGTTACATGGGTGCCTGGTGGTGACAGAGGTACGGTGACCTCCTTCGATCCTTAATCTACACCTGTTAGTTGGCTCCCTGGTTGCCTCTGAGTAGACTCAGGCTTAAAGGTTAACAAAAGAAAAACAGGCCAAGTTTACGCGACGGCAGCAGTGGATCAATGCAAGTAAATAACCTTCTCTGTCTTATTTCCCCAAGCATTATTGATCCAAGTTCTTTGTTCTTTGTCATGTTTCTGTCTTCTTTACCCAGGGGACTCTCAACGATCAGCTCGTGTCTGACGCGTTAACTGGCATGTTATGACAGCTACCATTTTGTCACTCAACGTGGTAAGATATATATTTATATGTGTGTGTGTACACGTATGATTGTACTTTGCGTTCCCCAAGCTGTAGACTGGTAAGTGCATCTCAGACATAAACTTCCTTTGCTCCTATTTGTTTCTTTTCCTTCTGAGCAAGCAGGTGAATTCCAAGAATCTCCATCATACTAATCAGTTTATGTATTTGTTTTGAGTGTCTCAAGAGGAATAATGAGATGGTCTAAAAAATATGCTGCTATTCTGCTGATGGTTGGGGTATGTTCCAAGTGAGTTGTGTGCGCTGAGGTCTGGTCTGATGCTCCAGACTTAATCTTCTAAAGAATTCTGGCCCTCTTTCATTTCCCTGGTAGTTTTTTATTGGATCTTTATCAACTTTCCCTCTTTTTCTTTGGGAACTGCTATGGGATGTTGACGAGTGGGCAGGACATACAAAACTCTGTCCTTTCTCTGGTAGGTTCTGCTGGTGCCCTAATGAGATCTGTACTCACAGTGTCAATTTGAACATTCTAACTTTGTGGTTTACAAATTTGTACAGAAGTAACATTGATGTAAAACATGGTATGGATTTCAAGTATACAGCACTGTAACTGGGCATCTGCATATGCACATTATGATCCCCCAACTAAAGTCTAGTTTCCATCTGTCACCAAACAATTCACCCTTTACCTAATTTACCCTGCTCTGCACTTCCCATTGATGGCCACCACTTTGCTCTCATCATCTAAGAGTCTTAATTTGTTTCTTCTTTACGTTTCAGGCACACAGCTTTATATCTAAACATCTGCATTTGCACCTATGCACATTACGATCCCAGCCCAGAAGCCCAGTCTCCATTCACCTCCCCACAGCCGAACTTTGTGCATCTCACGCAGCGCCCTGCCCATCCCCCACAGAGGACCGCCATCTTATGTCAGGCTCTAAAGGTTTGTTTCAGTCTTGCTTTGCTTGTCAGCTTGTTTTGTTTCTCTATACCTAGTTTTCTTACTAAAATATTCTGGAGAAGCAAGTAAGTTCTTTTTTTTTTTATTTAGTTACAAAGTAAAAATAGCCAGTCAAGTAATGACCTCATGGGATTCCTGGTCTCATGCAGAAAGGATACTTGAAAAAATGCGAGGGCAATGTAAGTTATTTTCATGATTGACATCCTAGCAGTGAGACCACTACTTCTAAGCTAAATATTAATTTGGGTTTTTTTTTTTAAAAGATTTACTTATTTATGTATATAAGTATTGGGATACAAGTCAGAGGTAGGTATATGGGGGTATGAGAGGATTCACCAGAGATATGGCAGGAAACAGACCAGGCAGATTAACTGAAGCACACTGCTAAGGGAAGCAGCAGTCGAGGCAGGAGAGGTCTGCGGCGCCATGTGGGTTAACTCCCCAGGCTGGTGGCAGGGAGCGAACTCAGTCTGCTTTATAGTGCATTGCTTAAACCATTGAGCCACCAGGGAGGCACAATTTTGGGTGGTTTTGGTGGTGCATGTGGTGTAGTAACATACATCTGAAGAGGTGTGATCCTACACCCCTAAATCCTATAAGGTGTAACGTTACCGCTATTAAGAAATAATATAATTTGAAAATAACTAAATAAAATTAATTGGATTGGGGGGGAAAGAACTTAGTAAATGTAATTATGCCCGTTGAACTGAAAGTTTATTATATCAAGGAAAATAAAGCAAATACTAGTTATTTGGTAAAGGAAAAAGTAGTCCATGGACAAATAGATAGTGCCAATATTTCCTCTGCAGATGACTTCTATAAATTTAAGCTAATAGTGATGATCTAATGTGGTGGAACAGACTGTGATTATCCAAAGACTTTAGGGTCAAGTGGCATAAAATCTTGTTTCTTAAATTACTTGACCACACTTGACTCATCCAGAGATGTATGTAAATTGTGCGCTTCTCTCTTTCATTTGTCAATCATTTAAATGTCCCATGTATATAGTTAACACCATTGTAAATGTCCTGGTTTCCAAGTTCCCAATTTAGTGCTCTATTTTATCCACTGAAGAATCCCCTTTAAAGTATGTGTTAATGTAATAGGAAAGCTTATTTCTATCCCTTCTCCATATGCAGAAATCACTATAGGCATTGTAGGAGAATGCAAAATTGGTTTTTGTTAATGTTTAGAGTTGTTCAACCATGCTGTACTTTGCAAACATTAGTTAATGAATTCTTTCATAACACAAGTACCAAGGGGATCTAGTCACCATATAAGAACCATGGGTTTTGGCCTTTGACTCTTTGGGCTTTAGCCTCACTATTTCAGAGTTAGCAGGTCAGCTAATAATGCCAGAGCTACATGGTCTTGCTCCTGTGTGTGATCTGCTGGTCTTAGGATGGTCTCTGAGATAGCAAATGCATTTTCTTCTTGAATACTTTATCTCAGAGCATCTTATTTTTTGGGTCTTTATGTTGTGTTTTCAAGTTGTCTAAAAGCGTAATGCTAAAGCACCTTTAAGAACATTTTGTTTGCAAATGTTATTCAGGAGATTTTATCACATATTCTAAAGATAATGTTGGAATTTGCCTTTACTTTAACTTTAAGTCTTTTTATCCACTGGTCCTCCAACAAAGGTCAATACAGTTTTATGAAAACCTGGTCGAACTTTGAATAGAAATAAAAATGAAGTCAACTAAAAGTATTATAATCCTTGGATTTCTGCCAAATAACCTCTTCATTTCTATCCCCCAAGCTGTTTTGGGAAATTAAAGGAGACAAAAGGACTATTTTCGAAGCTCTAAATTATTTGATTTTATAGGAAGAGTCTGTTTGGGAATTGTTTATCCTCCTAATTGAGGATTTTGTCAGTTCATACCATACTTTGAAAGAACAAAAAAGCTTCCAGAAATGATTTTCAAAAACAACTCGAGTGTAGAGAAGGAAAGCATCATTATTACTACATTTTACAGTTGCTTGAAGGCTTCTATTTATTTGTTTTCTGTTCCTTTTAAGATATATCTTTCCTATAATAGTTTATTGTTAATATACCTTGTAAAGTGTTTACATTTTCCCAGGGTTTACCCCAATCAAGAATAAGATCTGCAGTGGCTCTTCCTGGGGACTCTTTTGGTATCAGAGGCTGCAGAACCTTTTACAGTACATCTTCACTTATTCAGAGAAATGGGAGTATTTTTAATACACAGAGATTTTAATTTCCTCTTGATGCCCCTATCCATTATATTGGGTCCTTACCTGAGCTGCAGTAGAATATGCATGGCAAGAATACACAAGGAAAATATACCTTTCCAATACACCCCACACAGGTAGGCATCTTTGGGTTCTTTGTCTCAGTTTTCTCATCAAAGGTGAAGCCAAAGAATTCCACAAAGACAAGGTTTTTTTTTATTTGCAAGTAGAGCAAATACAATTATTTTAACTGCTCCCACAGAAGAAGTGTTTACAAAAACCAGAGACTGTTTATTTGAGCCACATAAACATGGTGCCATAAGTTACCTGCATAAGATGCATAATACATGATAACAGATGATAGATAATAGATGGGCATGAACTTTTTTTCATTGTTATCATTTCTTGTTGGTCTTTTCTGTATATTAAAGACCACTATGAGCCTACTTACTATTTTTTCTATCAAGCAGTATCTGAAAAATGATTGTAAACTCTTTGACAGAATGTCTTAATCAGGTTTATATCCCTTACCCAAGCCATGTCTACATCTAAATACCATTTCATAAACTGTATATGAATATGAAGGCCCACAGCAACCAGGGTTCAATTATTAGATGCTTTACCACTTTTCAACAACTGTCTGGTGTCTGGAATATTAGCATTGTCCTAAGCCAGTGGAGAAGACCTGGAATCACAAACAAGAGGCTTTTGAACAACTCCGAGTGTGAGTGAAACATGGACAAATGTGCTAAGTCACTGCTAAAATTTGCTCCACTCTGGAGAGATTTCAGATGCCCATGGCACACCCAGAACCGAAACCCGGCTCTTAGTTCTGCTTCATGTTGCAGATGACCTCTTGAACTACTTCAGAGGAACCCTGAATCTGAAATCTGTGGAAAATGAGCAAGCTTCCTTATTTTAATAGCAATAACAGGAAAAGGGGAAAGAGTTCCTCCCTGGTTTTGTGACTTGGTTTCAAGTTAGTAGACAGAATAATTGATCCTGAGCTTGTGGACCATGTGTATATTATGGAGGTTCTCCCAACTCAGTACACTCATACATGTCCCAGGAACTATGGGGACAGATTCTGAGTCAGTAGACCTGAGGCTGGACTTGAGATTTTGTGTGTCTAATCAGTTCTTAGAGGTTCAAGGAATACAGTTTGAGTGACAGGGTATATAGCAGGTAGCTGTAGATTTTGGAAAGAGAGAGACCCAGAGCTCCAACATAGTTGTGCCCTTTAACCAAAGATGGGATTTTGTACACATCTAAATATTCCAATTCTCAATTTTGTTTTAATTATCACCTGGTAGTAATCCTTATCCCACAGATTTGGGTTTAGGTTTAAATGAGAGGTAGTTGTTTCAGGCAGGTCTCCTATTTCTAGCCATCCTCTTCTCTTGAGGATTGAAAATGCAACTTTCTTATTTCTTTGAAGGTTTGACAGATCTGACTTAGGAACATTTTTGTAACCTCTCTGAGCTTAAGTATATAACTGAGACCACAGATGGAAAAGCCTCTAACTATGTTTTGCAAACATGTAAAATAAATGTTATTATTCTCTTTCCCTCTGCATGTGCATAATTGAATAAACCAATACATCCCTTTACCCTACCTCATGGAACAACTGTTAGGTTTTCTAAATATCTGTGCATCAATTCAAAAGCAAAATTAGTTGGGAAATCTTCTTTTTATACTTCTAATACATGTTCTTTTAAAGGAGTTGTCATATAAAGAATAAATGGTATTGCTCCATTTAATCTTGCATTTGGTTTCACAACTGAGAAATGGATATGTTTAAGCAAAATTGAAAGCATTTGCTATGCCTAAGGGCCCTATTCTTTGCTCCTGGATGATGGTCATGCAGCTTAATTTAACCATTGCTCCACTCCTCGAGACATATACTGCAAATATAGCCAGTCACAATAGCCTAGCTAATGTTGCAGCTTCCCCCTCCCCACACCCAGGATTTAACAAATAACAGGTTTTTTATTTCTCCCTTTTATGCTACATGCTGGTTTTAGGTCAGGAGAGTAAGATGTAGGGACTCAGCTCATTGAAACTGTGTGGAAACACTGGTTGACATGCTGGTCCAGCCAGCGCCTTGTCGTGGGGGCTGCCATTCCAGTGTGAGAGCCAGAACTCTGGAAGGTCTTGCCCTATTAATTAGACACTGTAAAGACACAATTTTCTCTTACAACTCATTGTCTCAAGTAGGCACCTGGCTTCATCCAGCAACATAAGGGCATGAACTACACTCCAACATGTTACTGGATGGGAAATAACTCGAAATAGTAGGCAAATAGTTGAAATGATCACCCACTGTATTTTCTCTACCAGGCATGATTTTTATGTTTCCCATAATCTGAGGGCTCTCCCTCATGGGACTACGTACTTGTTTGGATGGCCAGAGAATTCCAGTCCACCTTGCTTCAGCCTGGTGATATTATAACCAAACCCTTCACTGTACCACTTGCCCCCTCTTGCCGCATAAGATTTGGAATGCTGGGAGGGGGTTCTGGCAGCCCTAAAAGATACAGAATAGAAGGGATGTTGTCATTCCAACTTGGGGTCATTGGGTAAAGTGACCAAGGACAAAGAGAAAATTTCTTTCTCTCTTACCTTCCAGAATACACTCTGAGAGTTGACCTGATTTCATTGCAAGGGGAGCCCCTGGCGGCTCAGCATACCAATATCTGAGTAAACTTGCTCTTCACTGTGGCCCGTCACTGAGCCGCGACTGGCGTCATTAGGCTTCACATTTCAAGTCATGATTTAAATACACTGAATTGAACTTCCATTTTGCTACATATGACATAAACTACTTGTTAAAAAACTATGGATTATCTAATAATTTCTATAACATTTTCCTCGGTAAATGCCATTGACATGAAAAATTTTAAAGGATGTCATTCTTAATTAGTGAAGCTGTGAATGCTAAAGAGTTAGGTAGGTGAGATGGACATGCATACAGGTAAAGTACCTGGCTAGATGGACAGATCTCAATAGATACCTCAATAGAAAGAGATCTCTAGAAACAGAGATAGATATGAAGTCACAACCCACCAAAAGCATTACTATACAGATGTTATGCTAAATATGCTTTAAGAGAGGAAAATATTGCTTAATTGCTCATTTATTACATTTGGCTACACAGGATTAATGATCAATTTTTGAAAATTATTTGTTCTATTCAATAATTTCAATCATAGCCTTGAGATAGTATTGGGGTTATTTATTCCCCTATTGTGATTTTTTTTCTCCTAGGTAATGAAGAACAGTGCACCTTGTTTAAATGGTCGTGAATTTCAAATGAAGTCTAAATTAATGAGATTTTACACATCTGAACATACACCGAGGCCTGGTATCAGGTCAGCTCCAGAGTCTGAACCCATAGCAATTATGCTTGGATCTTCAGTGGTGTCAACCCAAATTCAGAATTGGCCAGCTTTATTAGGACTACCTCTAAAAGACTTCTTAATTAATTTGGAGGTGCTATCATCAAATGTGGTTCACTGCAGCTTCTAAAATGATAACAAAAAAAGGCATTTCTACTTTTTCTTCCTTTACTGTGAATCAGACTTTTTAAATGTAGAACATAGTAACTGCTCAACCCAAGTTGGATCCAGTGGGAAAACTCATGTTACAATTCCTTTGTTTAAATATACAGCAGATTCCTTTATCCCATAATAATTGTTTCTTAACGTTGAATTTAGTCATGCCAATCATTTGCATAATCCATGTGTCCTACCTACTTTTCTCAACAGCCAGACTGATGTCTAAACTTCATTCAGCTGATTCCCTGGCTGAGTGACTCTCCCAGAAGAAACATGATAAATATGCTTGTATATAAGATGTAAAAATACATGTAAGCTGTCTGAAGGATGTTCCCTAAATGATTAGCGGTGGACATTCTCTGAGTACTGATATTCAAGAACTTTTAAACTTTGTATTTTTCAGCTTGAGTTATTTATAACTATACACATTTTTCTCCAAATTTTTAAAACTGTTCTTCAAAATATAGGTTTGTGCTTATTAAAATTTTTGTGACTAATATTTCAAAACATTCCTAACATTCAATATTCATTAACTTTTCAAATATTCACTTTGAAGTGAGATAAGTTCCCTTATATTTGAAAAGATTATGTATAAGTATCATAACAACTTATTAAAGTGATTTCTTCTCTTGCTTTTATTTAAACTTAAAACATTGCTAGTTAAAAAAATTCTAGGACTTAAAAATCTAATGTTGCTATTTTACAAAATTTTTATTTTAATTTGGCATCCTAGTTTTCATTTTCAATATTTTGCAATTTTTTTTTTATTAAGACTGATTTGTTACCTTTACATATGCAGGCACATGCATTTTGTGAGTGACAACACTGAAGTGATAAATCCATTCAGGAAATCTTGCATTATACAGAGATGATTCATTTAAAAAATGTGAATGTTTTGTATTATGTCATATCATATCATACACATCAGAATTCATTAAAGAAATAAATTCTCATAGGGCACATCACTCAGTTAAGTCATCATTTTTAGATTTTACTTAAATATATACAAATACAGGCATACAAAATCTTTATGGGTATCATTCCTTTAAAAGCAAAAATTCTAAGTAAATTCATAAATATCATCCAATCAAAACCAGAAAGCCAATAAAATTCAATAAACCATTATTTTCAATATAGTGGATGATCTTATCTTGCTAACAGTAAAAAGTTGAGGTTCCTAGCAGAAACCTATAGCTTCAGATATATTTCTGTGTTATTTGCTCTTCATTTTGGTTTAATACACTGGAAAAAAATGCAAATTACACCCGGTCCAGAATGTTCCTGTTGTTTTGTTTCTAGAACTGAGGAAATTAGACAGTCACTGCAGTGGATCGGACGTCTCAGTAAGTGACTTTGTGGAACAAGTCCCTGGTTGGGAAGTCCTAGTTTAGTGGGGGGCATGAGTTTAAAGCTTAAGTTCTTTCTACTCATTCGTGCAAAAGGGTTTTGAGTGCCTCATAAGTCCTAGGAGGATGTGGGTGCTGGACGATGGAGTGTATTTGTCCCAAGGTCCCCTGGGACTCACACTTCATGGGGGTTCCTGTAACAGGAGGAATTGGACTCTCCCACCTCCATATCCTAGGACCTTGAACAAGTTTTGCATTCACGTGTCTGTGACTAACCTTGCTCAGCTGTATGGTGAAGGGAATGCCACCAAACAGTCGCTCTTCAGAACATTAAAATTCCAGACAAAGGGGAGGCATTATCAGTAACACTTAATTCAAATTAAATCAGGCTCCAGGTAAAGACTGGTAAAGCCAGTTCCTCCAACTTCCATCATCACACAACCATAATAGGCAGCAATAGCAATAATTTTATAGGTTTCATTGCCATTGAAACGAGCCTGTTTGATTCGAAATAAACATCATGGACACAATGACATCATTATACCCATGATCGAAATTCACTCTGGAGTGCAAGCAGGCAACTGGTCTACATATGCGCAAGGATGTGACAGGCAACTTCTTCATGGAATTTCATGAGAACATTTAGGGAGGTAGCTCAGGCTTCCTAGCTGGGAAGGCCACCAGCACCTCTCAGGCCCCAGCCACTGGGCACAGCTGGAGCAGGACAGGGGTGCTTTAAGATCACCTGAACTTCCCACCTGAAAGACACTGTCCTCACAGTCCAAGGTGTGATGCCTACGGCCTAACACAGGAGGAATCAGCAGGATAGTAAATCATAGCAACATTTCTGCAGGAGGGGGCTTGCTTGCTTCAGTTCTTTTGGTAGAGAAGAAGAAGGAAAAAAAAGAAAGAAATCTGAAAAGCTTGAACTGAGAATGCCCTGAGGTTACTTTTTCTCCAAAACCACTTCCCTATCATGAGTGTATTTGTGTTTAGGGATTACTAAGTAATTTTAATATTGGTTTAAGGAAGCATAATTAGAAAGGTAAATCTACTGAGGGGACAATCATATTATGTCTTCCGTGGTGTGTGTGTGAACTTTAACCCCTTATTCCACATTATGTCCTTTCTTCCAGCACAGTGTTTAGCACACAGTAGGTTCACAATAAATATTTGATGAATGTGTCAAATAATCCATTCTATTCAAGATAATCAAAAGATGAATCTAATGGCTACATAGATCTAAAATTGCTGGAAATCTGTTTATGGATCAAGTCAATGTATACATAAATAATTCCAAATTTACATATATATTTAAAATTTTAATTATTGATTTTAAAATGTATATATGTAAGTACATTTATTATTTTTTCTGACTTTAAAAGTAAGAGGGAGTTTCAATAGAAAAGTTTAATATAAAAATATTAGGCAGATTAATAACTATTAGTAATCTATCCATTGCATATACTACAGGAGTATTAAAATATTTCCCCAATTTCTGTGCATTTTATTTAAGTCACATAGGTGCTTGTAAGGGCATTAGAATCTCGTCATTGACTGCACTGTTTTTTTTTTTTTTTTTAATTGCTGTTGCTCACTGAAGCTTCCAAAATTGGAATTTACTCTTACTAAGACTTAAGGCAAATATTTCCCAGAGTAAATCCAGATAAAGCACCAAGAGAATATATTAAATTAAATTAAATGTTTAATATAAAAGCAAATTAGCCTGTTGTATCTTTAAGAAAAGTCTACTAAGCCAATTTAGTCTTGGGTCAACATAATTCATCAAGAAAGGGCATCCAAGACTAAAAATGCTACGAGATGGTTTTTTCCCCTTAGTATAAAATATTACTCATTTATTTTGCTTTTTATTCAAGATCATTCTGATAACTTTGCAGCATAAAGTAGAGACGTCTGGGAATCTTATTTAAAATTTTGGCAAAGAAGTGGAGAAAATTATAATGATATTAATGTATTTCATTAATTGTATACTGTGTAACCTCATTTATGCAACTGTTTGGGGGTTTTGTTGCTACTTTAAATGGAGAATAACTGGTAAATTGGGAAGCAAGAGTCTTAATGCTTAAAACAGAGTTTCCAGTTCAGAGACAGAAAGTCATGTTCCAAAGAAAGCATCGTCTCTGCTTTACCCATTTAAAGCTGAACAAAATGTGGCGCAACTGAAGAATGCCCGGGAACATGAAACAGCTGTGAAATCCTGGGAAAAAAAAAGAGGCTGCGTCAAAGTAGAATTTTCAGCTCCTGCTTCAGCACTATCTTCTCCGTGGTGATTGCCAAAACTGAATTTGTTTATAGTTCCTTGAAGATAAAGAACTAACTTTGAGCTAAGGGAGAAATACTATATTTCCCTGAGAAATAGAAGTATTTCAGATTCTCTTGCAAAGTCTGGAAACCATGCCAGAGAGGCCTGCCTGTGGGGTATTTCCTGTCTGATTTTGCAGTACTAAGGGGTCTTGATTTGTTCCAGAAAGGCATCAACATTTAATTGTTCTGTTAATGTGGGCAAAGTTCAGGGGTGGTGGGTGATAGATTCAAACACATTTTGCCCAAGTAGACTTTAACCTGCAAATTTGAGTGTCTTTCTGGGCTGAGTTTTCTCAGATCAATGCAGTGATTTGGGAGACATATTGAGGATCCCTAGTTTGTAATTCCTTACCTATTGAGTCAAGAAGTTCTCCATCCCCCCATGTCCTGTCACATCATTTTATGGGACTTTGCATGAAGTACAAGACAAACACTTCAATAAAGTGTGTGAGTTACTTAATGATTCAACCTTGCCTCTGAGACCCATCATCCTCCTTCCTCTCCCAATATCCTCCTCATGAGCCAGTCATTCGAACTCTGTGGTTTGCTTCTGAGGCCTAAGTAAACCAGAACCACTGTATGTGCAGAAGAAGCTCCACCTGGAAAGCTTTGCAACTCCAGGATTGACCACAGATCCTTGCACTTGACAGGAATTATGCCTGTTTCTGTACCCACTGAGCTAGCAGCAACTACAGGCAATAATAAAATGCTCACTGTCAATCACATATTCAGACCCTCTGATCTTTTCTTCCCCTGTTCCTATGAAATGTTTAATAGCACCTGATATGCTTCCATAGAACATATGTGTAAGAATAGACCTGGTTGGAGGACTGTGGGTGCCTTGGGGTGGGTGTGTGTTGGTGACATGCATCTGAAGTGCTGTGAGCATGCACCCAATTAATATACAGTGCTGTAAAACAATGACACCTAAATAAAAAAAAATTAAAAAGAATTTTTCTTCCCCTGTGATTTTCAAAGAGAACAGGTCTAACAAAATGGATGGATGATTGAGAAGTGCAAACCAGGATAAGTGAAAGATTCCAGTGTTTTTTTGTGAGTTGTTCAAGGTCACATAGGGTGTTGGAGAACAGGTGGAGTACTATTCAGTTATTTAAAATAGAAGAGCTCATGCTATTTGCAGCAACATGAATGGAACTGGAAGGGGTTATTCTGGGTAAGTCAGAAGGAGAAAGACAAGTGCCGATGGTCTTGCTTATATGCGGAGTATAGAGAAACACAACGTAGGGTCAGACAAAATCAAAGTATTGACAAGCCCTTGATATCTGATTGAAAAGTGGCAGAGGGGGAGCCTGAAGGGGTGGGAAGGAGCAGGGGAAGGAACTCAGTGGATCATAGTGGAGGATTATGGGGCTTTGGTAGTGGGAAAAACATACACTTGTAGAGATTTGAAACTATAACCCCTCGAGTCGAGAAGTAGCAGGGAGGGTGCTTAGACCCAGGAAGAGCCCAGGATAATGTCGCAGTACTGCTTGTCAGCCAGGCATGCAGAGCAGGTCCGGGTTACAGTACAGTGTCCAGGGAGGGGTCGTCCATGCAGAGAGTGGTCAAAAGCCACGAGGGAAAGAAAACAGTGTCCACGAAATGGAGAGACTATGAGATGGCATTGCAGGTGTGGAGATGTGGTGCCAACATAGACAGCAGCTCATTCATGTCACCAGCACAGAGCTAGTGAACCTGCACGGAGCGCAGGCACCAAACCAGGAACAAGAGACACAAAGTTCCAGCTAGCTCATTTTCAGGAATCTTCTAGTCCAGGAGGGAGAATTACATATATAAACACAGTGCAATTGAAAAAGAGATATTTTCAAATATTTTAGTGTCAGGGCCCTATTAAGTTCCTAAAATTTGAGGACCTTCAAAGAGATTTTTTTTGGTAAGGCCTCCACCAATACTCTTGTAGTATGAATTAGAAGGGAAAGGCATTTAAGCTGCTGATGAAATTCATTTTTAAACGATAGTTGTAACCCATGTTAACCTCAGAGTGAGCATGTTATCCTATATCATGAAACCTCTGGAAAATTCCACTGTACGATTGTGAGCAAACAAGAGTGGAAAAGGTAAATGATAGTTTAGTATTATTATGAAAATAATATTGACCTTACAAATCCCTGAAAGTGTGTCAGGGATTCTGATGGGTTCCTGGACCACAGTTTGAGAATACCTGAATAGGACAAGGCAAACACCTGTGTAAAATTGCAGCTGGAATCTAAACTGTAAGCATTTAAACAGTCTGGGCAATGTAAGAACGATTACTAAATGTTACAGGTGCCAGCCCATATCATCTCATTTAATATTCAAAACCACCATATCAAGTATGATAAAATATCTGTATTATACAGATTAGAAAATTAGACTCTGACGGTTTGAATAAATTGCTCAGAGATATACAGTATGTGGTAGGTCTGGAATCCAAAGTAGGCCTATCTTATTTCAAATCCACCACCAGATTCTACCCAGCAGGGCAATGTATAATTAAACAACAATATCAATAGTTAATCAGCTCTTACTCCTTGCAAGTCATTGGGCTAAGCCCCTTATGCCCAGTATCATTATCCCATTTAATTCCTACAACAGCATTAGAAGGTTAGTGCTATTACATTCTCCATTTTACATAAATATAGTCCTGTTGTAGAGGTTAAGTAACTGGTCTGAAATCATAAAATTAGACTAGTAGAGCTAACATGTGTCCAGATTTTTCTCCTATCAAAACCAGCTCTGCACCATTAACACCTTCCCCTAGAAGAATAAACATCCTAATAAAACAATACAGTAACAGCTAGTTTGCATCAAGTACAAAGCCTTTCTAGTATAATAATCTACTTAATTCTCAAAGAAAATTTTTCTAGGTTTATTTATATTTTGTGAATGAGTCCTTGTTAAGTGCTGGACAATCAACGAAGTAAGAGGTCTGAATGGCATATAAGAACTGCAAAGAAAAAAAACCCTATAAAGGAGGCCATTTGTGGGCCAGGCATCAGGTGTGGGTTGGAAGTGGGTGCACTGCACATCTCCCAGTACTGAGACTGGAGGAAATGGCTAAGTTAGGGATTGAAAAGCTGGGTGACTCCAACATTTTAAAAATCAATACCTTTTGTGTGCTCAAAAGACAAGCGGTCCAATTTCTGCCAGCCTCCTCCCTGCCTTTCTTCTGCACTCCATTTGACTACAAAGTGGATTTCTCCCCTCTAGCTCTAACCAAGGAGGATGCCTCAGGTTCTGCTCCCAGTCGTGAAATGTCACCACGGTCGGCCATTTGCAATGCAAATCGCCAGGCTTTGGCATCCGAGATTGATGTCCCCTGTAAGAATGTACTTAGTTGCTGGGCTGGAGCTGAGTGGAAGCCACACAGGTCTCTTCCAGACTGGAGTGGTTGTCAGAGGTAACAAAGCAAGGCTGAAGGAGAGATGAGCCGTGAGCCCTTTTAGCAACATCCATTAACAGCACGTGCTATTAATGCATCTAAATTTGGTTGGGGCCACCAAGTCTGGGCTGGGGGCAGATGGCAGACTCCATCTGGGGCAGAGGGCGAGGGGACTTTCTGCGAGCTATTCTGGAGCCTGGCGCGAAGGCACAGAGCCAGATGGGCGGGCAGAGCACCTGTCCCTTCAGGCTCCATTTGCATTCCCAGCGTTTCTCAGCAGCTCAGGGTGGTGTCTGGTGGTCTTGCGGTCATGAGACCACAGTCCCGGGAAGTCAGGCCTGGCTGCTGAGCTCCAGCTGTGCAGCCCCAGGAAACCAGGGAACTTGAACTTGAGCCAGGAGCAAGAAATTCACACGAAAGCCTGGAAAGGCTCTGGAAAAAATAAAATGTCCATCCCCAAGCCATCCTTCCCTTTATGAGGTAGTTGCAATTTGGGGGAAAATGCTTTTAGTTCATTCCCATCTGTGGAGGGTTGCTGTGCTGACAGCCGTGTGGGAGGAGATGTCTTCTGCCAGGGTGCTGAAGAGGGCAATTATGCAACCAGACCTTGGGATTGTTCCTTAAACGGATGTTTCTCTGGACCCAGGAGAAATAAGCATATGAATATGAACAATGACAAATAAAGCAGAACCACCTATCTCCTTTTGCAACTGTAACTTATACATTTAATATGGGAAACAAAATTTTAAAAGAGAAAAGTAATGGTTTTTGAGAGTCACCAAATTCTTTAGTGTTTAGAAGTAATGGCTGTGAACATGTTGTGTACACACACACACACACACACACTCGTTCAGCTTACAATAGAACATGAACATGTTGTAACTGCAAGAAGCCGGAAGGACAATTTTCTGCCCAAACTTTTATTAGCTGCCGAATATTCAGTTGTGCCCAGACACCATCAGCCGGGTTACTGATCCCCCAGAGCTGTGCACTTAGATTTGTTTTGCTAAAAATATATATTTTAATGCAATAAATATTATTGTGCTTCTATCTTTAGGCATTTCTCTGGTTAAACATTTCTACTTCTACTTCTAAAATCGTTTGGATCATTTTTACTTTACTCTTTTTATTAAGCTTTCTCATTTGCCTTCATACCCTCCAGGCCCCTTCTATATAAATGATTTGGAGAAGTTTTTCCATTGGGTCAACTTAAACTTGGCAACTTTTGTCCCTACCTTTAAACTCGGGACACCTTAGGGATAGGCAGAAATGAAAGAATGATGGAAAGATAAGGTCCTGGTGGCCTTTGCAGGTTAAATTTCCACACCTGTTGGTGCAGATAATCTAAGATATCTGATTGTGTTATCCCAGAAATTCTTTTTTATAAAGTGGACACTTGGAACTGGGAAATTGTGTTTTCCCTATAATATTACAAAATACATATAAGTCTCCCAAGAGAGTAAAACAAAAGCTTATAGAAACATTGTAATAACGATATTTAACATTATTGAGCACTTTCTATATGCCAAGCAATTTATATACATCATCTCTAATCCATATGGACTCTAAATTATTTATATTTGTAATTTTTCACTGTGGGTAAGATGATGAATTATTTTTTTCACATTAACTTCCAAAGTACATTTACTTCATCAACTCTGTGATGTATTATAAAAGAATCCTGAAATTTGTTATGTTATCATTCTTCACTTTGTCTTGCATATAGGGACTAAAAGTCAATAAAATTATGTGGGAAGTTGCCTTTATTTACCTTAAGAGCTAGCGTTTGAGAATAGGAAGTGATATTGTGAACATTATGAAGAGGTTCTTCAAAATACTTTCAAGGAATTTATTTAGAGCTGAGATTAAGGACGACCCTGAAGCTTCACTCTATCAAATTTTCTCTTAAATATTATGCAGCTTTTTCCCCTTGATTGACACAATTAATTTAAGTCTATTGCTAATGTGTGCAATATGGTCATTCAGAAACACATGGATTACAGTCAGACCCTCTTCTTTCGCTCAAGAAAAGTAATTTCTTACATAATAAAACTATAGAGGAGTGCTCCACATGAATTTTTGTTAAATGTTAGCTTCATAATTAATTATTTGTGAGCTTATAAATGCACATATATAATACATATAATTAATAGTGGCTTTGCACATAGAAAATTCTGTTCTTGTTTTCTTGCCTTCCTTCATTTCTTATTTCTCCTAGTCTTTCCAGGGTTTGACCTCATTTTCTTTGCTCCATTCTTTGGTTTTAATGTCTCTGAGAGTCTACACCAGGAAAGGACTTCACAACTCTCGACTCAGTGAAGAAGACAGAGTTAGGACAGGTGGATCCATCCTCAGGGAGACCTAAGTCTGTATTCTGGAATGCCTCTGGAACTTCTAGAAATTTCCTCTCTGACTACAAGGTTAGTATGGTCTTTTTAAGTCATTAAAATAAGTAGTCATAAAAATACATATGTATATGTAAAGCACTCTATTTTGGAAATTATCCAATGAATGAAGAAAACAAGCAGCATCTATGATGTGTCGTCAGTGATTTACAGTTCCAGTCTTTAAAATGCTACAATAGCATCTAATACCTGTGAAGTGAATGATATGCACAGTCTTATCTCAGATTGTTATTTTCCATTAATTTTACTATCCATACTTAATTCCCTAAGCATATTTTTATGATTGTTACAAACTGCAAGTATATGAAAATCCCTCCCCCCAAAACAATGCATATGTAGAATCTTTAACCCTTTATTGGATGGTAAAAGTAGGTGGGGCCTTTTGGAGGCGATTAGATTTAAATGAGATCTTGAGCAAGGGGTCCTCATGATGAGATTAGTATGCATATAGGAACAGGTAGGGAATGGTGCTCTCTCTCCACATGAGGGGACTTGAAGAAGGCAAGCACTTTTGCAAAGCAGAAGAGAAGCCTGATCAAAAAAGGAAATTGACCAAGTCTATCAGTAGGAGATGGCATTCTCGCCCTACTCTCAGTAGAACCACAGATGCGTCCCACAGAAGAGGAAAAAGCCTAGAGAGCACCCATGAATGAGCCAGGACATGAAGACACCAGCAATGAATGTGGATGCCTCAACCTGCAGCCTTGGTCAGGTGGGAAGTAAACCTGTAGGCAAAGGGAGCCAAGAGGAATGGCTGATGAAAGAAGCATTGACCTTATACTCCCAAGGCATGGCTTGGAGGGAGTCAGTTATCTTATGATGGGGGTCAGAGAATTCCCATAATAATCCTTATCATAATCGTCCTTATCACAGAGTAGAGCGCAAAGGAACCTAGAAAATGCACAACAACCAGACTGAAAATGTGTCTGGGAAGCAGACTCTACGAGACCATGATAATGAACAGTTATGATGGGTTAACTTGGATATCCTGACTTTGGAACCCACTCAGAACTTTATTTTCTTTTAATATTCAGTAACAGAGTAATGAAAGCAAATGTTTTTTAGTTAGAATTCTTTAACCAAGGTACTAATTAATAGTTCTCATCTTTCTATGAAGGGGATGCAATTATCACTCCTGTTATTGATGGATGAATCGGAAACTTAGAGCATTTTAATAACCCAATTCAGTCTGAAATTCTGATTATGGTCCCTAACTTCAGAGCTTGGCTAGGAACCATTAACAGGTTTGCTAATGTCTATATTAACTATTCCTTAAAGGTTCTGAGTTTTGTTTTTAATTCTTAATTTAGATGGCCGGGGGCAGGGAGAGAGGCATTTGGGAGCCAGAAAAATTGAGACAAGTGGCCCTGATGGTCCCTTGGTATATGGCCAAATTCAATCTCCTTCTGCCTGGCGGGGAGAGGGGATTCTAAATTCCTCTCCACTCTCTCCGTGGTCTCCATTAGCGATTCCGACAGTTACTAGATAAAGTTAAAGACTCATGTAGTGATCTGCGCACTAATTGGACGGTAATGTATAGCCTCGGTCAAGCACATCTTTCCCAGTACTCCTCTCTGCAGACGGCGATCAAGCCGTTTACAGAAGATGCATTGGCTGCCGAGACCCTGGAGCGACCTTAAGCTGCGCTGGCCTTTTAGCAGAAAACACAATTAATTTTGATACTGAAGGGCAATTAAGACTGAGGTTAAAATAAAAATCTTTGGAACATGGAATGTCAAAGATTGGATAGGAAATGTTTTTCCCTCATCTCTTTCAGGAGCCCATGAGCGCACCAACCTCTGGTTCCTCCAAGTCAAGTTGCCAAATTGCCTGTTTCATTTCAGTGAATGTGTATTGAAATGAATAGCCGTGTTGTGTTCTGAAAGCAGGCCACTTGCATGGACTCTTTTACCAGCAGTAGCTCTGCAAAACACGTGTGCCGGACACCTGTTACATTCGTACATTTGTAGAAACAACTACACAGATTTTTTAAAGGCATGCTCACATCCATGGGTAACACACCATGTGTTGCAAGTTGTTCTAGCTAATTTCAGCTCAGAGAAAATCTTCCTAGAAAAAAAAAATATACTGTTTCAATAAAAGGACACTCCAAAAGCAGGGGAAGAGACTGCTGTACACAGAGCCTAAAGAAACTGAGATTTAGGAACTGCAAGTTTACTTGGGATAAAGGAGTGGAGCACGAGAGAAAGGCTGGATGTGGGTGTGGGTGTGTTCTTTCAAGTCATACTGGGTCGCATACAAATTTCTATCCCCCAGTGAGCTTCACTGATTCTACGGTCCTATGAGTTTCCTTTTCAGTGAAGTCTGCTCACGCTGTTGTTGTTTATTTCTGTTTTTTTTAAAGTCGGTATGTTTTCTTATCAACTTACAGAAGAAGGTCTTATGAAAGGTATATTCTAGACACTGATCTTTGCTTGTCTATATGCATGTTGAAGATCTTGTCCCAGGGTGGTTTTCTAAGCACACTAACCCATGAGTAGAATGTGAGAAATGCTGGTAGAAATGCACCTGAAACCATCAATCTGAGTGAGTTACACACCAGAAATTTCATGAGATGCATATGAGGGTTGTGGACCCTGTAGCACTGCTTGTGATAATAGCTAATTCATGCCTAGGCCTTACTATTTCCCGAGAATCCTTTTAAGCTTTTCATTTGTATTTTTCAATTGAATCCTCAGAATGACTCTGTGTGGTGTGTACTTGCTATACCCATATGAGTAAACCACAGCACAGAAGCCAAATATTTTCCCCAAGATCACAGAGCAAAGAAAAGTAACCCAGAAGCACTGACTTGAGAATTCACATTCATAACAACCACTGAACTGTCATCAGAATCAGACTGAATAAATAGATTACTGTTGATCATTCAGTAATATACTATCTTAATAAAGTAGATTTGTATGTACCAGCATAAATATATCTCAAAATGATAATACCAAGTGAAGGAAAACTAGTTCAAAGAGAAATAGTAATGTATCACTTGAGAAATACATGAAACAATTTTATTCAGGCACAAAAAAAAAAAAGTTCTGATATTGTTATAACATGGTTGATCCTTAAAATGCTATGCTATGTGAAAGAACATAGAAACAAGAGATCCCATATTGTGTGAATTCCACATATGAGAAATGCAGCAAATCCCCACACACAGAAAAGATATTAGTGGTTAACAGAGCATGGGCCCTAGAAGGATAAAGAATGACGGCTGGTCCAGGTCCTGAAGTCAGTCGCTACACTCTGTCATTTCAATCGAGTGTTTATGGACTGTCTTTTGGAGGATGATGAAACTGTCATCATCTGATATTAGTGGTGACTATGTACAACCTTGCAAATATACCAAATGTGAATATGCTAGAAACCACTGGATAGTACACATCAGTCTAGAAAAATTCCAGGATATGCAATTAGATCTCATCAAGTCTGTTGTTTTCAAACTAGGAAGCAGATGCATCTCCCTGAAATGGTGGACACTCACCAAGTCTCTCAACCACTCCATGCCATGCAGTCACAGCTCCAATCAGACACCTCATTTTTAACCACAGGCTCATGCTACTTTACGGTGTTTTCAAATGCAGATATATCAGACAAGGGTCACGGAGGGCCAGGCTGCTATAATCTCCTCGGCTTGAACATTTTCACCAGAGTTGAAAACAAAGTCTCAGCATTCTAGGGAAATTGCATAATAATGATGAGTTCAGGCATAGATTATAGTAATTGTTTAGGTGGAATGGAAATGACACAGGCCCGAAGCTGGAGGCTTACCCAGATTGCTGCTAAAATCCCTATTATTAAAACACACACACACACACACACACACAAAAAAAAAACACCTATTATCAGAGGCAGGAGAAAGTCAGAGATTCAAGGTTCCTTTCCTCACATGCTAGGAGGGCTGACTCATAGACTGTACATCTTCCAAAAGATGCTGAGGTTCATCCCTACAGCAGCGCCCACAAAACTTGTCCTCACCAGCCTGATTACGGTCTCATTTCCTTGTGTTAGATCTTAGAATTGCTGCCCCTCTAGCCTCTAAAATGACAGAGACATGGATTCCTCTCTCCAACTTTGTCTTTTTCATGTTCAAACAGGACCCCCACATTAATTCTATCCTCTGACTGGCTTCCAAGATAAAATAAATATATCTTTATCAAGATAATTGGAAGTTGAGTTAACTAAAAATGTCTGTGCAGAAGCCCTCAATCCTTAGGATATGGAAGAACAATCTGGAATCTTAACTCATTGACACCCTGAGGAACAGGGCTGAGGGCCCATCACTGACTGATCCAGGTGGTTTATGAAATTGTGCTTTAATTGGACGCAAAGGCTTACCTGTTCCTTACCCTTAGTGTTTATCATGGTGGCCTCTCCTTGTTCTGGCCAGCAACAGACTTTACTATTGCAGCTTCTACCGAAGCATGTCACAGAGTCCTTGTGGGCAGAGGACCTTGGCTAACTCTGTCCAGTCTTTCAGATATGACTGCCGGTCACCACTTAGCATCTCGGGAGAGCAGTCCATGTTACTGGGTTCATCGTCCTTCAGCCCAGAGCAGAAGAACTTGGCACTGGTTCTTGCCTCTACGTAAGTGGACAACTTCAACCCTGTTCTCTGAACTATGGAAACAGTCCATGGGTTCTCCACGCTGCCTTCCCAGATCTCTAAGGATCTGAATTGCAGGTCAGGCATCCTGGTAAAGTAGAAAAAGTCAAAATCTCTGTATTCTAATTCTAAATACTAGCTTACTTTCTAGATGGATAATAATGTAAAACAAGGGAATTCATCTTAAAATGGTGACCAATGTCCCAATATACAACGCAATCATGAAAATTAACCACATGTGAGGGGATTCACTGCTACTTAGTGTAAAAAGGGGAGATGCTTTTCTCCCCACTTGTATTTTCTTTTTTAAAAGATTTATTTATTTAGCATACAAGAACTGGGGAACAGGCCAGATGTGGGGGTGGTAAGAAGAGTCACCAGAGACAGAGTGGGGAGCAGAACAGGCGGATCTACTGAAGTACACTGCTGAGGGAGCAGCGGGCGAAGCAGGAGAGGTCTGCTGCTCCATGTGGGTCACCTCCCTGTCCGGGTATCAAACATGTGCTGCAGTGGCTGTGGATAGCTTCATAGCGCTGTGCCTTAACCCCTTGTTACCAAGGAGACCCCTCCAACTTGTATTTTCTAAAGTAAAACTGGACTTCATGGAATCATTATCTTGGGGAAGTTAACTTTTAATTGAAAAAAACGTTCTTATTCTTATGTGAGGAACGATGCATGTTCAATGTAAATATTTGGAAAATACAAGAGATAAACTTTTTAAAAAGTCTCCCATAATATTACACTATTAACCTCATAATGTGTGTGTGAGTGTGTGCATGAGTGTGTGTGTGCATAAAATGTCAGTGCTTATTGTAGTGTATTGAATGGATGGTCTCCCTTAAAATATACCCATGTCTTAAAGCCCAGAACCTATGAGTATTATCTTGTCTGGAAAAAGATAGATTTTTTAAAGATGTAATTAAGGATCTGAAATTGGGACCATCTTGAATGCTTCATGTGGGCCCTCCGTGAGACCCCAGTGGTGCGTCTCCACCAAGAAGAAACACAGATAGGGGACTGTCTGAAGATGGACGCAAAGATTCGGTTCTTGCAATCCATATCAAGGAACCACATGAGCCATCCAGGGCTGGAAGGGGCAAGGGAGGGCTCTCCTTCAGCAGGAATGTGGCCTGGCCAATTTGGGGCTTCTGGTCTCCAGAACTTTGAGAAATAAATTTCTGATGTTTGCAGCAACTGTTTTTTGGTGATTTGTTGCATCAGTCACAGGAAACTAATATGCTTGCATCAACACCTAACAAATAGCTTTCTGCACCTAGGTTTTTTTCTAATTCTGTAGTGGTGTCATCAGCGAGATGAATGTTGTGCCATCTGACAACTGAGGGTGGCTTCCTTTCAAAAATCTCCTATTAGATACCAGAGCATTAGGTCTGCATCCTGGTTTAGACACGCTTCCTTTTCACAAGTCTTTGTGGGTTGACTTATCAATTAATGAGAATCCTGAAAGCAAAAGTAATAACCTGAAGCACCTCTCACTTAAACTAGAGTCTTGCTTTTAATTTCAGTGATAGTTGTTATGGCAACAATAGTAGCCTATTGAATCAAGATTTTAATTCTTGCTCTTAGGCCTTGAACTTGCAACTTCATTCCTCTGTGACTCTCCTTCTTCAAAGTGGTTATATTAACAGGGACACCTGTGGTGTATATATATTGTGTTGGTTTCATGCCAAATTTCATATCCTGATTTTTGGGCATGGATTCTTAATACCAGTACCAACTCATAAATTGAGAAAGGAAAGGAAAGGGAAAACATGATTTTGGTCTTACTGAAGTCTGAATTCTGGGATGTCTCTTTGCCAGTGTAAATGGCCTCAACCTCGAGATTAATTTCAGATATTAAGAAACTGATTAATTACTCAAATGTCGCTCCAGTTTAAAAATAAATCTAAGCGACCCCACTACCATTATCACCAGTCTTTGATGAGCACTCCTGGTTTGAAACTGGTTACCACCCCCAGGTTTAAAAAAAAGTTGGTCATCCCCCAACCCCATCTGGACCCTCCATGCGTCCTGTTGGTAACAGAAAGTCCGAACCATGGAAAAGACCACATCTCCTATCTTTGTACTCCGTGCCCAGAAGCAGGTGTGTTTCCTTCTTGTGGGGTGACTTTTACCGTTAGTTGCTCTAGTCCTGCTCCCTCACAGACTGTATCTGATCTTTATTTATTTTTAAGTAGACTTCATGTAGTTACAGCGAGATGAATGTTGTGCCATCTGACAACTGAGGGTGGCATCCTTTCAAAAATCTCCTATTAGATACCAGAGCATTAGGTCCGCATCCTGGTTTAGACACGCTTTTTGTAGTTACAGAAAAATGAAGCAGACATTTTACTCCACACCTAGTTTCTTATATTATTCAAATTTTACAGTAATTAGTATGCTACATTTTTCACGATTAATGAAGCAGCATTGGAACTTTTTTTAAAGAAAAGTCTATCATGTATTTATGGTTCTTAGTTTTTACAGAACATCCCTCTCTATCCCAGGTACTTCCCATCCAGGTGAATACATTCCATTTAGTTGCCATTTTCCCACAGATAACGCTTTACAGAGCTGCAGTTTTTCCTATTTTATTACCTTCACACTTGAGGATAACTGGCCTGCTATTTTGTAGAAGGTCCTCTCTTGGAATTTATTTGATGTTTTCCACATGATCAGACTCAGAGGATGAGTTACTGGGAAGAAAATCACAGAGCAAAGTACCATTATCATCACATTGTAGTTCTCATGACCATTGATGTTGACCTTGGCTGAGGCAGAATTTGTCCACCCACTTTGATGCTCAATTTAAGTGCCACCACTTCTCTGAAGTCTTCCTGGATTTCTTCAGTCCCTCACAAACCATTTAATACACTTATTGGCAATCACGTTAGTTAATCATTTACTATGCACCTAGCCTGGTGCAAAAGGAAGCAATGATTTAAACAGGGAATAAAAGTCTCATGAATCAGTAAATAACTACATGGATTGATGGCGTTAAAGAAGCAGAGAATTTTTGTACTCCTATTCAGTAAACATTAACATATGTATATATTGAGAACTGATGGGGGCCACCTACCTATGCCATGAGGCAAAGTCTGTCATAGGGGAACTTTCCTGAAAAATCAGACTCCATAGCTGACCCTTCTCTGACTTCTTTTTGTTTTGGCCGATTTTATAATTAAGGTTTTCTAAGTTACTAAAAACGTGCTTGCTGGAATATCATCCATGGGNGTGGTTGTATAATTGGCTGTTTTATTAAACAAAGTAATTGGTTGCTATGCATTTTGATGACATACTACTAATTGGCTAATATTATAATACAAATTCTAGAAAATTAATATCGTAAAACCAGGTAAAAATAAATACAATTGGAATGTGGTTATTCTACAAATTCTAAAATTAGATATTAGGAAAACTTTTAGATTCAAACACTTTACTATGGGCACAAGCCTCAGGAACCTAAGCTTGACCTTCATGACTGGGCCAGTGTGAAAGGCTTTGCATTTCTGCCTTTGTTAAAGGTAGGGGCTGCATTCCTCAGGTGATGATAGTACAGCAACCCTCCTCCCTTGCCCTTTTGCTCTCCTGTGAATTACATTTAATTCAATACAAAAGATACCTTAGCAACATACATTATCAATCAAATCTAAAGACAAGGATACCAATGATTCCTATTGAAAGCCAAATGCAAGCATATAGATACTATTCAGATGTTAATTTGGGTACCTTCCTCTTCTGCAGGCCTGCAGTAGAGTGCTGACACCAGTTTGACCTTAAACTAATAATTCATCTTATACTCAGAGTGAAAATAGAATAATTAGTTGTGATTGCATAAAACTAGTATACCTGCCATAATATAAATTAACCAATCATAATAATTCTAACACTAGTGGAAAGATGTTGTCTTGATTTTGTAATAGCCTATGTCATCTATCCTGGCTAAAGGTCACAAGACTCCAAGCTGCTCTTGAAAGAAAAAAAAAAAATGTAGTCATTGTTAACTTCCTGGTCAATGCACGTGTTGATGTAATCCGCCCCTTTCTCGTTCATGTATAAATAAAGACCTGTAGGACACATGCCATACCCCGATTCGAGTTTTGTAATCCTGAACCCCCCTCATTTGCCAACTTCCATTTCATCCTTTGGAGACCTGGCCTTTGGCTGGAACTGGACTACGGCAGAGAACCTCTAGCTCATGTAGCACTATACTGGAAGTTTCATTGCCAAAATGAACTTAAAATACAGACCGCCAAAGCAGAGGATGACAAAATATAGCCCTTGGGTCCAAATCCTGCCCACTGTTTGCTTTACAAGTAAAGTTTCAGCCGCACCTATTTCTCTATGACTGCTTTTGCCCTGGAGCAGCAGAACTGGCAAATGACCATCAAGCCCACATGACTGGCAAAGTCGAAAATATTTTCTGCCTGACCCTTTGCAGAAAAAGTTTGCTGATTCTTGTTCTCTGGCATTAAATATGATGATATACATGGACACTCATGGTATCTTCTAGGCACCTGTAAAAATAAAACAGATTTAACTTTAAGTGGGAGAGATAATAGAAGCATTTAATACATTTTTATAAGCATCCTTTGGGTTTGCCTGGAAGTTTAGTATGAGAATGGAGCACCGTGGACAGGAGTCCATAAACCCTTATTAAAGACATGTTCTGGGCCAGCTCCATGTCCAGTAAAGAGAACCAGACAGAACTCTGTCACTATGGGCACATTTGAATGGCATGGGACTCTACTGCCCAACATAGTGGCCACTAGCCCCTTTGTCTGATGAGCTGCAGAAACCCGACTAGACTGAATTGCAATGTAACAAAAGTATAAAACATACAAGAGACTTCCAGAGTCAGTTAAATATCTCAGTAATGAAATGTTAATATTCACAACATGCTTATTGTATGCAGAGATTTATGTGAGGACATAGTAAGAAAATGTATTTTCAAAACAATTTTCATCTGCATCTTTTATTTTACTTCTTAACGTAGCTACTAGAAAGTTTACAAGTACACCTGTGCCTCATGTTCTAGCTGCGTTGCACAGAGTTGTCTAGACTTTAGAAATTTGCTGTCGTTGCTCTTTCAGGTCTGCAGTCACACCAGCCACACTCAAGGACATAATGGACACTTGTGTCTGGCAGTCACCACACTGGTCAAGACAGGTAGGAAACATTCCCATCACTGAAGACAATGTTATCAGACAGGACTGTTCTAGAGGAAATATGTGAAGCTTTCCCAAATTTTTTACTGGTAATAATATTGGCAGACAGAGTAAGGGACACCCAGGGACCCCCAAACTGACACTTTTTAAATAGATTCTATCATCGCCACGTAAAGACAAAGCATATTCTCATTGTGTAAGAGTATGAGTGAATGATTGTGCATGGAGGGGTAAGAAGACAGAGGATACTTGTTTCCCAATGAAACGCCCCAAGTTACTCATCCCTTGTGCGTGAATGCTCAAGCAGAGTTGACCTGACGCAGGGACTCTCAGGTCCCAAAGCTTGCCACAAGTTGAAGGCACCTTCTGACTGACAGAGAATCATAGGAAAGGGGCAGAGGGGGCCAGGCAAGTCTGGGACTAAAGGAAGAAAATCAAAGTATAAATCAAGGAAATGGCTGCCATTGTCAGCCTCTCCATGGGTCTGTTACCTACATGTCTTTCCAAGTGTCTCCTCCATGCCCCCAAGTCCCTTGTACAAGCCAAATCTGAGAAGCAAGGATTTATTCCTTCACACTTCTCTCTCCTTCAGGTGTCTCCTCCTCCTTCTGGGTCTCTTTTCTGTGTTTCTGCCCAAGTTTTCTCCTCTAAGTCTTCTATAGCTTCACTGGCCACCCGTTTGGTAGGGCAGGGAATTTGGAGCATCCCTTTTATGGAGAGTCCTCTGTGAGAATAATAAATATTTTATTAGGAAAATAAAGGACTAAACATGAACGAAGAGACTGATATTAGGCAACTTCATTTATATTTCTGAACATGAATGTAAGTCCTCAGGATGGCAGGTGTTTGCTTAGCTGCATTCATGCATTTGCAAAGAAGTGACCAAGACCAGCCAGGAGATGCACCCAGTACTTAGGAAGAAAGAGAAGTGACTCAGGATAAGAAAAAGGACAACATGCAGCTGTGTGCTTAGCACCAGTACTAGAGGGAAACAGTATGACATCTTAACTATTTTGAAAAAAATATATACATTTTGGAATCTTTGGACTAGAGGACCCACAGTAACTGCATTGTTTATTAAATGGATGAAGCATCTTTCCCTGGATACTGAGGAAAATCATTCTAATGGCAAGAAGCTGTATTTTCTTTACGACCACTGTTAGTTTCAGTGGCAGATGTAATATCAGGTCCATGGCCTTACAAGCAATGCAGTAGAATTACAGCATCCCTGGGTGTGGAAGGAAAAGGCATGCCCGAAAGGCACAAAACAGGCAGCAGAGAGCACAAGTCCACCTCAGCACCAGAACTGCAACCCGCAGCTTGGGAGTTTTGGAGAGGCGGGTTTCAATCTTACCTCAGACAGCTACAACCTTGGAGTAAAGATGCCAGCCCTGAACCAAACTCCTAGGATATGCCAGTCACTTTTAGTGTGTTAACTCTTTAAATCTTCCCAAGACCCTCACGAGATGGGTTCTATCAATATTACCACCTGACAGAGAGGATGGGGCTCTCTGGACGAAAGACTGCATTCTAACGAGTGGCACGGACAGACTCAAGGCTCCAGGGTCCACTCCTCAGAGACATTTCACTGTCTCGAGCATAACTTTGGTCAAGTCAGTTAACTCCTGCTTCAAGTCATTTTCTCACTTGTAAAATTAAAACAGTCATAGCTACCTTGTTCTAAGTATTCAATCAGAAGTTGGTGAAGCATCAAATTGGCCCAGGCATGTGAAACAAATACTAGCACATGCCTGCATTCATTAGGATAAAACAAACTTGCTATAAATTTTCAGAACATAGAAGTTCTTAAGAAAAATGTGGATTGATTTCTCTTGCTCATGATAGAGGCTGGTGAGGCTTCCAGTGGTCTGTTTACCCCACACAGTCATTCAAGAGCCACCTTCCCTGTAATACACAGGATTTGAGTCTTTGTGAGCCCCAGCATATGGGGAAGGAGAAGGAATTAGGCAGATGCCACATTGTCTATTATAAGGCTTACTCCTGAAGATACCTAGTTTGCCTCTGTTTATACTCCATGAGGAAATCTTACACCCTGACTTTCTTTGACTGAGATGGTGACTGGGAAATATCATCTAGTTATGAGTCCAGATTCACCTCACTCACTGTGGAAGGAGAGTGGTTGTAGGGATCAAGGGGAAGTGTTATAGACTATGTGTTTGTGCCTTCTCAAAATCCATACACTGAAATCATAGCCTTGAAATGATGGCATCGTAACATGAGGACTTACAGAGATCATTAGGTCTCAAGGGTGGAATATCCATGAGGAAAGAGAGCCAGCCTTCTCTCTGCTTTCTGCCATGTGAAGAGACAAGATGGCGGCTCATGAACCAGGAATTGCACCCTCATCAGCACAGTGCCATAGGACTTTATCCTCCAGAACTCGGAGGAGTAAAACCTTATTGTCTACGGGAATTTGTGGTGGCTGCCTGACCACAGACAGGACCACAATTTAAATCGTCAACAGGTCGGTTCCTCTCCGACCACTCATACTTTAGTATCCAACTTCCAGATCAGCACAACATCTTCATCTGCTGGCTTCTGGGTCTGCACATTTTGGAGTAGGGGGTCCATGTACCATCTCCTTGAATCTACTCCCTCTATGCCATTTTGGATAAATAGCACACTAGGTATCTGATCTGGAGCTGCCCTCACCTAACTGTACGCTTACTCAATTCTGTGACGATGGACTTTTTGGATTGACAGGGTTTTCAAAGATATTTACATGTCTCTCTGAATAACCAGGCCTGGAGTCTGCCAGGTCTACCTGCAACCTTTTGGCCACCTGTAATCTTGGTCAAGTTATCCAATCTCTGGGATGAGTTTTCTGTAACTTTACAATAGCAGTAGTAAACTTTACTCTTCTTTTCCCTGGGTTTTCTCAAATAGAAAACTGGAGAAGGAAAATGAAAAGATACTTTTCAATCCATAATGCCCAATACACTTCTATATTAGTTAAAATTATGATAATATACCAGATAAAATCATTATTTCTTGATGGACATTAGATTATTAATTTTCCCAATTACAAAATATTCTGTCTAAATAATATAGTAATATATTAAAAGTAAATAAAAGTGGTTTTGTACATAGCTTATCTATTATTGAGAAAAAAAATACAGTGTTGTAAGCCAATATTACATCAATTAAATAAGAGAAGTGAAAGAAAATAAAAATATATACCAGAGTATTTCTGTAACAAATGGTATGTACACTTCCAAGTTTGTCTCGATCTAGTGATAGCTTGCTTTCCAAGTTTATACCAATTTAAACCAGAGAAAGAGAACTCTGATTTAATTGCACTCTTGACTAGAAACGATAATTAATTTTTAACATACTTATATTTGCATTTAATGTGGCTAAAATAGTCCATGTTATTACATTTCCTAGCATCTATTTGAGTGTATTTCATATATTTCATCATATATATAAATATTTATGCATATATATAAATTTGGTTTTCTGCTCCCTCTAATCTCTTCATACCTTTCATTTGCTTTTTGACGTGCTTACACTTTCATTTTTTCTTTATTTCTTGAACTGTTCAACAATAATTCCATGAATACTTAGGATCGCGTCACATGGTCTGTTTCTCTCTAGTACAGCAAAACGGAGGCCAAGGAAGGATCAGAACCCCAGTGCTCCTGTCTCCAACAGACCTGAGTTTTCCTTCTGATTGCTCAGGGCCCTATTTGCCTCAGCAGGTCTCTTTATGGGGTTGCCACTGTTTTCTCTGCACAGAATTGTGCAATGCTTCTATAAGTTTATGGAAGCCACTAACTGATGTTAGATTTGCACAGTGGGTAGTTTTTATAAATGTTTCTCTTAAAAAGCAGCATCCCTGGGAATCCCTGGGAGGCATGTACAGCACAAGGCTTGCTAGCAGCTGCCAGAATGTGCTGGAGGTTCCCAGGGTTGAATCTATTGCTCCCAGGGATTGATTCAATTTCTGTTCTGTCAGCCAGCTTAACTGCAGGCTGCAGTGTGCTCCATGGTTTCATACACAAAAGGGATATGGCAACAACAGAAGGACAGATCCCAGCGAGAATATGAGCCAGCCCAGCACCATGCAAATGCAACACATTCCTGACCCCAAAATCTGGTGTGTAGGTTCCTAATACAGACAAAAGGAAGTGGGGCCTGAGGCTAATATCCGCATTGTTAGAGCAAAAATATTATGGCTCCCAAATATTCAGAGTTGAATCAGAATTGAGGCAATTTGCATTTGCCTACAAAATGAAATGAACTTTTCACAGTTCCCACTCTTTCACTTTTGATGTCAACCATGTGCTGCAAGGGGGGTGGTGGACAGGGCAGGTTGGATATATGGGCTGAGCTCTGGGACTGAGGTCACTACCAGTTTTGCTACTAACCAGCTGTGTGACTAGACTCGCTACTGTCCTTCCTTGAACCTTAGGCATCAAGCTTCTCATATCCTGTCCAGCTTTCAAAATCTGTTACCCTTTTCCTTGAATTATATTAGTTTTCCTAAATAAGAATTGAAAGAACCCTGGGATGTTCTTGCTTCATCATGCAAGTGTGTCAAAGGTGTACTTGGATATCGTCACTGAAACAATGGGTGGTTGAAGCTACTAAGAGGAAACCCTACTCTAGAGGCTTCACAAAAGAACACAACTTCTGGGAGGAAAACTGGAAATCAGAGAGTTCTAGAAGGAGTGCTACCGGTCCAAAGAGCATGAATAAACATCTTTGAGCTATTGAAACATTTAATGAGACAAACAGAATCTTTACTTTCTTCATCTCTGTGAAGTTACAAAAATATTTAGATGATTTACTTTCAACATGGATGATGAAGTTCAACATCTCTGAATCTATCTTGATCTTATTTCACCCTTAAGGTTAAGCTATGAAGGGCAGCTTATGATCAAGTAAAAAGAAACATATGAAGGTAGGTTTCTGAGTAACCCATCATACATGACAATTTAGGTCTGTACAGGACCAGCACCACAAAAGACCATGAAAATACAATAGATTATTGATATAACAATGTACCACAGATACAACGGAATCAAGTAGAACAATGAACAGGACTTTAAAAGATCATGTAAATGATAGAAGAATTTAATGTATTAGAAGAGCAATAAAATTTTATTAATCTGAAATGGTTCTTTCAAAAGATCAATTAAATCTAGTTTCTTGCAAAGACCTGTTTTTGAGAACATGGAAAATCTCCAATTATTTTTTTTAAATGTCAGATTTTGAAAGGATCAGTAAAACAGCTATAAGAAAGCATCATTTCAACTCTGGTGATACAATTGAAAATTTCTTAAAATAAATGATTTTCTACAAAGACTCCAAATATACAAATTAACTTGAAAATATATCAAAAACTTTTTGGCCAACAACTCTGGAGTAAAATTTAAAATGTTAAAATATAGCTACTAATGTCCATAGTATGTTTAACCAAAGGCACAAAATTTCACAAGATTGCATGTAAGTAATTCATACCTTGAAAAATAGATAGCTCTTATAATAATTTTCACAGACTAGAAAAATATAGAAGTATTTTAATTACTATCACAATCTCCACTACCAAAACAAATTACTCTCACATTGAACATAGATGGAAATCAATGTTAGCAAATTAAAGAATAGCAGGTCAGTAGCATATTAATGCTAACTAATATTCCATGAAATAAGACTTATGCTACAAATTTGGGGATCATTCAATGTGAGAAAATCAATTAATATGCTATATCATCAATATATCAAGGTGGAAAAACCATCTATTCATTTTAAAGTCTGCCAAAAGCCTTTTAATAGATTTCAACGTAGATCTGGAATAAAACGTCAGACATGTTAATTGAATATCTCTTTAGCATGATAAGAGTATATTTTGACAAAATAAGTAGCTGAGGTTATGCCTAACTATAAAACATTAGAGATGTTCCCTTGAAATCAGAAAGAAAAATTCCAACTATTACTATTATTCTGTAACTTTGTTCTTAAAATCCTAACAAATGCAACAGGAGATGAAAAAAATGGTGATGTACATATACAAAGGCAATAAGAAGATATAATGCTTGCCATTTGCTATAACTGTCTGAAAAATCCAAAGAGTTAAAAGTAAAAGCTATTGGAATTGGAATTAATAAAATACTTTTCTAAAATGGTCAGTTCTAAAGTCAACATAATGAAATAAGCATCTTCTTATTGATCAATAATGTCACCTAAACTGTAATGCCAAAAAATCTACCACTTTGCGATGGAGATAAGGAGGTATGAGAACCAAGAGATCCTCTAACTTCTCCTGGAGAACTACCTCTATGAGGAGCTGAGCTGGGATTAGATCTGGGTTTATCCAAATTCAGCTCCTAGTCCCCATAGCCCCTTGAGCCCCCCAAAAACACTCCTAAATGTGGGTGCGTTTATAGGAGGCATTTAGCTTCCTTCTTGATATGTTTGTCTATTTTCAAAGTTTTTTAAAACGGGTATCTATTGCTTTTAATGTAAAGCACCACTTTGTAAGAAAGACAAGGTATAACAGAAAAGGTAGGTTAAGGGCGGAAGGTAAAAAGGATGTTGCTGACTGCAAGTTCTCAGGTAGTCTTACAATCAACAGAGGAGAACAAAGCATTCTTCAGCGTTTCAGGTTACACACACGTAAAAAATGTTTCCCTTCCTCTTATTATAAGTTTAGGGGTTCTGGGGGGTCCCTCTCCCTGTCCTGTAACTTAAGGATAAGGTAGTGACGGACAACATGCATTTTGTGATGGTTGTAGGCAATGCTCTGGTTACTCTCTCTGAAGTGCCCCTCCAGTTGCTTAGCAGTTGTTTAAATCGAAGCTACAGGAAGCTCTGCATGATTTTGGTTTTGTTAGTTTTTTCTTTATTGGGGGCCTCTTGGGCCTTCTCTGACCAGGGCGTGCCCCAGCTGAGAAGGGACAGAGGCTGGATGACATCGGAAGCCAGAAGGCCTGGTGGCTCCTCAGCCACCCACTCAACCCCCAGCGGCTTCATTCTTTTCCTCTGTAAAATGTTTTCGTTATGCGCCCTGGACTTGGGCGCTGGGCAGCTTTTCCACTTAAAGAACATGCAAAAGGAAAATGCTGCTCCATGTATCTGACTCGCTCTACTTCCTTTCCTGTCGTCACCGTCACTGCCTTTCTATTTCCCCTCAGGTCTGGGCCCCAGGCTGGGGCCTCAGGGACTGATCAGAGTCAAAGACTGTCTTTCTGCCCTGGAGCAGGTCCTGGGCTTGGTGATGGCACCTCTTCAGGGTCTGATTTCTTTCTTTCCATCAGGCACGTTTACCAAGGTCTCTCTCCCTTGGCCAGGTGCTGACTTGCACGTGTTGTTCTGTTGGTTCTGACACGTAAGGAGTCATAACAATGAAAGACACCTGGATATTCATTAATCCGTTGCCGCACTTTACAGAGCATCCTCGGTTGCCTTGAAAAACTCGAGTTCGCTGGTTCATCTGTCGTTCAATGTGCCTTGCCCCCGCCCCGCGCCAGGAGCCCACCCTGGCATCCTACTCCCTGTGACTCTGAGGCCCCATTTGTAATCACCATAAGCCAGCAGGGAGAGCCACGGGGCTACCAGGGGCCCCGCAGAGGTGGTGCTGGATTGCAGAGGTCAACGTCTAGAAGAGACAGGTTGCAAGGAAAGGTCTGCAGGCACCTTGAGAGCCATGGTCCAAGCATCTCTGGGTTGGAAGAGCAGAAATTAGCTACTGTTAATGAGCCTACTCCACCAGCAGAGAATCATTTAAACGCAAGAGATAATCTCCCTGCCCTTACGATGGGAAAACATTGCCTTAGATGGAAAGTTTGATTTCTGCGTGGGCAGCTCCCATGGGAGTCCTTTACAGCTTGGGGGAGATGAAGGGAGCAGGGTCAGGGGAGCTTTTGAAGAATGACTCTGCCACTTGCAGCATGATTTGACTTGACCGCTCCTCCCCAGCCTCAGTTTCCCCATTTGGTAAATGCCACCAATAGCCCTCATTTGAGTGAGATGTCATGAAGATGCAATAGACTACAGTTGACACTATCAGGGAAGAGAGATTCCCAAGGTTCTATCTTCCCAAAACAGCTGGGTGTTTGCTATGCATATCTCCAGGCATCTGTGCACATACAGTATTTTTTACCAAGTCCTTTCATCTTGGTATTTCATCTTGCCATTTAGTCCATTCTGTGGGCTGTTATTAAAAGCTTTAGGAACACAATAGCAGGGGCTGGGCCACAAAGGCAGGCGCATGGCAGTGAAAGCAGCTGAGAAGGCGCACTCACCCTCCCCACACCCTTGACCTCCAGAATCAGATCAGTAACTTCTCTCCTCTTCATTTCCCCTTCCTGTGTCCACACTGAAGGGAAGTTGGTTGCAACCTTTTTCAGATAATGTGACATGGGGCACACAGGAGCGGAAGAGAGAAAAGCATTTCAACAAAAGCCTGGAACTTGGGTTTAGGTAAATTCAGGAAGGAGAGTGATAGGAAATGGCAGTAACCTTGCCAGGAACTAAAGGAAAAGAATTCTGGCATCAGCCCCAGAGCAAAATGTTAGGTCATCTATAATAAGGGCTGGGTGAAAAACCTTCAACTCAAAATGAAAGATACAATGACACAAAGAAACTTATCAAGGCAACCTTTGAAAGCACTTAAGAAACCAATTCTTCTTTTCTAAAGAAAGTCCTCAGACAAAGAGATTCCTGATCAGTGAGTGTCGAGTTCCTTGTAGGATAAACTCTCTTCACAGTCTCTTGAGTTTCTGAGCCAAAGTTTTCCTATTTATGAGGAAAAGGAAAGGAGACAGAAACTGAAAAACACAATGGGGTAGATTAAACTCCCTTTGCCTCAATGAAATAGCTTTAATCGGTAGTTCTATTTTTGATCAAATTTTTATCATTTTGTAACATTTTTTTACGATTGTTATAAAAGTCACTGACAGAATACAGTTGGCTGTGACAGGGGAGCCAGTTTACATAAAATTAGAAGAAATACTTCCTGTCAAAAATTACACTTGGTTAAATACAATACTCACAAATTTAGATTCTTATGCAATGCCTCATGAATCCCATCTAGATATACAGAAGAACACCATTTGTACATGGTTTTTCTATTTCTAACAGCTTTCACTTTAAAATTAAAGAGACAAAGATAAAAAGATAGAGAACCAAAACAGAGGTAGTGAGGAGAGAGAGAGAGAGAGAGAGAGAGAGAGAGAGAGAGAGAGAGAGAGAGAGAGAGAGAGAGAGAGAGAGATGGACAGACAGAAAGACAGACAGAGAATGTGTCAAGCCCTCTAGGGGGAGCAATGTATTTTTCTAAGAGTAACATTTGGATTTCCTGGCCCTAGAAATGCTGAGCATGTGAGAAATATTAATCATGCGATCAGAGTATATCAGCAGGAAAGGATAGGCTAATTTCAAAGATCCTGAGTCTGAAAAGATTGACTTTCTCTGATTCTCACATTCTATTCCAATCAGACATGAATTAGCCTCACAATTCTGTTAATTTCACTTTGCTTTCCAACCATTCATTTACTTATACAGTACTATCCAGACCTAAATGCATTGGGGAAGGACCCCCTTCTGGTTCTGATTTTTACCCTGGCTCCTTAAGTGCTAGCATTTCAGTAACTAAGATCCTTTTTGTCAAGTGGTCAGAGTTAAGATGTTCTAAATTCAAAGTGGGAGAATTCTGAAGTTAGCCTGATTGAAAAGAGAAAAAAAAAAATGCTTCTCCTTAATAATCCTCCCAGTTGTATAGCAATTAAATGGAAAAGTTCTGTAGTCGGTTGCTTTCGATCACGAGCTACCCCCATTTCCTGGGGTTGAGAAGGAGAATCATTAACCATCAGTAAATGGCTAACGACCCTGGACACAGTGCAGCTGGGTGGAAAGTGTCCTGGATGCTTCTTGGCATCTTCTCTCTGGACCACAGGCCATTCTGACTCAGCGCAAGTCTCACATCTGAAATCAGAGGTGGTCTGGTTTATTGTTTCTTCATTATTCTGGGACTTATTTAAGCTCCTCATATATGAATATCAATTCTCCTACTTGCATTCTATTTTGAGACAAACACCCTGTAAGTTTTGTAAAGATCCAACTAGTCATGTTCCCAGCATGTATTAAAAGACTATTAAAAAATAATTATTGTGCAAAATATACAAAGTTGTCACTAATGACAGGTAATTGATCAACCAGTCATCTGCATTGCTTTTCTCTTTGCCTTGATGTTAGAATCACCAAGTAGATATTGTATCTTCATTGTGAGGATGAGAACAATTTGAATCATTAAAAATCAAGAGACTTGCCCAGCTTTGCTCTACCAATAAGGGACAGCTGAAATCTGAACCTAGATTCTGTTCAGAAGAGTATGTTCTTCTCCCTTTATAGTCTACAGTCTTATATTTCACAAACTCTCTTCCAGTCATTTTTTTTTCTTTTACAGCAATAACTATTTATTTCTAAGGCTAATACTTTTTTTTATAAGGACTATAGTCCTTATGATCTCATTTCAATAATCAAAGAGATGCCTTCCATAACTGTGTTTCAAATTTGTCTGCAGCAACACATACCTGGGTCCCCTTAGGTCAGGGCCAGTGTGACGTGGAGTGTTTAGCATCCACCTAGCACCATCGTGGTCCCAAGGCCACTCCAAGTTCTGTCTTTTCCTATTTCATCATGCGATTCACACTATAGACTACTGATTACTTGCCTTGCAATGTTTTAAATATCTAGAAATTGAAAATGAAAGAGAAATTTGTGAATTTTGGCTTTTTCTTCCTATTACCCTAATCATTGTCAAGAGAAAACTAAAAAAAAAAAAAATAATAATAATAATAAGAGCACACAAGAGTTCTACATATGAGTGACTTGATTAAAATTATTTAGTCATTTAATGAGAGCTTTAGAAACTCCATGTGGATTTCTCTCTCTTTCTCTGTGTTATGTCAATCTGTAGGTACGCATTTTTTTGGTGGGGGAATCAATAATTATGTTTTTGAATATCATCTACATGCCCAAACTGAAGTAGTTGTAATACAGATTTCTCTTTTCTCCCCACGCAATGACCTCACTTTAAATGCTTCTGAGCTGATGTGGTTTTAAAGCTAGTATGTTTTCTTTCTTTTATAGCTTAATGTTACACAAGAATTGTTGTTCTTCTAACTTCATGTCACATATGACATTCTGTCCCCATCAAAAATCAGATCATTTCTCTCCAAAAGAACTGGCATCCAGGCAAATCCTGGAGATAAAAGGAAGGGTTAAGTTTACTCCCAATATTAAGGAATGATTCGGAAATAAATGTCGAGGTTAAAAAGTCCAGATGGTAATTCAACTGTATCCTTACTATAAACACAATTTGATTTATGGCAACTACTAATGGTATCTCAGTTTAGATCTGGAAGGCTTTGCTTTCTCTCATCTGAGTTTTAAATTCATCAGATTCTTTTACTCCCACTATCAATCCTTCACTACAAAGAGACACTCCTAATCAAGAATTTGGGAAGATTTTAAAATGCAGAAATTGATCAATGTTAACAACCCTAATCCATGCAAATTACTGTCTGTTGTCATTATTTATAACCTTGCGGATGTGCTTACTCAAAAGATCCTCAAAGAGCTCCGACAATTCATGCTTCCAGTTGTGAATCATCTTTTGCTATTTTTCCCTCTTTCATAAGGGATCACACTGAATTAGTTTTCACTTTTTTTCCTTGCCTGACATGGCAATTATTAGCTTTCTTGGCTTTGTCAGAAAAATCCATCGGAAATGTTTATCTCCTGGGGCAAATCTCAGGGAAACAGCATGTTTATCACTTCAAGGGGCTGTAATCCAAAGGCAGCCCCGGGCCCACCAGTTTTATAACAGGAGAACGGAGGAGAAAAGTCCACGTGACTGAGCAGCTTCAGCACAATAATCCGCAGACATTAGCTTCCTGGTCTCCCCAGTCCATCTTTGTTCTCTGACCTCTGCTGATCAAGTAATACTAATTTTATCTCTTACTAGCATCTGACTTTGTCAAATCAAAAAATATTGGCCTGGCAAGTGGACACTCTTCACAATTAGGTCACTTCCTTCCATCTTGAGATTCATTGTGCTTTATGTGTTGGTCAAAGCTGGATAACACAGAATTTGAATATCACACCAGGAAAGACCATTTGAATCCGAAGGATGCACAGAATGTCAGGGTCAGCTGCATTTCCTTTATTACATTACAAAAACAAACATAACTGAGGTGTCTGTTCTATGACAGACACTGTGATTTTGTATTGTTTTTCATGTTCTTTCTAGACCCACGTCTCATAATGATTTCCACTGCAAACCTTTAGGCATGCCCAAGGTTGGAATAGCTACTTGGTGCCCTATGCTCCCAGGAAATGTTGGACACATTTTGATTCATTCAATATTCAAGACACATATTTTAAGTTCTAGGCAGGTGTTGGAGCTTGAAATATAATCAAGAGCAAGACACAGTTTATGAACTCCAGGGAGAGAAGTAATGGGCAGTTACAATACGCCATCTATAAGTACCAAGCTCAAGGTATGACAGGGGCATGTGGGAGGGCATCTTCCTTGTTAGACCAAGGACATGATGCCCTACAACTTGCAGGCAGTCTAGTGTCAGTGAGCAGAAGTGGTGAGAAGGCAGTCCAAGTCTTCTTAGCCTAAGGGAGAGACATGCACGATGCATTCTCTTTTCAAAAGCAAAGGGGCACATTTGGGGGGAAACTGCAAATAGAACAAATTGGTTTATGTGTAGAATTCAATATCAACAATTGATTAAAACAAGAGACTGGACTGTTAACAGAGGTCAGCTCATAAAGGGTTACATTTAGGATTTACATTTGATTGTATGGGCAGTGGAAGCTGGGTCCCCCCGGAGATGCTATTGGAGATCTGGATACAGTAAATGGTTTTAGGAATGGAAACTGAGAGATAGTTAACAATTTCTATGAGATAAAATCAACAGAGGTTGCTGATAATCTGGTCTGGCAGTAGCATAGAAATAAGCCTGGGGGAGGAAACACAGGTTTCTCTTGTGAGAAACTGAAAAGTGGTGATCCTTTCCACCAAGATGGGGAAGCAGTAGAAAGAAAGTTTTTAGGGGAGAAAATAGGAGGTCAAGTTGCTTGTGAAACAAACCTGCCTTTGAGAGTTCTGAGAGAAGGATATGTCTATGGTGGACTGACCTTTAAAAAGACATTTAGAGGGCCTCCCTGGTGGCACAACGAGTTGAGCGCCAAACTGTGAAGCATCCACAGCCACTGCAAAGCTGAGTTGGACCCACGGCCAGGGAGGAGACCCACATGGCCCAGCAGACCTCTCCTGCCTCGCTGGCTGCTCTCCTCGGCAGTGTATTTCAGTCATCTGCCTGTTCTGCAGCCCACTCTGTCTCTGGTCAATCCTCTCACCTCCTGAAACTCTGGCCTGTACCCTAGCTCTTATATGCATAAATAAATAAAATCTTTAAAAAAAAAAAAAGACATCTAGATCGGAGATGGATATTGGGTCAGCCGCCACAGGGCAGATGGTGTTGGATGATCAATAGCACCTTATGCCTTGTGTGTAGCGAGGGGAGGGGAATGATGTCCGTACTTGACGGAATATAACGATGGTTTCCATAGAGGTATATAAAGAACCGGCCAGAGAGGCAGGAGGAAAATGGCAGGAAATTCATTACCACAGAAGCCAAGGAAAGAGCATTTCAAGAAGGAGGTGAGGGCAGTAGTGGTATGAGAAAGTGAAGCGAAATCGAGAACTGATTAGCATCCATATAAATATGAGAAACCAGTGAGTCACTTGTGAATGTGGTTTGAGAATTTTTGGAAAGTGTGGAAACCCAAGACAAATTGCAGACTTGTGAAGTGTGTGGGAGGAGAAGAGCAATAGAGACAAGCAGCACAATTTTTAAAAAATGTTTATGAGGAAGATAAGTATCTTTATTATTTTATGTATGCTTTATTACAGATATATGTATAATATAAAATATAAATATATATAAATATAAAATTTATATTATATGTACTTTATTACTTTAATACAGATTACTTAGTTTAATTGGGAAAATATTCCCCTCTTCTTGTCACCCAATCCACAATACTCTATTGGGTTTGTGTAGTCACTGAATTTTCATTTATTCAGAGATACTCAATGACTAGTGCTTCTAGTGCCTAGAGTTATATAAACCTTGTTAAAAAAATGCATGACTCGGACAGAAGTGATGAACATTTTTTCCATACATGTGGAATTTCCCTAGGAAACATCAGTTAATTGGATGGCAATGATTTGAGGGAATGGAATACAAGCAGAAAATATTCACAAAAGCAGGAAATCACATGTTTAATGATACGGTCGATGAATCTCAGTGATATCCTTCTTTCTGTTGGACAACTAACTTTCGAAACAATTAAGTGAATTGAATTTGCCTATAACAGGATGATTATACCAGCACCATCCCATGGCAAGCCGGTCAGATAGTCATGGCAATAACCAAAGACCTGAAATAGCTGTCTATGCAGGCAACTACATTTTACAGCCTGAGGCTCAAAACCGATCAGAACTCTAGGTGGACATAATTTCTCAGAGCATTAGGGGAAGCCATAGGAGCCTTTCAAGTCACCTCAGGTTTACTGGCTTTTAGGATATACATGTAGCACACACTGAAGTTTGCTGTCAAAATGCAGCATTTAAATTTTCCCAACTCCATTAAATTTCCCAGCTTTAAATCTTTTTTGCGAAAGACTGACTCAATGCAGGAAGGCTCCATTTTATGACCTCTTGGATTTGGAGTTCAGAAGGCGCCAGGTGCTGGGCATGTGGATTTGGAGGTGACCAATGAGGGGCTAGTGACTCAAGCAAGGAAGTCTGTGAGAGTGACAGGAGGGTGTTGCATCATTGGAAGAGACGTGTGCTCCCAGAACCCCAGGGAACACTGATTGACCACTTGGATGGAGAAAGAAAAAACGCAAAGGGACTTTAGTGGAATGGTCTCTGAGCCACAGTGAGGCCTGCTCTAGTTCTGATTTTCTTCCTTTGGTTGATATGGCTATTCGAGAGATATATTACGGTGAACGTGTATTTTCATATCTTTCTGAAAACTAAGATTTCCAGGTCTGTGGAGATGATAATGCCATACACAAAGATGCTGAATATTGTACAAAAAAACCTCAGATACAGGCCTCTCCCCAGAGTCTGCATGACAATGAGCCAGAAGTTTAGTGTTGGGTAATTATCCTCTGAACTTGGCTTTCTCCAATTTCCAGGATATAAAAACACATGAGAAAATGTCTATATTTAAGCTGACTAACGTCAGCACGTGGAATCATAGCCTATATGTGACACTGAAAAATACAGTTTTCAGTGTTCTAGAAAATATGTTGGATTTTTTTTTTTTTGGCTTAAGGTATAATCTCTGACAATTAAGAGTTCAGGTTAGTTGGTCCTTTCTAGTCTGTAGAGGGTGGCCCAATTTCATTGTAGAAAAAGCAGGAGCTGTTAAACAAGGCATAGCACATTAACTCCCATATCTTGAAATTTCCTACAAGAAAAAAGGGATTTTTTAGTGGCACCCTATGTTCACAGAACATTAGATAACCAAATCAGATTTCAGGAAGAAAAGAAAGGGAGAGAGGAGATGCTATGAGTGTTCTGAGACATCAAAGTGGAAGAATCTTATTTTCTCCAGAAAAACGTGAGTGGAGGAGAACACTGTAGAGATCAACTGTGTGATGTTTGGGAAAACTGATGTGTAGTTTTAAAGGTTCAAGTGGCTTGAAAGTCTCAGCCGTTTATCCTTACTTTAAAGCTTAAATTATTGTAGATATAAAACACACATGCAAAAAAGGTATCACTGGCATATACAAAGAACTCAAGGAGTTATTATAAACACATGCATGAGTAAACAATACACCAAAAATTAAAAAGTTCCCAGATCCCACTTGTTCCCAGCAAATCCTTCTTACTCACTGCACCCTTCCTTCTACCAACATTCACTACGTTCATGATTTTGCAAGAATTATTTCCTTGTTCTCATAAATTAACCACTTACATACATAGCATTCCTGAACATGATGGTTGAGTTTTGTATGTTTTTGAGCCTTGTATTCATTTGTACTTGGCTTCACTTACCTACATGATACTTGGGGGATTCTTAAATTTTGTGGACAGCTATAGATCATGGGACTTGTTGTGTATTACACTATTGCATGATCACACTTTGCCCATTTTTTATTGATGCATGTTTGTGTTGTTTTTGACTTAAGTCTATTTAAAATTTTTTGTCAGTGAACTTTCTGGTAGCTGTCTCTTGGTGTATATTTGAACATGCATACCTTCAACATTAGAAAAAATAATAAACAGTTCTCCAAATTCATTGTAATCATTTTCTTATTAGCACTGTGTGTCTCACATAGTCATTTTTATTTTTTAAAAAGTTAGATGGTACATAATTACTGGTATCATCTTGCAGTTTAAAATTTTTTCTGTTGTAAGTATTGATGGTGAGCTTTCTTTTATATGTTTATTAATCACTTAGAGATAGTCTCGAATGAAGTGTCTCCCTAAGTCTCACAGATGTTTTTCTGTTTGGTTGCCTTTATGTTATTATTGATTTATAGAAGTTCTTTACACGTGATAGTCATGGACTTATTTGATAAATTCATGATTTTATAATTGAATAATTTATGTTGGTAAATAACAATGAAAAAATATTTATTGATTTGTATGAAACTAACTTTCCAAACTCACTTATTGTTTCTAAAAATGTATTTGTTGAACCTCCTGAATTTTATGCATAAAAGCATGTCATTGCTAATAGTGACAGTTTTATTTACTCTCGTTCAATCTATAGACTTTTGATTTAATTTGCTTATTCACATTATTGGCTAGTGATAACAAATATTTTTATCTTTGTTGCTATTTGTAAGCTGGAAAGAAAAACTTGGGTTATTTCACCATTAAATATGTTGTTGACAATTATGATATTACTCTCTGTTACAGATTTTTTTTTTATTTTGCCGTGTTGATAGTTTTAAAAAATATCATGAATACTGATATCTATCAAATTCAAACTTTTCCATCTTTTAAAATGGCCTTAAAAAAAAATTCCAATGTAATGACCACAAATTTTTATCTCAAATGCCAAACCAATCTTGAATTTTTGGAATGAATTTAGCTGGTCTTTACATTTTCTAATTTTTATTTAATATTTTTATCTACATTAATGAGTGACACAATTGCATATAATTTTCTCTCTTCTGATTATTGTTTCAGGTTATGGTATTAATGTTATGCTGATCCAATAAGTTTGTTCCCTCTTTCATGTGGGCTCCCTTTACTGACTTCCAAACTCTAATCCCTGACATTCTAATGCTGGGATGGGCAGAATCACTGATGATGCCTCATCCTCTCAACTATCCTAATTTGAATGGCAACTTCCTCCAGGGTAAAATTGATCCCAAGTGCTAGACTCGCTGTTATTGGACCTCTACTCCCTTCCCATGATCCTGGTCTAGTTATTTTTCAGAGTCCTTTTGGTAATCTTCTAGCTTCAGTTGTCACTGAACGTGCAATCAGCAGAGAACTGTTGTCTTCACCAGTCTAATTTATCTAGTTCTTATTCCAGAAGCAGACATTCAGTCAGAACTATTTTTATTCTGTAGTATATAAAAATGAGTGTCTCCTTGTTTTTGACATGAGGCTTAACTTACTGTCTTAGCTTTTGTCCTGATGCATTTGGATCTTTACTCAGTTATATTATTACAACATATTGCTCTGAGTGACTTTTCCTGTTATAAGCATATGGTGTTTTTAGTTCTACTGTTAATTCCTTTCTACTGGACTTGTTTAAAACATGCTCATTCTCAATTTAGAGTCTTGGATATGCATGAATTACATTCTAAAATGCCTAGCTAGCTTCCTCAGGAGATGACATTATGAAATGGTCATTTAGAATCACACAAGGTTTCCAAACTTTACATGCAGAATTATCAATTACCAGCTACCCAGGCTTGGAGAAAGGAGCTTCACCTAGCCTCACTAGACTCAGAAGCATTGGCTCCGTTATTTCATCGGGATATCTCTACTGAAGCAAAAGAACAAGGAAAACAGAGGTGCTTTCATTAGGGAGAAGCTGTAGGAAACCATTCCGAACTGAATTCCAGGTTTTCAATGAAGTGTCCCAAAGATACAGTCATGCACGCACGTTCATGTTACAGTGAGACAGATGGCCCAGACTTACATGAGGTGCCAGTCAAGATGATGGAAAAGATGTTAAAGAAAACTGGAATCAAACATGCTTTATCTTTCTAGTTATGGTGAATATATATCAACTTGTCTATTTTGACTCTTTCTTTGGAAATCTCCTCTTCCCAACTTTGGGGAAATAATAGCTCCTTCCTTTTTTGAATACGTGATCTGAAATGGTGCCTTAACACACTTCTACAGCTGGGACATTGGTCTGGTGCTGAAACATTTCACGACAGGAAGGCTAGGTTCCCCCGGTCCACAGCTGTTGCTCTGAGGTGCAGGCAGATCACCTGCAAGTGAAAAAACTTCCCCCCATGCCTCTGGGGTTTTCTCAGTCTGGTTGAGCAATTGAATCAACACCAGACAGATTTCAGAAGAAAATTTAATTATATACATATGGAGATTTGGCATGGATGTGAGTTCTAGAGTAAATGGCACAACACAAGGTTTTTGTTCCTGAGCTATGCTATGGGATGGGAATCTAGTGCCTCAAGGAGAGAGGGGCGCCTCATGACATAAACCAGATGCTCTGTAACTTGATATTTTCCCTGCTACAGAGGTCATTTTCTCTGTTAAGGAAGTTGTGATTTTGTGATAACCTAAGTCTGGGTAAGCCCCCGATCTTCTCTGTTCTAGGTCCGTGAGGGAATCAGAATAATTACTCTGAGCCCACGGAAACTTGATTGACCTTCAGCTCAAAATAATCCATAGGCCAAAGTGACCAGTCTTGAAGGCCTATTCTGGACATTTTTGGGGAGACCTAACTGAACACCTGAGGGAGGTCCCTCATTTATAATCAACTAGAGTGGCTTAGGGTTAGGGTTATGTGGTTTCAACTATAAGAGGCGCTCCTTCCTTGTGTTGGCAAATCTAGGAAGACATGAGTCCAGTATCTGGCAGCTTGAGACTGTCAGAGGTAACGAAGCCCATGCACAGCAGTCAATGTATCTTATACACAGTTCATAAGTCAATGAATAATGCCAAAAACTGAAATTCTTGACTATATGAAGGAGACCCCGCAGAAGGAAACCCATTCTATCTCAACAATGGGGAGAATGCCCCAGAAACTCTCTTGTTTTCTGCTTTAAGCAACTTTGAGTTTGACTTCTATCATTTGTGGCTAATTTGCAGGGTCATGCAATAAAATAGAGGATGCAAAATTAAAGTGGAATTTCAGATAAACAAAAAATAATTCTTAGTTTTGGTTCCATACTCTATTTCATTTTAAATTAATGTCCAGTTAAATGATTCAGTTAAACAGAAAACAAACAAACAAACAAGAGATCTAGTATAAGTATATCCCAAATATTCCAGGAAAGACATGAATACTAAAAAAATAATTTTTGTTTCTCTAAATTTCAAACAATGTGGCATCTTGGATTCTAATTTGCTAAATCAGGCAATCTTGAGTGTTAGGAATCTTGACCATTATGTGGACCTTATTCTACTGGTACTTTCTGGAAATTTATGGATGAAATTCTTTCATTAAGTATGTTAGAAATAAATAAAAATGTGCTCATTTCATTAACTAATTTGTTTTTATAATAACTGTTTTATTTTTTACTTGAACTCAATTTAACAAATTGACTTTATTGAATTTCAACTGTGTATAAGATACTACAGTTTACAGTAAAGGATAAAAATAGATACGCAAGTCTTACTTCTAAAGACCTTAAAATCTATTTGGGGTAGAAGTGTTAAATGCATTATTCTAATTTGTAGAAAATATAAAACAGAAGGATATAATCTCCAGTTTATTTAACATCACATAGTTTATAAACTTCAAATAACTCTACTATTTGGATTCTTATAAGTTGGTGAGAAAGGATGATTATATTTGTTCATGTAATTCCAGGTTTTAAAAAAATATTTATTTATGCATATAAGAACTGGGGTAAAGGCCAGAGGGGGGCTGAGAGGAAGACTGACTGAAATACACTGGTGAGGGGAGCAGTAGGTGAGACAGGAGAGGTCTGTTGCACCATGTGGGTCAGCTCCCTGGCCAGGGATTGAACTTATGCTGCAGTGGCTGTGGATAGCTTCATAGTGCTAAGACTTAACCCTTTCCACCACCAGAGTGGCCACTAATTCCAGCTGTTTTTATTGCACAGTTTTCCATTCATTTTTTCTGCCATTATTTATTAAATGAAATTTTAGAAGATATAATAAAGAGTATAGACCAAGGATAACGGAAGAAAATGTGAGATGGCACCATAGGCCAAATTTATGAAGAGGTAGGAGATGAGGACGGCTTTTATAAAGGGATATGGCTTAAATAGCAGAACATAGAATAAAGAGAAAGTATTTAGGAAAAAAGAATGCAAGAGATTTGAAGAGGTATTCATAAGGGGTCACTGGAAATAGCAGTCTTCTGGGACAGATGATGAGGAAGTTATGGGCTTGAACGCTCTGCCTACTCTCTGCCTGCACTCACATGGGTTGAAACAGGACCATGACTCAGCTCCCTAGCTGCTCGGAGTGGGAATGGAGAAGGTGGGTTGGAGCTTGGAGGCAGGATTCTTGTCATGCCGATTGTTCAGGTCCATGCGCCAGTACTATGTGCCAGTAGAAGACCATGTTCTTCTATTATCATTTCAAATACATTTTCTTCTCTTGCCCATTTCTTTCCCTCCAGCCTTTCTGGTCTTCTTATAATATATCAAAAACACAACATCTTCTTCTAACTCAGGGCTGGACACTGTGTCTTTTTCTAGATAAATTTTTCCTTCCCTACATTGATTTCTCTCTTTCATTTTCATGTCTCATTAAACTCACTTCTCTTTTAGAAACTGCAACCCATTCCAGCGTTTGGTCTGCTCTATCCATTGTTCCTGAACTATTTGCCATTACTGAGTTACTATGTGTTTTTACTGATCGATCCATTGTCTCTTCCCACTAGAACTTAAGCTCTATTAGTGAAAGAATTTTTTTTTTTTGCCCACTTCTGAAATCTCAGCAATGAACACAGTGCCTTTCATCTAACAGGCTAAATGTATATGAATTGAATGAATAAATGACTGTGATACTGGTCAGGTCAAAGGCAGGTTCTGAATCCAACAGTCAAGTATTGGGACAAAGGACCACTAAGGTTTTGGGAAAAGTGAAAAAAAAAAAAAAAAGAATTATTGTAAAAATAAGCAGGATATATCATATAGTGGAGGAACTAACATAATAATGAAATATCTGAGGAGTGATCATGGCGGCAGGGTTCTCTAGGGCTGCATTGGGCGAAGGAAGGCAAGTTCCTCAAAGTGCTCTCTGCAGCTACAGGTTGTGCTCCTTGATGTAAGACAGAAATCAGATGGGACGCTGTCACAGTACTCCAGGTTTGAAACAATGTGAGTATGAATTAGAAGTGTGAGTAGCAATGAGGTAGACAGAGGGGCACGTGTTGGAGAAACTGTTAAACAAGACACATAGGATTAAAGGGTCCAGTAGAAAGAGAATGGATGTTATGGTAAGGGATGACCTTGAAGTTTCTAAATTAGACTAGTAGAAAAATAATCACACTCTTAGTTTAAATGAGATATTTGGCCAGGTTAAAGGGCTTCATTTTTGTATTTTTTAAAACATATTTGATACTTTTAAGGGAAAGAGAGGTCAATAAAAAGATTCAGCTAAAGATGGAGGCTGATCATCACCAGTACCTTTGCACTGGAGACTTTTTTTGAGAACAACCAGATCTTTGGGCATTCTCTGGGTTAATTTCTCCTCCTCTCCATGGCACACTGGGACATATTTCCTGTAGTCCTTTATTGAAAGAGCTTTTTTATTGGTGTTGTTATCCCATTATGCTTCCAGTAAAGACTTGTGTGGTGGTGCTATTACAAAGTGAAGTCAAGGTCGCTCTGGAAGTGTTGAGCTTTGCTGGGAATTCTCACTCACTCAACTCCCAGTCCTCATGCACTGGAGCAGGTCACTGATACGGTTTGTCAGCCATGCTCAGTGGTAGAAACTCACACACCATCTGTTCTCAGAAGCCTGGTTTTGCCCAGAGCTATTTGTGCCTCTTTTCCCCCCCTCCCCACCAATGTACTCAAATACCACACAGAAAGAGCTTAACAAATTTTGCTAGTATGAGAGTGATTGAATATTAAATGAATCAGACTTCTGAGGTCACCTCTTTGAGGGATGGCGCTAAAGTCCATACCAATAGAACTGGGGATTCCTCAGTAAGCCTGTGAATTTTCATTTTCTTTTTCATTCCCTGGACAGACTTGTCTTAAAAGGTTAGAAGCAGGTGAGAAGTCATTTCCTCTTTCCTCCCACCTCCTTTTGTTCACCGCTAAAGCTGAGGGAAAGAGGGGAATTAGCATTTTCACAGCATTATAATTACCTGCCATTACTGAGAGTTAGTAAGTGCACTTTACAGAGAAGATGACTTTATAGAGAAGTTAAGAAGGTATTTTGGATGGCCCGTCTAAATCGTGCTTTTGAAAGAAGGAACTGATTTTTAAAATGTTGAAACAGAACTATCCTCCCTCTTTCTAAACTCACAAATCTACTCCCAAGGAAAAGTCAGGGGATCCACCTGTTGAACAAAACCCCAGTGCTTATCGGCTTCCAGTGAGTGTGAAAGTTACTGAAAATGGAGATTTTGGAGCTAAGACGCCAGAGAAACTAGTGTGAGGTTCAACTAAACATGCACCAGCTTAAGCCACTCTGGTCCAGTCTACATTTCCTTCACTTTGATATAAGACCACCAAAAGCTTAACTTCCTATTAATGAAAAGAGAAATTTCAATGATACAAGTTATCCAGTACCAAAACCATGTCAAAGAAATTAAACCTCTTATTAACTTAAAAATCAGAGAACTAAAATGCTTTGACACTTGAATTAAAAGACTGGTCAATGATTCCAAGAGCTGTGTGTAAATAATCTTAAACTGCTTAAAATTTAGTAACTGACTAAGAAATGAAGGCCTACAGCCACATGAAATCACTAGGGTCCTTCTGTGGTACCTGCCATAGTAAACCACATAATTAACTAGAGCAAATTGAGCTGATTTGTGCCAAGGTCAGAGAGTACAGACATGCAGAAAATGCAAAATACTTAGATTAACCAGCTGGGTCTTGGGACATACATAGCACTAGACATTTTATAACATTTTTGCAGCGTGTTCAGTTTACCTTGGGGAGCTACTGCAAACGTTATATGACTATTATAGGCCATTTGCAATGAAATTTTAGACAAATGTTAACTAAAAATTTAATGGAGGTAGAACTTACAAGACTAATAAGTGATTTTCTCTGTTTTGTTTCTTTTACTATTTATTTAGTTCTTCTATGCATAAACTATGTAGCATTGGTTACTGGAGAAAGTGACCTTCAACTGTGAGTATCTGAAAATCGTAACTTTCAAGCTATGAAATTTATAATTTGGTGGTGACAGGAGAGGATAAATGAGAAAAGGCCAGCACAGAAGAAGGACTACAAAATCTAGTATGTTCTCCCTGGGAGACACCTGTGAATTTGGCCCATATATATTATGCATATAAATGCATTTGATGTTAACTGTATATCATATCCCTCTATATCAGTTTCCAGATTCTACATCAGGGGAACCAGGAGAATAATGTTGAAAATTCACTGTCGGTTTTGACCCTTTTCTAAGTGCAAGTCTGCTTCTGCTTCCTAAAAGCTCAGAGACTAGGGAGAGCGACCAAGCAGTTGATATGACACCCTTAGGTGACAGAGATGTCACCCAACTTTGAGCACATGGCAATTTTGAGCCATGAATGTGTTTTTAGAACCTCATGTTCTCATCTGTCAAAATGGATAGACTGTGAACCATTCAGAGGTCTTCAGATGAAAGGAAAGGTATTAACTAGTGGGATATTTAATGATGAAGAATTACTGATATTAGATGATAAGAGTGATCTTAAGTCTATTTTTTTAAAGGTGGATCAAAATTGTATTGTCTTTATTTTTATACATTGGAAGATAAAACTGCAAAAATATATTTATACTTACTCCTAAATGTTATATTTATAAATTGATAAATATATTTATACATTGAAATACTCTATAACAGCAAGTCAAAGAATATGAGCTATTTAAAGAAGGACAAGGTGGAGTGCCTTTTTCCCCAAACCAAACCATGTTTTCCCTGGCTTTCTTATGGGTTTTTGACATCCATTCAGGCAAATACTTGGTTTATATAGGCAACAAAGGATAAAAGCTAAGGAAATAACTCCTCAGCACCCTAAAATGAAGAAGGGAAGCCACATCAAGCTGCCAAAGCTTGGGAAGGTCCCCCAGTTCCCTACCAGGTCCTCCTGTTCTGGCGCCTACTACTGTGTGGATTTATGTTCACCGGAATATCCCCTCCTGTATAACAAGTAGAGTATAAAGTGCCATATTGGACTACCATATGGCTACTAACCTCAGAGGTTGGTAGCAACTATCAATGTAGAAATTTGAGAGCAGAATGAGCCTCAGGATAGAACTGGTTCTCACTCAAGCATGCTATATAATTGGCTGTAGTGAGAAACTAAAAAATGTCTCAGAAACCAGATGGATTTGAAATGTTCCATTATTCATAAACAGTTTTTTTTTTTTTTTTGCATTTGTACTTGTTCCCATTCCTAAATATTCTGCACGGAGATTTGCTGAGGAAGGTGTGAAAGGGGACAAACATCCATGTTTACTTTTCTGGAAGGTGTCCCCGCAGCCAGGACACCCAAGGAGCTAGAGAATGGCTGAGGTGGTTCGTTAGGGACATCCTCTCAGCACCCTTGCACTGGGTGTGCATGGTGCTGGAGGGGCCCTTTGTGCTGGGGAGGCCCCTTGGGAGCATGGCAACTGGTAATCATGGACGTTCTGAGTGTGCTATTGTGCAAACTCATCCCCTCCACACTCCAAACTGCTATTTCCCCATTTTTTGATCATTCAGATGGCAGTTGTTGGTGTCTCTCTGACAGGAAGTGGCTCCCTAGGGGAGAAAATTGTTCAGTCTACTTCCTCCATTCCATCCTCCCCACCCCCACCCTGTTCCTTTCCTTTCCTCCAGCTGGAGAAAGAAAAAGGCAGGGACACTTCTGTGGGAGGTGGAGGCGTTTCCCCCCCCCCCCCCCCACCAAATAAATAACATTCTGAGCAACAAAGGAGAAACTCATTGATGACATGTATAAACAAGGAAGGGTTATAAAACCCTCTCAGACAAGCAGCTTTCCAGTTGGGTAATTTACATACCAGATGAAATGCAAGAAGGAGAGCACCTTTCAAAGAGCATTTGTTTGTGAAAGAAGAAAATTCAGGCCCTCTGTTCTGTAACAGGGTAATGGAGAACAGGAGATTGTGCAATAACTCTGGGACACCAATGACAAAGCATTTCATCAGACATTTTCACTCTCCTTAGAAATAATGCCTCTTCTCTAGGGAGATTGAGAAAATGCCTATTTAAGGCATTAGTGTAATTATTGTTTAGGGGGCAGAATGTTTTGTGTGACTTCTTTGGAGAATTAAAGAACTGATGGATTTGAGGTTGGCAATGTACAATTAGTATGGAAGATTAATCCTATCCATGCTTTCACACCTAAATCTTACTCATCCCAACTTTGGTTCATTATGTCAAAATTGCCAGTGCAAATATCAGAACACAGTCCTCTACTGGGAACTTCAGTTTAAATATGCTGAAATGTAGTTGTCCTAATGATAAAATATAATGTGCATTTTGTTGGGTCACTAATCCCTTTTTTTCTGCACCTAGAATTTTTATATGTCTGGCTCTCAGTTATGGATGTGCCTTTAGATGACTCAGCTAGAACGTAATTGGTGAGTGAGAATGACTTAGTATCACTTCAATAGTGAAGGTATTTTTATGCACATATATGAAGTGACAATATCAATCCTCCCTGCTCATGAGGTTATGGCCTCCACAAGATGTTCAGGATAAGTCTTCCAAAGACATTTCCCTTTGGCTTGTTAATTATTTGAGCTGGAGATTCCTCATAAATGTTTGCCATGTTCTTTATCTAAAAGAAAGACAATTGGTGGTATTGCCTAGAATTAGGAATTTTAACAGAAATAACCCTTCTGTTGGAGAAAAATAAGTATATGGCAGGACAAATACCTCATTCCAGAGTATCTGGTCTTTGTCATATGCATTCCCCTCTCTTCATCATGGAGTCCCCCCTACTTTCTCCTTGAAGCACCAGACCTTACTCGTTTCCTTAGCTCAGGATACATACCCTCACTTTGCCTCACTGAATTTAGAATCTGTGTTTATCTAGACTCCCGTATTTAAATGTATTTCTTCTTACTAACATGTTTGAGGCTAGTCTGGTTATACAAACAGTCTGAGAAGAACTCATAGAGGACTTTCCTGTCCATCCTCACACTGACCTTCTAGGCAAGGAAGGGATAACACCATCCCTTCAGCCCTTCTTAAGCCAACCCAAGGAGTTCTCCTGTTCTTTCCATGAGGTGTCATAGGTTATCTCTCCCACAGAGTATTTGCTTCCAAATATCCTTTATTGGGTCTTGGAGAAATCTTAGAGATGATCACCTACTGTCTTCTCTTTCTAAAAACTAAGATACATCAAATCACTTGCCCATTTTGAAAACCAGCTGTAAAACAAGGATAGGAAGAAATTAAGCATGTATTTCTCAGTTGATAATAGTGCCACCTTGTTACAAACTGTTTGTCTCATATTTTTGCTTTATTTAAGACTTACTTTCCAGAAGATCATGAAAATTTTTGTTCAATCTATTTACTTTTTAGCCCACAATATAATACTGGAAACATATCAGCAAACCAATGAGCATATTGACCATGCTGGGTAGTGATGAACAGTACAAATTCTTCCTAATTGAGGTAAAATCCACACAATGTAAAATTAACTGTTTTAAAGTTAATCATTTACTAGATTTGAATAATACATTCATAATATTGAATGATCATCACTGTTGGCTCCAAAATATTGCTATCATCCCTAAAGAATACCCAGCATCCAATAAGCAGTTACTCCTCATCCTGTCCTTCTCCAGACCCTGGTAATGACCAGCGTGCCTCCTGCATCTATGGATTTACTTAGTCTGTGTATTTGATGTAAATGGAATGATGCACTGTGTGGCCTGTTGTGTTTGGCATCTTTCTTTAGCATTATCGGAGTTTCATCCTCATGGTAGCATTTATCAGTACATCATTAACCTTTATAGCTAAATTATTATTTATTGTATGTACGGGGTTTGTCCATTCATCCATTGATGGACATTTAGATAGCTTCTACCTGGAACTCTTATTAATTGTACTACTTTGACTATGTCTGCACATGAATTTGTGTTCCAGTTCTTTTTAGTACATGTTAGAAGTAGAATTGCTGGTTCATATGGTAACCATATGTTTAACTTTTGGAGAAACCACCAAATTCTTATCCATAGAGACTAAACTGTTTTAAATGAGGATTAAAATTGTGGTTTATAAAATTACAAAATGTTGTGTTTTAGTTTATAAAAGTACTCTGCTAAAGTAAGAGTGACTCATATTTACTCTGCAAAAATTGAGTATTTCTCAGATAGAAAGGATATTTTTCAGCTAGTCATACATCTGAATAATAGCACCAATCTTGCATCTTCTGGGTAGTCAGGAAATTATTGATTGTCTTTCCCATTAGGACAAGAGCTTCTCAGCTGTTGGGCTTCAGTTGACCATAATTCAAAATTATCTGCAACTCAGAGTGGGTTCCTGTGGTGGGAAGGCCTATTCAGAGCAACTTGACAGTCAAGTCTGTCTAAGGAGAGGGGTGATAGAAAGAATAAGTGACCATGATCTCTGAGCACAGGGAAATTAACTAGTTTAGATATTATTCATGCTTCCATAGTACCTTTTAGGAGATTACAATTAAATTATTAGCTTCACTTACCTGTCTCCCAAAACGAGTAAAATTTTTATATAGTAGTACCAAGTCTTCCCAATCCCAAACAGAGTCTTCCAAAATATAATAAAGGAGAAAGAACAGAAACACAGACAGACATAGTTTTCTCTGTATAAAGTTCTGGACTGAAGAAAACTTTGCATTCTAATACCCATAACAGATATAGGAAAATGAATGTCATTTTATAGATCAGAAAACTCAAGTTTAGGGAAGCCTAAGTTTTTAGATCAAAGGAAACACAGCTGGAATGTTCTTGACCACAGCACATCTTATTAACCACTTAGCTGTTGAAAATTATGAAGAGAAAGAGAGTGGAGGGGAAGATACAAGTAAAAATGGAATTACACTGTGTGATGGGATAGACCCTAAGAAAACACAGATCTCACATCAAAGAGATGCATGGAGTAGAATAGAGACTAAGAGAAGACATTAATTTGGAGAAAAGGAAGTCACAGGTGACACTTTGAGGGAGTGGCTATCTAGATTAGTCAGGAAGGTGGGAGTGGGAGGATGCAAAGTGGAGCACTCTTCCTGAATAAGCTTGGGAAGGGCTGAGGGGGTAGGGGAGCCAACGACCACTCTCCTATCTGGCATGCTCCTTCAATCCCACTGGCACTGACAGTCCCACTACTAGCTTCTATTGTTCTGATACTTTAATTATTAGTTGAACCTTGTCTCTTGTGCAAAAGCACTGAGATCAGGTCTCAGAATAGCTTTGCAAAAGAGGGGGAATTTTATGGCACTCTGCTGAAGACACTGAGGTTTTGAGAAGAAAAGGGACTTGCTCAAGCCCACTTTACAATTGAAGAACCAGGAACTGAACCCAGATCTGCTTAGCTACAGAACCAGCCTCCTCCATCACACCATAGTCTTGAAGATATGTGCCTCTTATTTTGTTGGATGAGAACATATTTACAGGAGTTATGATAGAAACCGAACTAAGTGGATATAGTCATCGAGACTGAACATTTCATTAGATATGGATTGTGTGACACTTAACAGTCACTTCCACCCATTGAGGTGACTTGGACCAGCCATGAAGGTGTGGTGTCCTGGTGAAGGGGACATTAAAGAGACAGTGAGATTGTCCTGGTAAAGAGCCAGTGAGATTGTCACCGGGGCAAGCTGTCTGGCAAAAAGAACATAAGCAAGCTGCAGACAAAAGAGCCAATTACAGGATTGGAATTCAAGCAAAACAATGATTGAACACAGAGGTAAGTGAATGATTCTCCCAAAGTCCTCTCTGCTGAGTGCATTGGGCTGGAGTCTTCCCTTCTCTTAAGCCTTGAAAATAGAGCTTTGCCTCCGGTCTGCTGGGACTCTTCACTTTAGTCCATTTATTCTTCCTTGTATAAGACCTTCTGGTTTTTTAACTTTGCACTAAGATATAATGAGTGTGTATGTGAGTGTGTGTGTGTGCATTTAAACTCCACCACTATACCAATTTTGCAGTTTTCCACTTACTCTCCCAGTCATGCAAAATCATATGTGAATTTTAAAGAGTTCCAATGAGGAAAAGGGAAGGCATAATTTAATGTGCATGTTTTACTGTTTCTTACCTTTTATAATTTTCCATTTTAATGGCGAATAAGGCTCCATTAAATTGCCTCATTTTTTCCCTAATAGAACCCCTCTGTTGAATATTTAGGTTGCTCTCAAACTTTTATTATTGAAAACACTACTGCCATAGAATATTTATGAAGAATGTAATCTCTTTCTTTTAGATTGGTTCCTTAGTTGAAAATTTCAGAAGTAGAGTTACTGGGTCCAAGATTTTCATTTTTAAATAAATCTTTATAACCTCGTTAGTTAACCTTCCATTGTTCTTTTTCACCACACCCATGTCCAAACTAATTATTTTCCCAAATGTGCACTTTCAAAGATACAGTAATAACTTTGACATTCATATCACTCTTACCTTTTTGCTATATAGCAATTTCTATGGAATGCATATAAAATTGGAGAAATTACATATGACTGTAGAGTATAGCACTTGCAGTACTTAAAATAAAATCTTCTATAATTTTCTCAATAATTGATGCAGTGGGAACCTTTGCTTCCTTTGAAAATCATTTGTGCATTCAAGAAATATTTATTTTCTGGCCACTGAAAACCTTAACCATCATATTTTTGTTAATCTACTAGGAAAGTAATCAGTGGAAAGAGTAATGATGATTGTAAATGAAATTGGCAATGAGTCACCCTACTCAGAGAGGTCATAGAGAAAATGATATTTTTTTCTGTTATTGACAAAATTACATCACAAAGGATATACATGGGAACTTTCTAGTAGGAGGACCTTCTTTAAGATTTTGTCATTTATTATATAGGCCTTTCAATGGTAGAGTATTCTCATCCCAAGTATTATTTTATCACTTGCTTTCAAAAAGGAGTAACTGAAACAGCATATTGTGGAACTGTGAAAAATCACATCATTACCTTTTATTTGTTATTAGATGATAAGAGATATTCTTCATAGATATATGAAAAGAATGGCAAGTAAAATTAACAATTTAAGTGGTTATGTCTCATAGTGACTTCCTTCCACCTAACCTTGGTTCTTACAAAACTTTGGGATGGGTATTTTTTTGTGGTTCTTTTAAGAAAATGACAAAGCAATAATAATTAAAAAAATATTTTGGAAAATATAACACAGGGATTGAAGAAATTCATTTATTTTTATTTGTTGGAGAGAAGACTGATAAAATACTAATATCACTTTGCAACCAAAATGCAAATTTCAGGTTTATTATCTCCTAAGATAGTTAAGACCACAGAAATCTACCTCTGTCTTTAAAATGTGCTCTTATTACCTCATAATCCTCTAATTAGTCTGTGTGATATTTTTTCTATTGCATGGAATGGTTCCTGCCATTTCTTTTCTTTGGCAACCCCAAACAACCTGCCCATCACTAATATTCTAAACATCTTTTGAAGCTCTAGTGACCACTGCCCCAAAGAATGGACTCATGTGCTACATGGGTCAGCATTTCCTCCTGTTATTTAACAAAAACCTCCCTGAGAGGTTGATAAGCAAACAGACATCAACAAGAGAATGGCAGCTAATTCCCCAGAGATGCTGAAAGGAAATTATACTTCCCAAGTCAGGAAAAGAAAGGCAGGACGTGGGTGATTCAGAGAAAGGTGCGGAGTTCCAGGACGGACAGGAAGCATTGACATATGGCGACTGAATCAAAGGGGATGGTCAAGCTTCTGTTCAATTGTTTCAGTCATCAAGTCCACAATCCTAAAGTAATGTGGTACTTTGTCTGTTTCTTGAGCGAAATCTAAAGTAATGGATGTTGGCATCGTCGGTGAGTGAAAAAACACTGCTATGGGAATGAGAATTCTTTGTAGAGTGACAGCCTTCATTTCAGTTGAGCATCAAATATAGATGATAGTCAAGACTCGTGATGTTTTTTTTTGCTTGAGAAATTAATTTTCATGAACTCTTCACTGATCCTGCACTGACATTGAATATAACCAAGATGGATTCAAATTAAGAGCTACAGCAGCCACACAGTGCGTTATGACACAGTAGGTATAAACACATATAATGAGCTTTAAATCATGATAGATACAATAATAAAAACTATCTTACTGAAGAGGCAGGATCATAATACTCTGGGTGTGTTGTGTTTTAGAGTCTTGCCAATTATTTGATGGAGAAAATACATGAAAGTCTTTAAGTGCAGGGAGGCAAGGAGAGCCCGTTCTGAGAAGCAAGCTCCAGCCTGCGTGCCTGCTCTCATTTCTGGCCATCACACACTCACCACCTCTCCCTGCCCCAACTCCTGAAGCCACTCAAAGATATCTCTGTTGTTTGGAACCCAAACATCCCCACTTCTGTCTCCACACATTGCCCATTATGCTTAACTTATGTCAAAGATACCCTCGAGATCTTGGAAATTCCCTCTAAAGATTCTCACATTCCTCAAGGGGAAAAGAAAGTAGCAGGAAAGACCAAAACGTGTGTGTGATATTGTAGATAGTAACATGAAGTGAAATATGGAAACGACATCTGATGTTCTATGTCCAGTTAAAAGTATAGTAACAAAAGTCTAGATCACACTGCAGTCCCAGCCAGAGATTTCCTTTTCCTGGCCTTTTTCTTCCTCTTTGAGATTTAGTTTGCTTGCAGTGATTTCTTGGGTGAGTAAAATAGCTTTTCACTCAAGAGTTAAAAGAGGTCAGTTTGGGTCTTGTCAGGGTGCTTTGGATCTTTTTTTGCTGACCTGGAATTAGTGTACATGCATCTAAGTGCTACTTCAACCACCCAGCACACCATGAAATGTGTTTTCCGCTACAATGATATTGCTGGCAGTGCATAAAACAAATGGACTGGGTCAGAAATAGCCTGACTCTACCTTGAAATGGAATCGTCTCAGAAATGTTCCTTTGAAGAGCACTTCCCAAACTTTCTCCTAGTAAGTTTTTATTATAATTTTCTTTTCTACCTGCAGTCGCCATTCATTAACTCATTTTATCCTTATAACATTGTCTGGAGGTGTATTATAAGCCCCGATGCACAGATGATGAAACTGAGGTTCAAAAGCGTACTGTCTTGCCTCAAGTTGCAAGCTGTAACCAGCAGAGCTGGGATGCAAAACCCAAGCCTGGAAAGCTCAAGTTTTTGTTTTTTCCACTCTGCTGCTCTGACTCATCTCATTTGTAATTGCATCAGTTAGGGTTTAGGTTCAACTGCATATAACAGAAAATCCAAATAACCAGAGGTTAGGCAAGAAAGAGATTTATGGTCCTTCTCTAGAACAATAAATTCAGAGCTAATTGGTCCAGGGTTGGTAGAAAGAGAATGCATCCAGATTTCTGTTGTGACTAGGGACATGAAGGCCACTGAGATTCCGGCCATCATAACTATAATCCTGGCAGCAAACTGAGTAAGAAATAAAAGGAAGGAGGTGCCTATATCAGGAAAGCAGAACTTTCAGGAACTACAGAGAAATGATCAGAAACGTGTTTCAAGTGCTTACTCCTAATGGTCTAACCTCCCTTTAAAAAAATAAGAAATGCACAGATTTTACTACAGAGAATATTACTGTAGCATAATAGAAAATAATTGTAAACCTTCCCCAAATCATTGTCTATCCATAAGTTAAAAACTGTTGAGGGGCCTCCCTGGTGGCGCAGTGGGTTAAGCAATGCACTATGAAGCAAACCACAGCCACTGCAGCACAAGTTCGACCCCTGCTGCCGGCCGGGGAGGTGACCCACATGGTGCAGCAGACCTCTCCTGCTGTGCCTGCTGCTTCCCTCAGCAGTGTGTTTCAGCCCATCTGCCTGTTCTGCTCCCCACTCTGTCTCTGGTGGATCCTCTCACCTCCCGCAATTCTGGCCTGTACCCCAGATCTTCTATGCATAAATAAATCTTAAAAAAATTTAAAAAATATATAATTTTTATCTGATACCAAAGTGGTACTCAAGGAGACAAGATCCTGTTAGTAAGGAGGGTGTGGACTTTGCACAAATGACCTGTTTTCCAAGACACCTATGTCTGCACTTTGAATATGAAGATAGGCTTCTTTAGGATGCATTAATCCACCCTCCTCTGTTGGGCGTGTGTCAGTTGAGAACAGGCACACAGGCAGACCCACAGTTGCTTTGGCTAGCTCTGCCAGCTGTATAAAGACTACCCACATGAGGAGCACACTAGATAGAGATAGAGGCTTACCCCAAGGTCTAAATGTTATAAATGCTTGCATGTTTCTCCAGTTTTTTTTTAGAATCTTACTGGGTAAAGTAACAAAAAACAATTCCCTAGAGAAACAGGAGTAGAAGAGTTTTTGGTACATAATTCAACTATTTTTATGTAATGGTGAAAGGCAAAAAATATATGCCAATATCATAGGCATACAATATTTAGCCAATCAAGAAATGCCTTTCAATTTGGTAGCTGTGGGTATTTGTTTTTCTTGAGTGTTACTCATCTTAACTGCTGATTCACACTGTTCACCCTCCTACTCGGCAGTGGAAATTCAATGACTTGTGATTCATAATCTTAGCCTTGGAGAAGAGATTTATAGTGAAAGAGGTTTATAATATGTGCCTATTCTCCCTTGGCCTCCTTTTCCTCTTCACTAAATCCCTTCTGGACTGCAGGATTTTACAAGGGACTTGATGTTCTCCGGTATGGCCAAGTCAGCGAAGATGTTTACAAGGGATTGGACTGGAAGCTTTCAGCCATCGCATTGGCTAATTAATCCCACATTATGCTCTATGTGCCCTAGAGTACATGAACTATCCCAAAAAATGAGTCCGTGACCTAATATAGGGGTGAGGTGGGGCTGGAGGAATAGCATCTGAGGAAGAAGCAACAATAGTAATGACAAAGAAATGGCCAGTGGGACTGGAATGAAGCCAGGGCAGTGAGATAATGCCAAGCAAATCCAGGGACGTCAAGATGAAAGGAGGATTCAACCATGCTGAGTAATCTGACCTTGAGTGAAAGGACACGAGGAGACCACTGGTTTGGGGAAATTGATATGTAACTGATGATCAAGTAGTTGTAAAGGGAAAGTGGTGGGGGAAGAAAAAGTCCTGAGTTCAGTAGAAATTTAGAGACAAGCAAAATTTTAAATAAGATTATTAGTAGTTTATCAGTTAATTTCTGAAAGGTTTTGGGTGAAGGGAAGGGGTGATAATCACAAAGTTATTAATATGACAAAATCTTGGGCAGTTTTAGTCTGTGGGAAGGTAGTTAGTATTAAAGGAAGAATAGGAGTGGATTTATAAGGAGATGGAACAAGGGCTAGAAGGAATGGGAAGAATGGAAAGGATATTATATCATATTGAATTATTGTGTGGTTAATATCACAGGATATTCATTTTGTTTTAAAAAATGTCCCATTAAATACAGAACAGTCACCCCCAAATGTAAATAGAATATATGTGCACACATACAATTAAAAAAAAAAAGTTGTATAGAATACTAAATCTCAGTTTCCACATTGGAATTTATTTTTTATTAATAAAACAATATGTATAGAGTCTTTTTTAAATATTAACTTACTTTTCCACAAAATGACATAGCATGTTTTTTGGACATTTCTATTTTAGATTCCAGGTATACCCTTCACGAGATCAATAGGTTGCATACATATTTTGATGTGTAAAAATAGGCAGGGGTATAAGAATGCCTGTCTCAACATGACACATTAAAACAAACAAACATAAAAGATAGGGGTTGTAGGAATGTTCTTTATATTTGCATATTGTCAATCTTGATATATGAGTCCAGAATGTTCTCATTGCCTCCCTGTAATACTTATTATTATGTTGCTAATTTTTTTCTTTTAGTAAGCTTTTATAAATTGATAACTCTCTTAACTTCTAAACAAAATGGCTTAGTTGTTCCCTTACCCTGGAATGATAATTTAACCAGAAATGGAATTTAAGATTAGTCATTATTTTCCACTTATACTTTGAAGTCATCATTTCCCATCATATTATTTCATTGCCTGATGTCCTCTATTATTCTTGTGCAGTATTTAGTGTCAATTAAATGGGTGGACAAACATCTGTAGTTAACTCACCTATTCTCAAAGATTGTTGCAATATTGCCTTTGTCCTTATTGTTTGAAGTTAAACTACATGTCTAGTATGTCACTGTTTCTAATTTTTTTATCTTTTAATTGCTTTCTCTTAAATATGAAAAGTAATTTACTTTTAGAATGGTAAAATCTTACTTTTTGAAAATACCTTTCCCTTATTTTCCCTTTTAACTCTCCCTTTCTTTTCTCATATTACTTGATTTCAGCTTTATATTCACCATTTTTTATTTTTATTATGAATTCTTGGTAAGAATCAGTAGCATCACAAGACTCTTTCCACATATCTAACTTGACACTTAAATCTATTAACTCCACTAACTTTATCACAAGTTCTATTTCAAACTGTATTTTGAATTCTAATTCTACTTGGCTCTTTCATTTCTCACCTTTTGTCTGTTAGCATTGCTTTTTGTTGTGTATTTTATCCTTTACGTATATATTACAACTCTTTGCATTCTTTTTTTTTTTTAAAGATTTATTTATTTATGCATACAAGAGCTGGGTACAGGCCAGTGTCCAGGGAGGTGAGAGGATTCACCAGACAGAGTGGGGAGCAGAACAGGCAAAATGTTTCAGTAGTGAAACATACTGCCTAGGGCAGCAGCAGGCGAGGCAGGAAAGGTCTGCTGTGCCATGTGGGTCCCCTCCCTGGCCGGCAGCAGGGATCGAACTCGTGCTGCAGTGGCTGTGGTTTGCTTCAAGGTGCATTGCTTAACCCACTGCGCCACCAGGGAGGTCCCAACTCTGTATTCTTAGGGCCCTAAATATTGGAGGTGTGTTTCCTGACTCTTGAACTCTTCATCTACTTGCTCCACAAGGCCCTCCTCAGTGTGGGTTTTGCAACTTCATCCAGGAATTTTTTGTGTGGTTTTTCTTGTTTGGTGTTCCCAGTGTACTCTGGCACTATTAGGCTTCTTATACATAGTTGCTCTTTTCTCTGTGGCACTTTTTGGACCCATTGTTTTTCTGTCAGGCTTGCTCCTCACTGCCTCTTTGCCTGTCTTCATTCAATTCTCAAATCATACACTAATTCCTTAGGGATCCTGTCCCTTATTCTCCATCCCAAACCACATACTCCCATTGATTTTTTTCTCTATGAGATCCTTATTCTTTTCCTGAACAGCGTTTTGTTCAATATTTGATTATGTATTTATTTGTACGATGTCTTCTATACTAGCCTGTACATTCTCTATGTGTAAGGAAAGAAACTGTTTTGTTCATTACTATTTACATGATGCCATGGAGTGGGTCAATGCACATATCGATTAATATTTATCTGTTACTGAAAGAATGAAGTGCCCATTTGAACTCTTGTACTTTGTAAGTCCCTAAGTGAAGAGCTTCTGTTTTCTTTTGTGAAATATGAAGCAGTCATCAATATTTTGAATTAGATAGTGTATGTGAAAGTCTCCTGAAACCCTCCTTGTCATAGTCAAATTATCTTTACTAATTGTTATACTGTAGTCCTGAACACATGCGTGGTGGGACTCTTCCAACAGATGAAAGGATGCTGACAATAGCTTCATGCCATAAACTTTCCTTGAAAAAGAAAACCAAATACATACTCCCTTAATGCATAATTATATAATGCATAGATACATAAACATATCTCATTGTTTGTGCTATTGTCATTACTTTAATTCTCATCTCATGAGGAATTTGAGGACAGAACTTCTTTCTTATTTTCTTCATAACCCTGGAAATGTTTAGCACAAATTTTGTCACAGAGTAGATGCACAATATATTTATGAAAAACTAAAGGAATGATTAAACATATTCATTTCATCTGACTAACAATTAGTAACAATTAGAATGACAGGTGGTGACCTCCATATACATCAAATATTTACAATAAGAAATTAATTTCACAACTTCATTTTCCATAAGAAAAGACTTATCTCCAGTTTGCTTCTAGAAAAAAGATGATTTAATAAGTAGAATGTCATGAGAGTTAGAAGTTTCTGAGACTCTGAATCAAGTCCAGGCAAACATAAATAACAATGAAATGATAATACAGGGCATGACTTGTTTGATATTCTTATTAGCGCTCACAGAAATTCCATGTACTTTATACTGTAGTCATTCCAAGCCAAACACAGACATCTTGACAATTGGTTTCAGCTTTGAGGGTAATTATATTGTTCATTTAAACATGAAAGATAAAGCTGTTTAATCAGAAACCTATTGCTTGTTCAAAATACACTTAAGAGCTATTTTTTCCAATGTCAGATATGCTGCTTTTACTAACACACAAAAATAATAATAAAAGCTATTCCATGACACCATTCTGATGTACAACTGAAAGATTGATTAGAAAAGGTTTATTTAACATGGGTTCACGCTTGCTTTTAGTCCTTGTAAACAAAGGAAAAAGTGGCACATGGTAAACAAAAGAGAAAGAGAGTAAGAAAGTGGTCGTGAGAGAGTCAAACACAGTTTTGGAAATGAAAGTTGAATTAACACATGCAAGGCTGGAAGACAAGCCCCAAATTCTGCATAGTTAAAAGAGAGCTTCCCGTGTGTTTGTGTGCATGTGCGTAACAACAGTTTACAGGTTAACCATAATAAACTCTCCCTCACTCTGAAGCTATAACCTCACAGCCCAGTTCACACCCTCGGGCTGAGTGTGATGGATGATGGATATGTGTTAGGTGAGATAGAAAATTACTCCTCCGTGGTGACTTCATCGCTGTCAAGTCTGGAACTTATGAAAGGTGTAGCCCTGGAATCTCAGAGTAGAGGCCCCGTACCCTGACAGGGGACCTGGATACCAGGTGTCAGCCTCATTAGCTCGCTGCAAACAACACAGCCTTAATTCCCCTCCTACCCCTTCACTAACCTGGTCCCTAACCTTCTTCATGTGTTTTTTTGGGGTAGAGGGACAGGCAGTGAGACCCCTGTCTGGAGACAATCAGACCAAAAGTGATAGCATAGGGGTGTCCCTCTCTTTGGGGTGATTGTCTCCTCTGCCTTAAACCCCGAACCCATTCATTATTCATCACTTTTCTTAGTCCACTTTAAAAAAAATAGATAGGGTTGTTGCTCAAATTTGAGGGGGGTAGGGGATAAGGAAAGTGGCATTCTGGAAAAAAAAAAAAAGGACAACCCTGTCAAAACATGACAGCTGATCCAATGCCTGTTTTATACTATTCATAGAAAATGCCAAATTCTACAAATAGTAACCACATGTAGGTTGGCCTCACAGACTCGGTGTTCTGCTGCAAAATGAGACGTTCTTTATTTGAGTGTGTCATCAACGGTGGCAAAATATCACCGCGGCCTTAGAGGCTTAACCCTGTGGACTCTGATTTCCAGAAGTCTCACAGGAGTGCACGCGCTGGGGCTCCGACCCGGGGACAGACAAGGCGGCAGCCCCGCCCAGCCTGCCCACCTCTCACAAAAGCCATTCTTCTCACCAATCTGTCCCTGGGTCATTTTGTTTCCCACAGACACGGGTTCACCAGAAACAGGCCCACGTCTGACCTTTGATCTTGCTGGTTCTGCCAAAGCGGAGGAGAGCAGCGCAGCAGCTCCAGGCCGCCCGCGGGAGGAGGGCCAAGCGCCAGGAGCTGCACTTCCACCTGGGGATACTGGGGCTCCCTGTGCCTGGCTCCCAGGCTGAGGCCTGCCAGGTTTGGGGTGTTGCCTCTGGACTGTGAGTTGGCCTTTGCAAGTCCACTGTACCTACAGCGACTCTCGCGGGGCTGGCTGGTAGTCCCCCAGGGCTAAGACGTAAAAGCGCCCAGAACTGAGTGGGGATGAAGATGCGCGCAAGAGGACCTAACTCCGGGGCCACCAGCTGGGCCCTGCTCCTGTCCAGGAATGCTTCTAGCACCTACCACATGACCACAGGCTCCACAGGGGCCTCCTGTTTATCTTCCCCATAACAAATAGTCCCTGTCGAGGCCGCAGTAAATCTCCTCTCAGTCTGGGAGCCTCAGCCCTGGATGTTTGTCCTTTTTTCTCCAGGGCTCCCCGGCCACTCCCCCCTTGGCCTGCATGTCCTCTCTCTCTGACACTTATTCCAAAATGTCTGTACTTGGCTTCTGGAAGGAAAACACGAGAACCCATAAAGTCAGAGGAAACTTCTCTCTCCTTCCATTCACATTTTAGTGCCCGGGCAGGGCAGCGCGGCCGGGTAATGGCATCTGCCTGCTCCTTCCCAACTGCGGGGGAGATAATAAACCGCGGAGCTTCTGCCGCCCGCCCTGGTGACACAGGGCCGGCTTAACCTTTCTATGGGCAATAAATAAATGGCGGAAGTTTTAGGCACCAGACTAGTAACTCGGTGGTTAAGCCTCAGGCTTTTATCTCCCTGACCCCTGTTTGAACTCAACCTTGGTTCCTAAGTGCAGGGCAGACAAAGTGGGATGGGAGGAAGGTTTCTTATCGACACGAACACCCCTTCCAGCTCAACATAAAGAAATATGACGCCATATGTGTGCTTGTGACTTGGGGGCGGAGGGGTTGGGGAGGGCCTGTCGGCACAAAAAGGGAAGCGAGCAAAAGCAGCTATTATTTCTCCGTGTCGACCCTGTGGTTCGAGAGATTAATAGAGAACATATTAATTAACTCCATAGCCTTTTGGGGTGGGAGGTGGGGTGGTAGTTGTGTGCAAGGCCCTTTGGGCAGCGCTGAAGGTGCCGGTTTAAAATGGCGAACTGCTTCAGGACCTTGGAAATAGCAATCCTGAGGCGAGCACCGGCCCGGCTAGCATTGCTTGAGTCACAACATGCCCATCGCTATGTTAGAACCGTTAGTGTGGTTATTTTGCTTAGCCCTCTCTTCAATTTTAAATTTTACAGATGAGGAAGCTGTTATTTAAAGAAATGATGCCATTTAGCTAAGATGTCTGGAAAATGGTGGGCCCTGGATAAGAACCCTACCCTAGCTCTCCAATCTATCACTGCCTTGCAGAAGCACTTACAACAGAAAGCTCGGTGGTTTGAAAGGGGATGACCATATTTTCTAGCCAAATGTCTATGTGTATGTTCTGGCAATTTCAAATATGTTCAGGAGGACCATGATCCAGCTCCTGGAGACCCATAGAGGTATCTCAACATAGCCTGTTTCCTCATCTGAAAAATGAACATGATCATCAAGTTTCCCCAGTAACTTTTGGTCAAGATGCTTTTCAAAATGGTTTGCCAAGTGAATGACTAACAAGAAACTAGGTTTCAATGCTCCTTCAAAGCAGCTTTCCCCCTTACCCTGCACCAAGATTCCTCAATGCCAGACCAGGTCTTTAAATATTGCTGATTCATGTTGAGTTTTAGAGACGTTCTCTTCTACTTAGGAACACATTCCTTCCTGCTCTATATAGGAAGCAGACAAAGGCTACATTAACTAGTTAACATAATTCTGCAGTGACCGCCATGATGGAGCACCATTATACTCCACGGTTGCTCGGGGTCATGCTGGAACAGTGACAGGATGATGAATCTGTTTCTGGTATCATAGTAAAGAGCAAGTCAACATTTTAATTTTATGTCAAGGAATGATTCGGACAATAAGATGTTAGAAGTTTTCATCTCATCTTCCCGGCCCTTGTCCTAAGAGTCAATCTATCGTCTCCACTGATAGAAACTTACAGGTATATGAATAAAATCAATGAAGATGCCGTTCCCCTTAACATCTTATGAGAGTCGGAGAAGTATGTCCTCTAGCTGCAAAGACCCAAGTTTTAGGGAGTCTTTGAAAGGGAACAAAAATGACTTAGAAAATGGAACATACCCTTCTATTTCATTTCAGACCCAGTGGAAAAGGCAAGCCCTCCAGTGTCCCCATTTCTCTTTCATCTACATCTTTTTAACTTAAGCATATATCTCCTAGTTACACCTCCCTTCCTAATTTCCTCAGTTGCAGTTTTTGGGATTTTTTTTTTTTTTTGTCTCTCACTTGAAGTCTCGTGTTTTATTTTCTTCTAGGTGTGGATCCAGACAGACACACATTATTCCTTTTCCTGAATGATTCCATCTAAGATGGAATAGCAGGAAATATTTGAATCAACAGCACATCTGTTTAAATCCTAAAATCCCAATCTGGGCATCTTATCTTTGTGTCTCATGCCAAGTCCTCTATCCTCATAAAACCTCAATCCCCCATTTCATAAGGACACTGGGAATTTGTAATTACATGAGATCATGTATCTAGATCCTCTCCTAGTAGGTGCCCTTTAAATATGTCTTCCTTGTTATTTATCTGCAGAGCTGACAGTGGTACTTAAATCTGTGCTCCACATTCTATGGAGATGCAAAAATCTTTATCTTCTGTACCATTTAGTACATAAGTTACCCATTTAATAAACACTGAGACTGAATAAGATGGAGGAACTAATAAATTCCTTTACAGATTCACGCAGTTGTGGTTTTTTTGCTTTTTTTTAAAAAAAGATTTATTTATTTATACGTACAAGAGCTGGGGTATAGGCCAGAGTCCAGGGCAGTGAGAAGATTCACCAGAGACAGAGCGGGGAGCAGAACAGGCAGATCTACTGAAATACATTGCTGAGAGGAGCAGCAGGTAAGGCAGGAAAGGTCTGTCTGTGCCATGTGGGTCCCCTCCCCGGCCGGTGGCAGGGATCGAACGCGTGCTGCAATGGCTGCTGTTTGCTTCATAGTGCATTGCTTAACCCACTGCACCACCAGGGAGGTCCCTCATGCAGTTTTAGAAGCTATTTCAGTGTACAACCTTAGAGTTGAGACAGAGTAAAAGATCCTACTTTCTTTTACTTGAGGAATGTGTCTTCACTTTTCTTCTTCCTGTAGTAACAATAATATTAATCTGTATGGAAACTTAATACAAAAAAGCTTTGATGCATAATTACAAGTGAAATATAAAATGTGGGATGAAAGCAGGGCCCAGAAGTGTGAAAGTATTTACTTTGTGAGGCTTCTCCCCGACATTACCACCCCAAGGTGGGTCTTTTTCATGGGTGATTGATTTGGGTTAGTGTGCAAAGGGTTTAAAATTAATCCAAAAGAACTGAACCATATTGGGATTGCAAACCCAAGCTTGTCACATATAATCCCAGAGGACTTCAATTCTTGTTCTTTTTCTAGACTCTGGAAGAACAGAGGTCACTGTAATTTATTTATTGGCAAGACTATAAATGTCTAATAAAAATAACTTGATTATGAGCATTTTTATTTCAAGTTTAAACAAATGTCTTAGCAGAGAGTTTAAGATTCTTTACTTTGAACCTACTCCCCCATTTTCCTGGCAATGTATTTCTATGTTTCCTTGAAAAATCATTCAAGAGTATTTTAAGTAACATTTGAAAACCTCCCCTCTGTTTTTAAAAAAGAAAACAAAACATAAAGTTACTGAGAATTTGCTTTCTGGCTCCTTTGAAAAGTGGGATATAAATTGAACAACAGAAATGAAAAGGGAGTTTGAGGTCTAAATTATGGGTAACCACGTCCATGGGCAAATTCTTGGGACTTTCTCCTGTTGCACGTAGTACACAGCAGCAGTCAAGCGAGTGAGTGGGTATTTGGACCCGTTAGGAGAATGATACGTAGTAAACAGCCGTGCAGTACCAACACAGCCCAGGCCAGCTCAGTCACACTGCTCAGCGCGCTACCTCAGCCTGATGGACCTCAGCAAAGGGGCACATCGGGCTCCAGACCCCTCTACCCAAACCACATTCTCCTCTCTGGCTTGTGCCAAAGTCCCATCCAAAATGCCTATTCAGGGAAAGTAAAATTTATACTTGCACAACCTTAAAACGCTGACATTCCATGTTTACATGGATTGTTTACACAGAAAATTAATCAGTTACGGTTTTAAATTTTAATTAAAGAATGTTTTCCGGTGTTATTGCAAAACAGACAAAAGCCCATAAAATGTATATTTGACTGCTGTTGTGTGTTGTCTTTGGATGGAGACACAGTCTGGAGATCAATCATGCATGATATTTTTGTGAACTTTTCTTTTAACAGAACAACCTTCACATAAATTAGGTTCATTAAAAAATATCCATCAAAATAAAAGTCATTCTGAGAAATGGCTGGATGGAATGTCCTATCTAATCAGCAACAAACTACTTTGTACTTGTTCTGTAAATAATAATATGGGAAGGAAATAAGTAAGCACTCAGTTGTGCAATAGGCTGCTATTTGCCAGTGAACCAGAAGTAACTTTATAGGAAGTTACACATTTTACTCACATTTTGGTCAAATGAAAAGTATTGGTTCAGTGAACATTGGCATGGTGGAAATATTTTGGCTCCAGATGGTGCTGAAAAGCTACACACATTTTTAAGATTTGTCTCATATTTTTCCTTTTCTATTTCTTCTTTACCTTCTTTATGTCTTGTGTTACCAAAGAAATATATGATTTTTATACCAAAAGGGAGAAAAAACAAAATTAGAATAAAACATTTTTCTCAATAAGTAGTTGTTAATATATTTCTTTATATTTTGATGTATGTTCTAAAAGCATCTTTATGCTTATTTGCATACAACACTTATAAAATGCCAACTAGCACTTCACTGAGAACTCAAATCTAGTCAACAACTGATTCTTTTTCATTGGGCAACACCCTGATTTATCCCTCATAACTTTCCTTTGTGTCTGAAATCAGTACAACGAATTTTGCTTTCTTTTGATTAGTGCTAACATGGTATTTTAAAAAAATCCATTTACTTTTAATCTATATTTGTTTTTATATTTAAAGCAGATTTCTTAAAGCTAATATATAGTTGGGTTTTATTTTTTTTTGATTCACCATGATGGTCTCTATTTCTTAAGTGCTGCACTGAAATCATGGACATTCAAAAGGGTTTACTGACTTAGTTGAATGAATGTCATATTTGTTATCATTTTCTATTTGCTGCTATTGTTGTTTATTCCTATTTTTGTCTTCTACATTCTGTATTTTGTGGTTTTCACTAAGCATTTTATGGGATTCCATCTCATCTCCTTTTCTGGCATATTAATTAGACTAATTTTTAAGCATTTTAAAGCAGTGACCCTAGAGTTTGCAATATATGTTATGATTAATCCAAGTTTACTTACCTTTTTTTGTTGTTAGGATTTTGCCACAAAAACTTCAGATTACAACAGTTTATGTGATAGGGGTAGAGGTTGATACCTTTTTAGATGTACATTAAAGCACCCACCCCCACCAAAGCACCCATAATCCTACTCCATAAACCACATCTACTTTCAGAATAATACACTAACACATGACATTAGTGATCATAGTTGATTGATTGTAATAGTGTGGTATTTAAACTACAAAATGTGACTGAAAATATTAAGCCAGATTGGTAACTTCTCACGATGTAAGGTTGACTGTTTTATTGTGAAGTAAAGAAAAAAGATAAGCCTGCAAACAAACTTTACTTCAATTAAAAATAATATAGGAATCCCTGACCCAATGAGCAAACATTTCACCTGCTCTCGTGTCTATGTGGGCCAGGATTGTGATGTCATGACTGTTGAGGTGAAGAAATCTGTCAGATGGAGTTTTGTAAATTACCTATTCAAACTTTTACTTTGTCCAAATCATTTAGCCTATTTGGAAAACCAAACTTTTTTTTTCTTTTATTTTTAACTATGAGGGTTATTTAGTCTAGAAAAGGAATGATGGAACCAATTTTGAAACCCCATCTCCTAAAAATCATAACATTTTATTCATATTAAATAAGCTACCAGAGCTGCTTAGGTCTTTTAAAAGTAAGCTGAAAGTCAGTGTGCTCTCTTACTTAACAGATCCATTCCCTCCTCCTCCTTTCTCACTCCTTTTACTCCTGGGCAGTGTATTCTTCCTCTAAATTGTGTTTTTGACCTCTTTGAAGAGTGGTTTTCCATAACGATTATGATTTGCGAGATTATGATTTACTTGTTTCTTTTCTTGTTTTGTTGTCATTTAACCAATCAGATAACGTTCAAAGGAAATAATAACATAAGTATTGTGTGGACCAGACAATATAATCCTTTTCCCTGGTCTAGAGGTTTGCATACCCTTTCCATTACTTTCATGTAATGTTAACCTTAAAGATAGAAATGTCACCTTTAAAAATATCTCAAGGATCTAAACTGAATTCACTTTGAAACTTTATTACTGGATATGCACAAGCATGTCAAATCCTCAATTAATAGATGAAATATTATCTCCTTTTTGAGTCTTAAATGTCTTCCAAAGCATTTCAGGGACATGCAAAATAGTTGGTTGATATTTTGGGGAGTATCCATGGAAGTAATTGAGTGCACTGGCTAAGAGTATTTTTTGCGCTAATTAAATATTCCCAAGTTCTATCAAGATTATTGTCACCTATTTAATGGCTCATTGAGTTTACGGGCTATGCAAGTTCTTTGTCATCAGTAGAGTGAGGACATCCATTCTTGAAATGACAAATTAAGGAGCAGGCTACAAAGATAAAAGAACATTTGAAGATTATTCACATTTCAAATTTCTGATATGGACAATTCCATTCATTGATGAAATAAAGAAGTTGATGGGCTTGGAAGATTAATTTTCTTCAAAAAGCTTACTTCCACTTTTTTGTCCAGTGCAGATTTTTGAAAAGTTATGCTATGTGACTATTTTGTTCATGTAAATGAGGTCTGTGTAGAAAAATATCTAATATATTTGCTAAATCTTATCTACAATAGAAATGCTTTTCATAGAAGCTTAAAATGGTTGAAATATGGAATTATATGTAAATTTCAGCATGTGTGCAACAAAGAAGGAAGAAAAAGTTGCTATTGGAACTTGAACATTATTAAGAAAGCAAGTGTTTATTTATTCAACAAATAATTATGCAGCAGCTAGGGATTGTGTGCCTAAGTCTACACTGGGAAATAAAATGGCTATGGAACATGACTTCTTGCTGCTTGCAATCTAGTTGGGAATAAGGCCAATAAATAATCAAACAAATAAAAATATAATTATGAATTCTGATAAGTGTTATGAAGAAAATAGAAATGCAGTATTATAAAGGGAGGGCTGAGATAAATTTCAGGTGAAGGAGTAAAGGATTTAAGTTGAGACACAACAAAACTAAGGATTAGGTCAGGCAAAAGTTAAAGAAAAATGTGCTTGAGACATGGGGATTAGCTCATATAAAGGTCTTAAAGTGAAAAAAAAAAAATCTTGGTATTCTCAAGATCTTGAAAAGTCATTGTTACTAGAATGAACTGGGAAAAAGATTAGTGAAAGATCAGATCCCACAAAGCTAATCAAAATGTTGTAGACTATGGTTGATGAGTAGCTTGGATTTTAATCTAAACACAAGAGGAGACTGTTACAATATTCCTTGGGTGATGTATGAATAATAAATTGGAAGACACCAATATTTAGAGCAGGGAGAGTTGGAGGTTGATTATTATTTGTGGAAATCTAAGAATGAGATAATGGTGATTTGAGTTCATAGAAGAAGATGGAGAAAAATCACTAGTGATCTGTTTTCTGAAGAAGGAAGAAGAGAGTTTTATGATATCCAAGGTGAGATAGTTGTCAGAGGGGTGAATGGAGAAGATTTTACCGAGGTTAAGAAAATGAGAAAAACTAATGTATTTTTTTTGTGTGTTGGGAAAGTATTTTCTACAACAAGTAGGTAGAATTTAAGTCCATAGGTCTGAGGCTCAAGTGAGATTACTACCCTGACAGTCATGAGAACATATATGATCTTTGAAAACACAAGAACAGCAGAGATAATTAAAGAGAACGTAGAGAAGGAAAGTGGAGTGGCCACCATTTTGGCACTAAGGGAAACGAGTCAATGAAGAAAACTGAGAAAACACCCACAGAGGTAGAAAACAAAGAGTGACTTCATTGGGTAAGAAATAGTCAAAGGGGCAATTCCACCTGATGCTGGAGGGATTAGGAGTCACAGCAGTATCAAATATCTGGTTTATCATTTCTGAGAAATTTCCTCATTTTGAACAGGAAATAAAATGAAATAGATGGATACAAATAAAACAGATTAAATTAAGGGCTTGAATTTGTGGACATGGGTGATGGCTCATCCTAGCTCAACATAGTATAAGAAAGGGCCCTCAGTTTGAAAAATGGGAAGTAACATGGACCAAAAGGAGAAATGGGTGGGGCCTCCCTTTCTTGTGGCAAGTCTCAGTACTACAAAGCTATCCCCAGCCACTGCAGCATGAGTTCTTTCCCTGGCCAGGGAGCACATCTACATGGTGCAGCAGACCTCTCCTGTCTCCCCCACTGCTCCCCTCAGCAGTGTATCGCAGTCGATCTAATCTGCCTGTTCTGCTCCCCACTCTGTCTCTGGTGAATCCTCTCACTTCCTGAACCTCTGGCCTATACCCCAGTTCTTGTACACATAAATAAATAAATCTTAAAAAATAAAAGGAGAAAGGGGGATGTGTGAGAGAGGAGAGAATAAGACTCTCAAGCAAAGCAAGCTGCTAGAAAGTGGAAATAGAGTTGAATCAACAGACAGTACAGCTTTATCATAATTTGTGGTACTTGACAATATATGAAATACTCCCTTTATGTCCAGTTTATCCATTTATTCAACAAACACTAATGGAGACCAGTTTCAGCTCATGCCCATTATCTCCAGTAGGACATGTAAGTCAAGTACTATTCTCTACAGATGGAAACCCAGGCTTTGAGAATATCACTTACTTCCACGAAAGTGGCTTAGCTACTGTGTGACAAAATAGGGATTCCAATCGAGATTTTTACACTCAAAATGCTTTGCCTTGTTTTCCCATTAAGGTATGAACCATCATTAACCTTAAATAACCGTAGTATAGAAGCCAAGATGCACATATCTCCTGTGCATCATTTTAAACTAACTTTAAACTTAGTATGGCTAAAAATAAAAAAGTACAAAGAAGCCTTTTTAAATACTAGCACTACCATATCCTATCTAATTCATCCAGATTCAGTGTCGAGATGTGATTGTGCACAGCTATGGCTAAAGAGATGCGTGAGATTTTACTTTCTGACAGATGTGAATGGTCAAAGTAGCCATACAACCAATTCAGTTGAGTTTGGTCACCAACTGAGTGACCATTGCACTAAAATGGCCAGAAGGCAGTGTCATGCAAACCCAGTGAGTGATATTTTTCAGAAGGATGTAACCTGCGTGTTGGAAGTTGTATTAACTATTTGAGACCATATCTGCTATTTGGATAGTATTCTACCACTGAAGTGATAAAAATGATTTTCAATCAACTTTTTGTGAATATTATGGTTGTTTCAGAGATATAAAGATAATATCTGATTTTTTTCACCTGCATCAATCAGGTCTCTTGGATTGCAAAGAACAGATATTTACCCTGATTAGATTAAGCAGAGAAAATTCATAAAAGGGCGTTAAATAGATAATATTAGGGAAGATATGAGAGTTGGACCAAGAGAAAAAAATACAGCACATGAACTAAATAATCAGTGTTATAGTCTGGATGCCTGCAAGGGGATTGGACCAACGAGTTTCTTAGCAGTTTGCTTCTCTCTGTGCACACGCTCACACGCTTGAGGTGGAACATTTCTATCACTACTATGACTACTACTGCTACTACTATTAATAACAGTATTGGCATATGACACATAATGATATTCTACGCTATGGTGCTGAACATGTTATATGCTCATATCCGGGAAATCAATACTATGTATATTTCTATTTCATACACAAGAGAACTAGCTTAGGGAGGTTGACTTTCCATGGTCACATAGTTAGTAGGTGACTGAACTAGAAACTCAGCCTAAATGAAGACCAAACTATGTTCTTAATTTCTATCCCAAATAGTTCATGAAGTCAATTTGAAATACTGGGATCTCTGTTTAGTTACTATCATTTTTAAAAAAGTAGGCAATAGGATAAAACAATTTTATTTTTTCATTTTGGTCCTGGTCCTCTCACTTTTGCTTCAGGCATCCTGTAGGCCTGTAATAATACATGCCTATGATGAATAATCTGACGAACGTGTGTTTCAGTTTCCATTTCGGTGCCACCATGCACGTACTAACAGAGACAGTAAGGCTGACTGTAAGGGAAACGAGGAGAAGTTTTCTAAGATGTATATTCAAAGATTCATAGGACATTAGTGAAGCCAAATGTCACACATTTATTTACACATGAAATGTGTTCAATGCAGCGATGATGGATTCAGTGCACAGCACCTGACAGCACAAGACCTTCCAGGGACCCGATCGCCAACTACTTATCATGTAAGTAGCCACACAGACACAATAACATTCCCTTCAAAAAAAAAAAAGTACAAAGCATATGTAGACGTCAGTACAAAATATCAAATGCAAAAGAAAGCACCAAAAAAAAATGATAAAGTATAACTCTCTTAGAGAACTATAAAAAGAAGGGACAGAAGAATAATGTACCTCAAAAAAGTAGAAGGACTGATCTGAAATATGATGACCCCAAACATTTGATTCCCACTAAACTTAAGTACCGATAGCTTTCAGTGGATGAGAAAGCTTCCTGATGACATGCATGGCCAATGAACACACACCTGGTATGTATTATGTATTCTTACAATGACATACACTAGAAGAAAAAAAGGTTTTATTAAGAGAAACCCAAGGAAGAGAAAACACGGTTACAGTACTGTACAGCATTGACCAATATAGTAAGTTTACAAGGTGGTTTATTGGGAAGAAAAAAATCTGTGTATAAGTGGACTTGCCAGCACACTTCAATCCTGGGCTGTTTCAGGGTGAACTTATGGAAATGATCAAATGAAGCCAGTGCTTTGGCACCCATGGTGACACATTGGATGCCTACGGTGATGAGCCTGTGGTTGAAGTGGTTTAGACCAACTTTGGGGCCAGGATGTGTAACAGCGGTTTGGCCTCATCAAGACTACGTAATGTCCAAGTCATATGTTCAAAGCAGCAAAAATGTTCCTCTTCTATATGAACTTTATAAGCACATTCTAGAAGTAAATGGTATTGGTGAGACATTTTCATTTTCAGAAAATCACCAGCTCCAATGTCCAGGGCTCAATTTGGGAAAGACAGATTCTGCCATGACTGAAAATTCTACTAAGAAAAAGTGGTGAAGAGAACCATCAACTGGCAGACTTATTTTCAGACTCATGATCAAAACCAGGCGCATGAGATTTTGGCTCAAAGAATGGAGAAATCAGTCAGAGGTGTGGGGACTTCTGCTAAACAGCCCTTTTCACAGTACTACTTGTAAATCGGTCTTCTACTATTGAAATGCAGCTTCTAGTACAGCTAGAAAGTGAGAATACAACATGTTTCTCATTCTTAAGTTTTCCATTTCTAACAAAACCCTAGTTGTTCAGACTTCTGGGTAGGCAGGCAGACAAATATGCTTATTTTTTCTAAGGTCATATATACAGAAAACCTTCTCTGTATTTTGCATTTGCTTTTTATTTCCAAAGCATATCATCCGGTGGCATAAGATATGACCAATATGGAGAATACAAGCCGTTACATTCATTATATTTGGTTTAAAATATTGCTTCCCATTGTCACCCACTGGCAGTCCAAACTGGGATGGTAGAGTCGAAGATAAAAGGTCTCCACAACTGTACCTCTCACTCAAATCTATACATTCTAGCTGCATGAAATGCAAACTGGAACTATCTAAATGAGGAAAAAAGTAGAACTGCTGAAAATAATGTTGTGAAAAGTTTTCAGGGAAGTGGTCACAGCCTCTCAGGAACACTTTGAACTAGAGCGCAAATAAATGAGAACATTGTCACCTCACACAAAGACTCCTAATCAGGCCGTCTTTGTTCTGCAGCTCAGATTTTAACTAGAAGTTCATTTTCAATACCTGCACATATTCCTCTATTCATATGTAAATTGAACTAAAGCTGTTATTCTTTCTCCCCCACAATCTGCTTTTAAAGTAATAATAAAATTTATGAAAGACTGCCATGGGGGAGGGGTGTGGACACTGGAGAGTTCTGGCTTTGCCCCCGGCCCAGGTGGCCATCTTGAAGGAGAAGATCTGCCTCTCCGTCCCTCAGGGACCTATTGGGACATTAAGGGGTTATCACTAGTGCTGTTATTGGCTTTAGACATTTCCACTGATGTGACATTTGGATTCCAATGGCAGTTTTATGGCTCTCTGTGCAGCTGTGATGGAGTGGGGCTTGCAGATGGCCCTGTCGGATAGGAATGCTTGTATGTGTGTGGATCGGAAGAGGACCAGGAACCACATTCCCTGGTTCTACCCCTGGCTTTGCCAGTCAGTCACCTGCTGGATGCCTTGAATAAGTCACATAGGAAAGGGCCTTCCTTTCTGCTGGGAGCAGATTAATTGCCTGTGCAAATGTTGCGTGCAGATTTCAAGGGCAATTGAATCCTGTGTGCTTTCCCAATTGCTCCTCTTTATTTTTTTCTCTATTTCCCGCTCTCCTCTCTTTTAAGGGTATGAGTTGCCAATTTTATGTGCAATTAAGTTGTGCATACCCCAAACTAAGCAGGCCACTTCCACTGCACTTTAAACCTCTCAATTATAAAATATCTATGATATCCAGTGTCTTAGAGGAGTAACCCGATCTGCTTTGATGGAGTTGTTTTATGTGGATGCTTCTTCCTGTTATAACAAGAGTGCAATGGTGATTAGTCTAAACCAAACAGGCAGTTCGTTCTATGTGCCTTGGTCTCTCAGCAGCAAAAGGCGAAGGAAATAAAACCCGTTTATGGAGTGTCTCCATTTGTTAAAGAAGGGAAAAGGTTAACGTACTTCAAAATTATAAATACAGAGGATCTCCGGCTCTTGTTTATAATGTGCCCTAAATTGAGTTCACTACTTAAAATGTTGCCTTATATGTCTATGCATTAAAGAACCTGAGTTAAGGATTTCTCTCTCCGGGAGGGAGCTTTGTGTCAAAGGGTCTGTCTGGGGTTTGTAGATGTTAATCTCATTTTTGTTAATTTACAGCAATGATTTAAAGAAAGTTACTCTTTCTCTTCCCTAAGCCTTAGTTTCCTCTTCCTTCAAATGATTTAAAAAAAAAAATTCAACCAAAAAAAGCAAGCTTACCCCATCGGATGGAGATATAATTAAAATAGATACTACAGAAACATGCAGCTTCCACCTGGCACGCAGAAAACATTGATGGTCATGATTCACAACTTCTCAAAAGTTCTCTTTCATTTGGGAAAGGCTCTGTGCTGGGAGCATTGAGAATCACATGGAATAAAGACGACGCGTTCAGGGAAATTGACCGCTCTGTCTGGCCGCTTCTTGGCCGATAAAATAAATGTGTTTCCCACCACGGGGCCTACTGAGAGGACAGAGCTGGTGACTGCCTGGCTTCTGCTCTCCGTTGGAGACCCCTCACGCGATTGTAACCCCACACAGGTGGAAGCGCAGTCCTGCCACTGACCTTGGCAAAGAGGCCCCGATGTGGCGCCTGGGGTCCCCACTCATGCCTCGGCCCCTTGCCTCTGCAGGAGCCTCCGTCCTGCCCACCTTCCTGTATCATTTGTATAGAATCAAATTTAGCCAGTGATGCTAGACATTATCCCACCACTGCTATTTATGTTTGAAAACCATGACACAGTGTGGTGAAAGAGCCAAATAGTCTGGGGTGAGCTCCTGTTTGCAGGGCTTTTTTCTTTGCATATTTTACTGTCAGCTTCTTGACACGTTTGTCAGTTTAGAACTGCAGGGCATAGGTGCTGGCGGCCGTTCTCACCACATTTTTATTCTCCACTGCATTTTTAGAGACTACAAAAAAGAAAATGAAACTGGGGGCGCGGGGGCGAACTAGGAAGAACTGGGAAGAGAGGTGATGTGTCAACGCCGCGCCGCGCAGGGCTGGACGGTGGAAGTCAGGGTGCCTTCTGCGCGCAGCTGGCGCCGGCCACCGAGGGCACCCCCAGCCATCGCTCACGCAGCCGGGCAGCCTGACACAGAAGCGTCTAGATGGGCTGTGGAAGACCTGCCATTTTCTCATTTCCTTGTGATGCCAGGCGAGAGGAGGCACATATTTGAATCTGTTTGCAGAAGAAATCTTGTTTCTTTTTCTTTTTTTTCTTCCTGACAAACTGCATTTCTGGGCGGTGGAGAAGGTGTCAGCACAAAACAGCCATTGTTTCCCTTGAAGCATCATCCCTAACATCTCATCGACTCTCAGGATTTTTTGCCCTTTTAGAACTAGGAGCTTTTCTTTTACCTTTTTTAATTCGTGGGGGGGTGGGGATGCACAAAGGTGCTGACAGCACAAGCACTCAAGAAGTGTTGTTACTCTGTGCCTTTTCTCACTACCTCCCAGATTTAGTAAACAAAGGGTGGGAGAATAAATGATCCCTCATGCACATCTATTCAGGGATGGCGATGGCTCCCAGCAACTTAGAAATAACTAAGAAAATGGTACGACCACAACAAAGAATACATGTATTTTATACATACATACACATTTGTATGTGTGTATATGTGTGTTATACAATATATGCATACATTTCTTTTGTTTTGAATAATTTTTCATTTATGCATACAAGAACCGAGGTACAGGCCAGAGGTGGGGGGTGGTGAGAGGATCCACCAGAGACAGAGTGGAGAACAGAACAGGCAGACTGACTGCACTGCTGAGGGGAGCAGTGGGTGAGGCAGAAGTCTGTTGTGCCATGTGGGTCATCTCCCTGGAGGGTGATGGAACTCAGTTACAGTGGCTGTGGATGCTTCACAGTGTGATGCTTAACCCCTTGCACCACCAGCGAGACCCCAATATATGTATATGTTTCTTTTTTTTTTTTAAGATTTATTTATTTATGCATTCAAGAGCTAGGGTACAGGCCAGAGTCGTGGGAGGTGAGAGGATTTACTAGAGACAGAGTGCGGAGCAGAACAGGCAGACTGACTGAAACACTGCTGAGGGCAGCAGCAGGCGAGGTAGGAGAGGTCTGCTAAGGCCCTGTGGGGCCCCTCCGTGGCCGTTGGCAGCAGCAGGGATCGAACTCGTGCTGTAGTGGCTGTTGTTTGCTTCATAGTGCGTTGCTTAACCCACATCACCACCAGGGAAGCCCCATATGTATATATTTCTATAGTTCAAAACCATTTCCCAAAGAATCCCTGGTTCAATTTAGTTTATCTAAGATTCATGTTTTCCAAGTAGTTCATGAAGGAAAGGAAGTATTTTCCTAAAATTTGAAAAATGTATTCCCAAATGTAATCTAAAACAGAACCCCATGCCTCCCTCCAAACCTTAGCTGATATGGGGAGGGGTACAGGGGGCACAGGACTCTGCAGCCAGGAGGAATATGAGCATCGTGGTTCTAATGGCCAGTTTCAAATTTCATCTTTTCTAGCACATTAACTGTAGGTTTTATTTAGTGCATCTGACGCGTTGCCTTTGGTACAGAAGAAGTTCAAGTATTTGACAATTTTAGTGAATGTCAAAGGGCACTTTTCAAGCCATTCCCAGAGTATGCTGATGTTCTCTTGAATATTAGAACAAATCAAAACATGTATTAAGGCTTAAAAAAACAGAAAGACAAACACAAAAATACATAAAAGCTTTTAATAACCTGCTTCATGGCCCTGCCGACTTGAGCGATGTAAACAAAGTAAGATGGTTAGAAGAGTTAAGCAGTACAAGTATCTTGGTGGAAAACTTCTACACACAGGAGCAGGGGAAATTCCAGATTCCCCCTATGAGCCAAATTATTGGATCAAAAGTTTGGTGCTTCGGCAAGATGGACAGATGTCACAACTGCCCTCTAAACAAGTGACAATGATTTATGCTTCCACAAAGAACTTTCTTTTGAATATATATGGTTCTTTTCTCCTTAATTTATTGTTTCATATAATGTATTGCTTTCTCTGTTGGACTGTAGAAGGAGTTTGATATTCTAAAATAATTATATAAAATTTGTAAATTAGATTTGGAGAAATGACATCATGATGATATTGAGCCTTACTGTTAAGAAACAAAATTAATTTTTTCCTTTGGTAAAGTCTTGATTTTCTTTATGGGGATGATCTGTGTTTCTCGTTGCAGTGCTTTTAAGGCACCTTATATATCACCTTGCAATTTTAAATCAGGGGTTGCCTGTTTCTCTAAGTAAAGCTTCGGGGGACACAGCCTCACCCTATCTGTGCATCCATCCATGGCAGCTTAGAGAGAAGTTGGAAACAAGACCAGATGACCTGAAAAGCCTGAACTGTCACCATCTGGACCTTTACTGGGAAGGTTTGCTGCCTCCTGTATTAAATAACTTACTTCCTTTTATTCCATTTCCACTGTTTACTGCTACATAAGAAAATGTCACTTTATGGATATTTTGTAACTGACCTTATTACTAAATTCTTGTTATTTGTCATAATTTCTGCCAGTTGTCCTGAGATTTCCAGGTATGTAAGATATATGAAAATAATTATCATTTCCCTTTCACATTCCCACTGTGCTAATCTGCTATTATATTTGTCTAGGTTTATTTTCATATATATAAAATATTGTTATGTTTCTTTGTATTTCTATGTAAAGTTAGACATTTGTTTATATATAGTATTATAACTATTTAAATAATTTTTATTATATTAAAATGACTTTTGATAGAAAACAATTGTTGAATATAATCGAATGTTTTCACACATCCATTGAGATACTCATATATAGTTTTCTTCTTTGACCTTTGGATATGATACACTTTTTGGATGAATTTCCAATTTTGAAGCCATTGGGGATGAACTTCGCTTGGATAGAATACTTTGTCCTTTAATTCTTGGCTGAATTTTACTTGCTGGTAATTTATGAAGGGCTTGCTTCAGTATTCAAAAGTACAATGTATCTTTATTTTTCTACTTCTGTGGTTTATAAATTTAGAGAATGTTAATGTTATGTTGGGTCCGTTAAAAATAATTTGGATATTTTCCTCTGTTCCAAAGCTTGGATTATTTAAGAGTGTCAAAACTGTCTTTTCCTTGAGTGGTTAAAAGAGCAAACCTGTGTATCCAATTGAACATTGGGTTTTACTGGGTAATATTACTGTAATATATCTGTTAATTCCCTTCATTGCTAACATACTATATTTTTGTAGGAAGAAAGTTATGATGTTATATTTTTATTTAAAACAGTCCATTGTATTTAGACTCAAATGTACTTATATAGAAGATTTGGAAAATAAAGATATAGGTATTTCTTCATTTATTTAAGATTTCCAAAGTTTTACTCACTATGTATCCCCAATGATATTATTTGATATAATTCAAGAAAATGAGGTATCTACTTAAAAGAAAAGGACAAAAGGAGTTATGATAAAAGTCCTGGTGGAATTCCAGGAGAATTTACTGAGTAATATTTCCTGAACCAGAGATGCCTTTAAAAAAGCAACTAGACAAAAATAAAATAAGAAATCAATGGGTCCCTCGATAAAGAAAAGAATGAATTCTAAGCAGTTGATGGAAGAAATACAAAATGGAACTTATAAATGAGAAGGGAAACAGACATCCTTCAAAAAATAAATAGACAATTAGGTACTACAAAAGGATAATGTTATTCAAATACTATCTTGGGAAAATTGTGAAACAACCCATAAAATGATACAATTATGAGATTGTTATGCAAAAGGATTTTAGGCAGACAGAATATGTTCAACTGGGAAATTAGAGGCATTTTGCACTTGGGCTTCAAGGAAGTAAGTCAGTGGAAGGTGGGCCTAAGGAGTATGGGGATACCATACCCTGTTGGTTCTGCAATGGACAATACTTCCAAAGTCATCTTTTGTAGGAGGTTCTCAAATATTAAAATCAGCACATAGACAAAACTCGAAAGATCTCAACATGGGCTGGATGTCACTTGGCTGTGCTGAAATGTGAAAGGGGTTAGGGTAGTGCCAGGGGATGAGCATAGGAAGAAAAATCAGAGACTTCAAAATCCTCATTCAGAAGGAAATAAAGAGATGCCTGAACACGTAATAAAACAGGAAACAGATTGTGAAAAAAGGCATTTAAACTTATAAAATTTGTCAACTAATTTTATAAGATTTATTATTATAAAAATTTTTAAAAAAGTTATAAAATAAGTGAAAATATTACTCTGCTAGACCTGTTAAATGTGGATCAGGTAGAGAGGTGAATATTTTAAATAGGCTAGATCTGCTTCTCTTCAGGTGAGAACTGATCATTTTGTGAGATAGTTCTAGAAGGACTGAAAACAGATAACAATAATCGTGTTTCCTTGGCAAATGAGGACTCTGGATGGGAGAAATTACTTTGGAAGAAAGAGGAAGACTCCTTCATGTTTTGTTTATATTTTTCCTACCCTTTTCATGTTTTACTGTTTCAATACTGTGCATAGTTATAATTTTTATCTTATGAGTTTTAATCTCCAGAATACTTGACCCTGTATATAGGGTTTTCCTGCCCCTGCAAGAACAACAAATAGATAAATGGAGACAAAAATTCTTTGTAATCTGCAAAATATTTAGATTATCCTGAAGATAATATTCATTTGAGAGAATCTGCATACTACTATTCAGCCTTCTACACCTTAGAGCTGTTATCTTGTAAACTTATTTTTGTGTCTTATATTTTCACTTAATTAGCTCAACTTTATTCAAAAGGATCTGAAAACATTCTATGAAGCTTACTGAGTTGAATATATTGTTGAGTGTAAGTTTCCCTATATCCTTTGAGGTGGATAAAATAAGCACAATGAATCATTTAAAAGGAGATTAAAGTTCTGGAACACTGAAGTTCTATCTCTTGAGGCACCATCCTTTCCATTTCCTTGTCCCTTTCTTTCTCTTCCCTCTTAATCTCAGGGTCCTCAATGTCTGCTAGAAATCTTTTTCTTTTTCAAATCATCTGCCATATAATGTCCAGTATTTGTTTTTATCATTCTGACTTGTTTTAATACACCAAATTTCCTAGTGGTTCCTCCATTCTCCTGTTAAAGACTTCATTCCATCTTTCCTTATGGAAGAGCAATATCCCATAGTGTGGATGGAACACAACTTCTCGATCCACTATTGATGGGAATTGAGGCTGCTTCTATGTCTGAGCTATTTGTAAACAGAGCCACAATAAACATTGCAAGCTCATTGTTTTTGCCTTAATGGCCACATGTTCTTTGGATAGATGCCCGAGAGTGAGCTTGCTGGGTGGTAAGGCACTTCCATTAATTTTTCAAGGTAAATCCAGATTGCTTTCCCTCCAATGTCCCCATTGTTCTGTACCGTTTACCTTCCTACCCCAAGGTAATAGGGTTCTTCTTTCTCTGAATCTTCACCAACGCTCATGGTATCATACATATACTTTATGAAAGAACAGAAACAAATTATTTAGCCCAGTGTTTCCCAAAAAGCAGCTGAATACCAGATTCACTTGGGAGCTTAGAAAAAGCTAAAGCATGATTTGATTTGAGCAAGTCTGGGGGAGGAGCCCAGGAATCTCATTATTTAGTATGCCCCAAGATTCTGAGGCACTTTCAAACTAGGAACCAATAACTGTACCTCTCTTATTTCCTTTTCTCAGACCAATAGGAAACCTGAGGCCGAATTAGCTCTCCAGCTTTAGTATGTAAGTCGCCATAGCCTCTGTGTCTTTCCCCTTGACCTTGGTCTTTTGACTTCACTTGCTATATTCTGATCTTAAATTTTTTTTCAAAAACAAACAGAGAAATGAATGTATAACGTTTGTAGATTTTTCTAAGAAGGTGATTTATGTGGATTTTTTTTTTTAAATACAACTTTTGAAATCCAAGACAATCTGCTCTGCTAAGGCCAGTGGCTGCTTTGCAGTCAGGGGCTTAGCCTCAGAATTCTACATGATTCACAGGACAGTGAAGAAAGGCCAGGTGTGAATATGGCAAGCTGGTTCTGTGTGCCTAGACTGAGCAGGAGCGCCTCCATGACAACTATGTATTTGCATTTGTGGACCCAAATTTGCAAGGACCGAAACTCTTGAATAAAGTGAAAAGGAGGTAAATGTTCTCTTAAGGAGATGCCCAGTGAGAATTCCCCTGTGGGCTAGGGGAGAGACTGCTGGGCAGGAGAGCTGAAATTGTCTGGGTGAAGAGCAGAGCTTTGTGCTTTTCAGTGTCACGGAGGGCTCTCTGCGATGTCTTCTTTTGTTACTGAAAACAATTTTCAATATCTGGATGTGAGAGGCTACTCATCACAAGGTCCTCCTTTCCTAGGACTCTGAGCAGCCAGCGAGCAAAACTCGGGGAAGTAACTGGCCGGAGTCAGGGCAAAGTTTGCTAGCCCTACTTTCGGATTCTTTCTCCCTTGATCTTCAAAAACAAGCTCCTTTTAATTAGCATGTTTACAAGGGATAAGGGGGAACAGAGCTGGTTATCAAGAATTCACCTTGATGTAGGATTGTCTAACCCACCAGGGTCACCCTTTTCTTTCTCTCTTAAAAGGCATTGGAGGCAGGAGGCAGGGAGGGGGTGGGAAGGAGCCTTTCAAGTCCTGAAGAGGCTGCGTGGTGAGCAGATTCAGACAAGTGAGCTATTCTGGAATCACTGATCTTCGACTGGCCATCACATGGGAGCTACTGAATTTGAACGATGACCTGAGCCTTCTGCAGCCCATTAGCCGCCAGCCCCCAAGGCAGTTGTCTTCTGAAGTATGAAGAAAAAATTAAGCATGAAAAGTTTGTTGTATGTCTTGGTTGCGTTATAGCTCTGGCTGAGACAAAGTCTGTTTTGTGGACTCCTCTCCTCTTCCCTAGTGAGCTTGGAATTGGATATTAAACAAGAAAAACAAAGAGATATTTGTCTTAAAGCTTAGAGACTGAACAAAACTGTATGGAATGGCAGTTAACCCTTCTCCTGAGCCTCCAGAAAGCTCTATTGCACTTTTTACATATAATACACACTCAAAGAAAACATGTAAGAGTCAAACTCACTTGTAAGGCGGTTGTAACTTTATGCATATCATATACGTTAATATGGTTAGGAAAAAAATGGAGAAGTTCATGGATTGGCTACTTCAATAAGAAAAGCCTTCTTTCCACAGAGATCAAGGTAACAAGGTCCAGATTGGACAAATAAAAAACGTGACACTACTTAGAGCAAGATAGCTTTTATTTTCTCCCTGTCCTTTTTGTGTGATGGAGGAGGAAGAGTCAGTTGACTTTTTTAGAAGTTATATAACGGTATTAGCAAAATTACTAGTGGTGAGAACATTCTGGAGAATGTGTGCATTTAGGGATATTTATAAAATTTCTAAGTATCTGAAACAAAATTATAATAAAATCACAGACAGTGAAACACATGGTTTCTTACTGACTTATTTACTCACTGACCCATTATCACTGTCCTTCCCTTAAAATACAGAAAAATGTACATCAAAGACTTTCTAATGTTTGCAATACCAGAATCCAAATTCTAAAGGATTTAGATAGTTCAAAGATTTTCTTCCTTTCATTTCCCAGAATGGGGAGTCTCTGGCAGTTGTGAGGAGTGTGACAAGTGTACAGAAAACACTAGCAACTCTCCCATCTTCATTCTCTTGTGGGAATTAGCATTTCTAGAAACCAAAACTTCTTGCAAAGGAATAAGCCAGAGGGGGATGTGTTATTTTTTTCTCACATCTATGGGCAAAAGCAGCTTTTATAACAAAAAAACAATGTAATCCTATTGCCTTGAATTGCCTGAGGTGGAAATCATCTCTTCCCCCTCACCCCAGAGCCCCAAGAGAAATATTTAGCCACTTGTCCAGTGCAATAAATGCACTTTTTCTGTCATTGCAATTTTTTCCCACTCTTCACTTGGAAATTATGAAGCTTGGGTATTTCCAAGAATATCTTCCCTTATCTTCCTTCCTCTCCCACCCCCAAAATGTTGCCCTGGCCTTTACTCCATCTGGCTATCAGAACATCACAAACAATTAAATGAAGTTTATATGTGCTATCACATTCACAGCATTTTTGAACTTTCTTCTATGGTGCCTTAGGTCATATAAGAACATCCAAGCAAGGACAGTCTGACAACAATAATCAAAGTCCAGTTTTCTCTTTGTTCTACCCCTTTCTCATTGAGAAGTGTCCAGGTTCCAGTGTACAAACTTCTACCACTGCCAATTGCAAGCTGCAGCAAAAATGAAAAGGAAATGACAATCACAGCATGCATAAGCCCTGACTTCCTTTACCCATGACCATTGACAAGGTCTTGGTAGTAGGGAGACCACTCATGTGTTGGCCATTTCCCCTGGTCAGACTCTGTCCTCAGAGTTCTTCTGTGTTTTCTGGGTCTTTCCAGTGGCATGCAGAGCAGGGCGGTCATCCACATTCACATGTGAGAAGTGGTCAGGTGAGAACAGCCACTCGGGAACTTGATCACAGCTCTAAATCTCCACTTCCAAGGTAACATAATTCTGGGGTTGGTGTTCCTGTCTATGCCCTGGGCCTGCTGCCACTAAGTGGGAGGAAATTATAAAGGGCATGTGTACCTGAGGGTAAGGATTTGGGGGCCAATTTAGAATTCTAGCTATCATGAGAAGTATTAACATTAATTTTTCTTCCACTGGCAATCATTAGACATGGTCTGATAAAATCCAAATAGCTTTATTTTGAAGAAATATTGAATAAGATGAAATAATTACATTTAAACACTTATATTTTTAATTTTTATTCATTTAACCAATATTTGCTGCCTATTTACAATATATGTAGTAGCAATTATACAACTAAAATGAAATGGTGAAAAAAATTAAATTGTTTTATTTATGTATTGTTTTTATCGGTATATTTTACTCTTACCAATATTTTGAACATTTTGAAAAATAGTTTTTTAAATGTATACACAATGTTGTAAATGTTTGATTTTCTTTAAAAAAAATCTTTTGATTTATATCTTTTTGGGAGAGGCTTCCATGGGTTCCAAGTGCCAAGTGGCCTGGAATGCACTTACTGAGTATTTCAAACCACAAGTTCTGATAAGCTTCACCCTGAGGTGCTTCCTTAGCTAGTCAAGTAAGCAGTTAGGTTACGGTGACCCCAACATGACTAGCCAGCATCTGTTCTCTCCTTGGGGGTATTAATTGAGGGTATTGAGCTGTTTTTTCATGTATTATTTGTCATTAGGATATGCTTCCAATCAACAGAAGAATCATCTATGAGCAGAAGACTTGAACTAGAGATATGATCCTTGACCCCAGGCCATGTTAAGGTTACATAAGAGAACCAACTTCACAATATCAAGTCCTACTATATATAATAATTTATATGTAAATTATATCTCATCCAAATGTTGACTTGGGCTTCAGGATATGAGAATGCCAACATCTACCAAGGCTTTGGTCTTAGGAGAAGTTGAACCTACTGATGTGAGAAGTACGAGAACAGGGAGAAGCAATGATTCATACAGCAAATCTTTTTGAGAAAGCTGTGATATTGGTAAGAAACAACTTAAATGTCCCAAAACAGATGATTGGATCAGGAAGATGTGGTACATATACACGATGGAATACTATTCAGCAATCAAAAAGGATAAACTAGAGTCATTCTTTGAAACATGGATGGAGCTGGAAGGGATTATGCTCAATGAAATAAGTCAGAAGGCAAAAGAAAATGCCGGATGGTTCCCCCCAGGAGGAATATAAGGAAACCAAATAAGCAATCAAGGAAGAGAATAATAATAACAACAATAATAATAACAAAAAGACAAGAACAAATTGGGGACAGTTGTTGGGGAGGGCAGAGGGAGAGGGTTGAGGGCAGGTAAGAGTACAAGGGACTGAGGTGATGATGCACTGGTAAAATGGTGGTGGGAAATCCATGGGGACTACAATTGATGTCAAATATATATAAATAAAGAAGAAGGAAAAAAAAGAAAACCGTATCAATGAAACCAGTTTAAAAAAGACCATTATATATTATATTTATGTTATATTTTACCAACTTGAGGAAACAAAATGGACCTATTTTGAACTAGGTATACCTGTGAAATTATTTCTATAAAACAAAGAAGAGAAAGAACAGGGCAAAATAAATGAAGGAGTAGAGTCTGAAGGAACCAGATTCAACAATCATATAACTACAAACTCAAAGACAAATGAAATTAGTTCTGAAAATCCGTTTTTCCTCCCTTCCTGTGGAACTTCAGACACTTTTCCAAGATGTCACTTAAATATTTTTGCCTTCACAGCAATAGTTTGTCCTGAGTCATAAAATGGTGGTGATTTTTGTTTCTGCCTTTCAAATACACTTTCAAGAATTGACATGGGATCTTAGTCTGAGGGACAGATAGAACAGATTCAACTGCAAGTGAAAACTGCACTCCTCAAACTTCTCCCACATACTTGTATAATCACTATGGGTTAAAAAAAAAAAAATCTCCTTTCCCACAAAGGCAGCCACTCTCCCAATGTCCCTTTCCCAATCAAGTTAAGAAATAAAACCCTCTTGGGTGAATCATCGCAATGCTAATGAAATCCAGACAGGCAACTTGAAACTTGAAACAGAAAAAACAAAATTATCCAATGGAAATCATTCATTAGCAGTCCCTGGTTCACTGAAACTAACAAAATGAGGAAGAAACTTGACCTGAATGTGTCACGGATGATAATGATCTTATGCCTATGCTGGGCTTTCCACTCAGATGGAGGCAAAACCCTTTTCTGAGTTTCCTAAGGGGTGGGAAATATGTAGTTGACCATTACTACAAATTAATAACTTCTGGGATAACTAACAGCATAGGTTAACCACTAGATTCCTTCATTACCCAAGAGTTTCAAGAAACTTAACACACTTCTAGCTGCAACCTACTTCCACTCAAGGCAGGAAATAAAGACATACCCTGCTAGCGATTGCTTCCATGTCAGATGAAACTCAAGTCTTTAGAAGCAATCATAACAATAATAACAAATTCTTATTCTTTCTGGATACTTCTTACTGTTATTGTTGTTATCATCTAAAGCTTGTCTCAGAATTGCACTTGCAGGTGTCAAACCACCCTAGAGTGAATCAAGTAAGCAGTAAAAACCCATGCATTTTGCTTTCCTAGATAAATACAAGCCTAAGGCCACTTGTTCCTTGCCGTCATGCACATACACACACACACACAAGCACATAACTCATACATACACATTAACTTTATCACAGAATTGAATTCAGAGAGGGGAGTAGCTTGAAAAGTTACTAGAACAATTAGAGAAGTAGAAAAAAGAGGATAAGGACTTACTTTGGACTTAGGAAGTCACTTCTGTGTATCATTCTTTTGATTGAACCACTATCATTGTCAACTCAGCATCTGTCCAGTCATCTTTAAAAACTTGTACCAAGTGCCTTCTGGAAGATAGATCACCCAGTTTTGATGAGTCTGATGAGACTATGTTAGTCAGGCACCCTGGTCTCCCTGTAGTGACAGAGAAGTACATTTAAATTAGAATGAAATGGACATGGACTTCTCAACATTGGAACTGTGAATGGAGGGTGAGTAAGACAAACTGCTTGAGGTCATTTATTCCAGAAGTGGTTCATAGACAAGTCTATTGAGTTTCTGCTCCCAGGACCCTCTGATGCAGTCTGAGTCTACTTTTTAGCAAAGCATGTTTCTTAGGTTCTCTTTCCAGTTCTGGAAGATTCTCTATACAATTCCAATAGTTATCATGTTGTCTTAAGTTTTTCAAAGTTAGTGTCTGTTGTTTTCCCTCAAAATCCACATTTTTCAAGTTCTAGCTCTGTCACATACAAAAAACAGTTAAAATTCTCACTTCAGGATCCATTCCAAGAGGCACTTACTCTAAGTAGAACTTTGAACTGAAGTATTACATTAATTTATACAAAGTTCACAAACCACAAACATGGCTGGATGAAATTTTAGAAATAATCCTGTACATCCCATTTCAGAAGATATTCAGCTTAGATCTTAAAAGTGTGGTTCGCTCACCAACAGCCTTTGCATAACATAGAAGCTTGTTAAAAATGCAGAATGTTAGGTTACATCCAGAGAATTCAAATCAGAATCTCCATTTCAGTAAGATTTCCAAGGAGATCCAAATTTATAATGAAGTTTGAGAAGCACAGATAAAGACCATGAGCAGCTCTCTAGAAATCTCCCTATTATACTACTCAGTGTAGTTGTAACCACTTGCATGACTTACCCTACATTAGATTTGCCTGTTCTTAATCTTTTTATAAAATGATTCATGGGATATACATTTGAGGTACAGCCAAATATGTTGGCAATGCAACATACTTGTCCTCTCATCCACTGTGAGAGGGAAAAAATTAAAATGGCAAGATCTCTTCACCCATACATGTTGATTTTTTAAAACATACACACATACACACACTGACCAGCAGTATAAAAGATAGGAACTGTTTATTAAATATTTTTTCATGAAAAAAACTTTGACATTAAAACTGATGAGATGCGTAGCCTTCTTAAATTTTACAGGTGAGACTTTTGAGGCTCAGAGAAAATGAACGTAACAATATGACCCAAATAACATGGCTCATAGAGATATATCTGAATTGAAGGGCACGATCTTGTTCCATTGCCTTTTCTCTGCCAATTGGAAGATTTCCTTAAGTAGATTGAGGCCCTTTGCCAAGATGCTGGAAATGCTGCTCTCACCTTTGTCCCCTGTCTCAGCAGGACATTCAGCCCATGCAACCCAGTCACCAAAGCCCACAGTTGGTCGGTATGATAGCTGAGCTGCAGAGAAAGCCTGTATACCTTGATCAATTTCCTACTGAGTTCGTTGTGTGTCTGAACATATTTCTTAGTGTTTCCCACTCACTTTTAAGACCTTCACCTTCTTTCCTGGTTTCATCATTTAGTTTGCTTATGGAAAAATTTTCCATTTCATTAGCTTTACTCAGTATCCAGGACAAAACAGTCTTTGTTCAACGAGGAATTAAGTAAAACTGTATGAGCTTTTAAACTTTAGAAGGTCCTGGAACACTAGTTTTAATAACTATGTCCTGTGTGAATAATGAACACACCTGGGCTATACCAGGCACTAGTTCATAAAGAGTACTATTGTCGTTTTCACTGTCTTTGTGAAAAATGCATCAAAATCTGGAGTGTGAAATAGTGAGAGGAGGGGATTATCATGGAAAGAACACCGGCTTTGCCATGGGATTACTACCTATGTTCTAAGCCTGACTTTACTTGTGGAGGGAGCTTAGGGAAGTCTCCAAGGATGGCACCTGCTTCTGCATCCTGCATTGTGGCAAGACATGACTGTATGTGGTAAGGCAGAAAGAGGCTGTGGAGTGAGGACCACTATGCGTGGATTTTTGTATCATTTTATTAAATATTTATTAATTATCCAGGTAACATGGGCTAACATTATTGTTGGTATGTCGCAAGCATAAGACACCTCCTCAGGTGGTACCACCACAGTGGACCCACCATCAATTCACCTTTGGTCATCCACCACTATTTTCACTCCCTTCCACCTTTTCCCTTTTGTACAACATGGATGGAACTGGAAAGGATGACGCTAAGTAAAATAAGATAGATGGACAGAGATAAATACTGGATGGTAGCATTTGTATGTGGAATATAGAGAAGCTAAGTTAAGGATTAGATAAACTAAAATTCCTGTAAATGGGCACCACTGGTGTCCCCACAATGCAAGCATGTCCCCCTGTCCTGGCGTGTGGTCATCTTCCGGTGGTGAATCAGCACAGCATGCACTGCAAAGCATCCCGTGGCCTGAGAGAGAAGCACCTCAGGGAGCCTGAGGTGAACGACTCTGAGAAGGCCAGATGGGCGGTCCTGTGAATGCCTGGGAGCCTGGAAGTGACAAACCCGAATACAGGCACTTTTTCAGTACAAAGGAAAATGCCTGGCATTGGAAAGAATTTAAACAGAAACACTTTGGTCTCAGGAGAAGTAGCATCCTTTCCCAGACTGAACTTAGAAAACCAAACCTCAGCCCCGCAGCAAGAACTGGGCGTCACCCACAGGGCAGTGGACAGAATGGAAGAGTCTGAGGACCCGAACTATTGTGCCTCTTGGTGCTTCTCTATGGTCATGAAGTGCCAGTAGTTCTCTTCTGTGAGCGGCTTGCGAAATCTGTCCCCAGCCAATATGCCCCAGGTCTTTCATTTGGCTTCATCGACAGCTTTGAGTGGCCAATGTGGTCATTTTGTTCTGAGCATGTCATGATTCCTCAGTTGCTGCCTTTAGGAAGGGACTTGGGCATGGTAGTATTTTTCTGTATTTCTGGAGGCCTTACTTCCTGGAACTAACAATTGCTTTGCCAAGGGAGGAGAGTTGCCAAGCAAGCTGACAGGGTCTGCCCCATCCACCTTCATTTCTTCTTAAGCTCTGTCTTTACCTGAATTCGTGCACTGGCTGTTTGTGGACCTCTCTGTCAGACTTCATTTACGTCTCTAAAACATCCTCTAAATGACTTTAAAAGATCTTCCTGTAAAGAAGGGGGAAAATACTCTCTCCTGTTAACATTTCTTGTGTCTAATCCTTATAGTCAGGTTGCCAGATTTTTGACGAGGCTCATTAATTTACTTAATTATTAGATTTTAGAAATAATTGAACCCTCAATTTAAAAAGCCTCAGGGCATAACTCAATAAAAACTTGCATTAAAATATCAATGAGCAGCTGCGATAATAACAAAAATAAAATCTATCTGCATAAAACTATATACTTTGCCCACTACTTCGTCTGGACAGACCAATTTATAAGAACAAGTTTAGCCTCCTGCCACAAATTTAATTTGTTAGTTCTCCCTTAGGTCTGGTGTGCGTGTTTTCCATTGACATGTGGTACCTCTAGTACCTTAACGAAGAAATCACGAAATCTGGGAAGTGCTGGGCTGTTGTGTGGGGCACTGGTTTAGATATCATGTACTTTGGGGGCTCCCCCAAGACCCTGGATAGGTCACATAACTTACTTGGGCCATAATTTCCAAATTTTACAATTAGGTATCAGAATATATGACTTCTGTGTTTCTTCCTAGCTCAAAAATCCTTTGCAATTAAGAAGAAAGGGCTTAATAAGTTAATAACAATACTAACCACACAGCATTCCATTGCTACTTTCTGTCTTGGTTATTAATTCACTGCAGCCAACGCTTCAATTTGTTTTCCAAATTTCAGAATCATGTCACCATTAGCAGTTGATATTCATTTAGAATCCATGGCCCAAAGTGATTTGTGGAAGTTTATAAAACATTAAGAAGATGTGATCCTTGCCCCTGGTGTACTTACAGCAGAACTTTTGTTTTGAAGTACACTCAATTATAATAACAGTCTCCTTTTCCATATGCAGAAATATCTCTCAGAAATAATTAGCTGCAGACACAAAACAATTAGTTGGTTGCAACCTCATAAAATGTGGTTGTTGGTTAATTGGTTCATATTCACGTTGCGATATTTGCATCTACCACCTTACCACCTGCAAACTTTTAGCTTGCAAAAATAGAAGTGAGGTTTCAAAAATATGGCCTGGCAAGCATAGTCTAAATAGTTAGCGTGACCCGAATTTTCTGTGGACATCCTTAATAGCACTACAAAATGCTCAAGCATATGGAAATGCAACATGTTAAACTCTTCAACATAAACTCTGCGGGAAGAGGAATGAAGGCTGGGGGCTTGGAGCAACCCCGAGAGCTCACTTCTATTTTCTCTCCAGAACTTTTATTCTCTGTGATTTCATCTCCTCAGGCTGCTTAGGTTGGGGTTGTGTTGTCCTTTTTATTTTGTCACAAATAGGAAATCTTTTCCTAGGGTCGCCCTTACAGGATAAAGAGGATGATCTCAATGGAACATGTTTGCTTTGAGTGGAGTATATCCCTTTACATCATAATATTCTTCACTTCCAAAAGTTCTTCCTCGTGACCCACGATAGGTGATGCACACCCCACCTGAGACTCCTAACACCCAATATAGTTTCTTGTTCCTCTGAATAATCTGTGGCCCCAGTGTATAGCCACAGTCCTATCACTTCGTACTAGTTGACGACACAACAACCCTTGAGATAGTGACGGAGACCCCTTGATGACTCCAGCCAGACGCCCCTGAATTCTGTCACACTGGACCCCAGACATGGCTTACTAAAGATTTGAACAAACCACTACACATAAGTATGACCAGCACCTCTTCAGTGCCCGCCTGTGAAGACCCAAGGCTTCAAAAAAATTTGCGCTCCCATTGTCATCCAGGGCGGGGGCCCCGCTCCAGCCTCTGTGGGAGCACAGGAGCCATGTGTCCAGATGGGTGTTCTTTGGGCCAATCCCTCTTGCCTCTGTCTGCGATTGCTCATTCCCTTGTTCCAAGAGCCTCTTTCCTTTCCTTCTTTCCTTTCTTTTTCAAAGATTTATTTATTTATGCATACAAGCACTGGCATACAGGCCAGAGGTCTGGGGGGTGAGAGGATTCACCACAGACAGAGCGGGGAGCAGAACAGACAGATCAACGGAAGTACACTGCTGAGGGCAGCAGCGGGCACAGCAGGAGAGGTCTGCGGGCCATATGGGCCCCCTCCCTGGCCGGCAGCAGGGATTGAACTCGTGCTGCAGTGGCTGCGGTCTGCTTCATAGTGTGTTGCTCAACCCACTGCGCCACCAGGGAGGGCCTCCTTCCCTTCCTTTCTTAGTCGATCATGTTCCCTTTACAACACCCAGTCACCTCTCTGCAAATCCAAGTGGGTGCAGTTCACCGTGAGTCCGTTCCCAGCTGCCGTAGTATGTCACCATTAAAATCTAGCCCTCTGCTTGAGGAGTGTCCACTCTGTTTGTTTCTCTTTGGACGTACTACTTAAACGCCAAAGGGCACAGGGCACCCAGCAAGCCACAATAGCCTTAGGAGGGATGTTTTGACTAAGAAGTCTTTTAGAGTACACCATCTAGCATGCCTGGGGTCCTCGGGTGGCTGACCAGAGCTCTAGAATCTGGAATGACCTGACAGGTGAGGGCCCACGTCATGGGGACAAAACCTCAACGTTTCCAGAGGCTTTCAGTTTTGGAGGCCGTGTCCGCCGAGGAGGAAGCAGGGGGCTCTTAAAGCATGGGGGTGAGTGGGTGGTTACCAACTTCTCCCTAATTGCCCATTTCCTGGGGGTACCTGCAGTTGATTTTGAATCACTTTGGCCTGTTTTTGAAACTGTGAGCAGCTGTTTTTAGCGCCTATATGCTCAGTAAGTCTCCGGCGCTCGGCCATCAGCTTATGCTAGTCCCGATGACGTCAGGTTGCAACTGTGCCAGGCTGAGAATCTCAGTTGCTTATCAGAACCCTGGGTGACTTTTCAAAGCCTTGATGCATTCAGTTCATTTCAAAGGGGGGAGAGGAGGCGAAGCAGGAGGAAGGAATAAGAGAAAGCAAAAGATGCGGAGGAGAGGGGGCAGAAAAGGTAGAGAAAAGAAGGGAAGGACAGGGAGCAAGGAAAGAAGTGAAAAAATATTCCAGTTGACTTTACAGTATATCATTCTATTCAGCGAGTCTAGGCTTCTCTTTCTTTTTTTTTAATTTGAAAAGATGTCCATGATTTCTCCATCTCCATCCCTGATTTTGATATCTAGAAAGCAATGTATTAGAGAGAGGAGAAACAGAAAGAAGAAAAGGAGAAAGCAAGTTCTCCGACTATCAGCCTAGGCCAGCATGGGCAAGCCAGACGTAGCAGCCGAGCGGACGAAGTCCCAGCTGGTGTTACAGATGAATTCAGAGGAGGTTCCCGGCAGCTGTCCTGAGATGCACACACCAAGTTCTGTTTCCCCTTAACCAACCAGAGGAAGTCCCCATCCACTCAAATGAGAGGGGCTCAGATACAAGTAGGTCTGTGCCACACACATTTGTCGGTGGCAAGATCGGTGTCCCCTAAACATATGACAGCACAGGCTTAAACTGGAAGATTCCTGGAGACAGAAAAGCGTCTTCTGAAGGAAATAAGAAACAGATTCTGAGATGTATTTGTGTAGTATGAGAGAAGGGCTGAACATCGCCTCTTTTGATAACTTAATTATTTCTAGAAGACAGAGGCAATAAAATCTTTGACCAATGGGCGTGGTGTACATCATATGGTCCCATGGAAATGAGATCTGGTTTCTCATATGGTAACTTTGTAACTTATGAGTCATGGAAGGAAAATAACTGGAAAATAATCAAAATAATAGCTAGAGGTTTATAAAACAGACACATGTCCACAAAGCCCTATGGGCAGAGAAGCAGAGAACCAGGGTGTCTGCCACACTTTGGGGAACAGAAAGTACAGGGGAAAGGTATATCAGGAAGCAGACAGGGAAGACACAGCCCAGAATGAGTGCAGAAGGGACATGCCAGAGAGGTGGGGGGGTCCCAGAGCTCCCGACAACACACTGGAAGGAAGAAGTGAGCTTGGCGGCGAAGGAGGTGAGGCACTGCCTGGGACTGAGTTTCACTGAACCTCATCTGCGATCCTCCTCTACATCACTACCTGCGGGTCACGGTGCAAGTCACCTGCCATGCCTGGCTGCCTTTCTTCCCATGTGTTGACTATCCTGCAGACTCTCAAAATGATATAGTATGTTTTCCTGGGTGAGGGGAAGTTCTACTGACATAGTCCATATTTTGTCAGGCAAAAATCTCAGTTAAAAGACTAAATCGCTGTTTTCAACACTCAGGAATAACTGGGTAGTGGCAGAATTCCATCAAGCGAGGGGCCTGTGGTACTTAGTGATGCCATGTGGGGTAGATGATGGCCAGGATGTATTTATAGGACGCAAGTGGGCACAGATGCGAGAAGACATCCAGGGATGGACTGTTGGTTTGATTGGGTGATGCTGTCATGATTCATTCGAGATGACAGAACTAGGGCAGATGAAAACCCCAAAGGTTGTATAACTAGATTCTTGAAATACCATCAAAGCAAAGTAGAAAAGAGCATCTCTGATGTGTCAATCAATGGCCTGGGAACTGGAATACAGTCTCTTTTAGGGTACTGCCCCTAAAGAATCTGTTCTCATTTTCTTTACAGGTTCTCTGTAAGATTTAGATTTCTGGCACTGGAAATTTTATTAGTGTAGCCATTGCCCATCCTTGGACAAAGGAGGACAGATGCTGATTCTTTCTTACTCTTGAACTGTCTGCAGTATTACGAGGGATGCAACTAAAGAAAAATGAAGGGGTTTCTACCAGACAAAGAGAGAATAGATAGTAGGCAGGGAAAACATATACTACTACAGTTTAGAATATTTAATATCAAAGTTTTGGAGAGGTAAACACATTGCTCATTCTAATCATCTGCCTGTCTTTGTAGGAAAAAGGAAGCAGTTTGTAGTTTTGATATCATGCAAAGGGCCTGTTTCCAAACATGGATGATTTTGTTCATTCTCTTTGCTCTTTGCTTTTGAAATTTGTTTGTTAATTTCTCCTGTATGATTGGGGAGATTTTCAATATTATGGGATTTGGGGCATTTCGATTAAAACAGTACACTGTCTACTTGTCACTATAATTCAACCTACAATTTCATAGTGCTGTCTTAATTTGAACTAGAAGAACAACTGGTTTATTGTGGTCTTGCATCCTACAGAATTAAAGACACATGTACATTGAGCTAAATAAAAGTATTAGAATTTTAGATGAAAGTCTTAAATTACTGTAATTACTTTGTTACTGAATTTATTTTAACGTTGCGGCTTAAGCAACAATAAACTGACAGCATAGCATTCAAAGAAATAATGTTTCTATCAGTGGCATGTATAGTTACCCCATCAGAAATGGGTCAGATCCAAAGCCTGTTCACATAGTTTCAAGATAAGAATGAAACATAAATTATCTGGATTTTTTTCTTCTTGAATGGAGTTTGAACCCAGACACCTAACTGCTTGGCATCTAGCAACTTCATGAGAAGACCAACTGAAGACTTGTTGCATATGCTAAAGAAATAAGTACTGACTTTGTTCTGAAATGAACAACTTAAAGAAGCCTAATTCAGAGTCCCTTGGTTGGAATCTTGGGGTAAGTACAACCTACTGTCTAGAAGCATATTTTATGCTTGTGATTGCTGTCATTAACTCAAAGACGTCACTTCCCAATGTCAAAGTTTATCTCAGTTGAATCTGATCAAAATGCTTCCATTGGCTTTGTGTAATTTGTGTGTCTAAACACTTCTATTATTTATTTGAATCTGGGGCTAGAACTTAGTTTCAGGAGATAATGCTTTATACCTGCAACTCATTTCTGAGTTCAGCACTTTCTGAGTGTTTACCTCATGGTAAACACACCACCAAAATAGAGTTTTGTGTCCTAGTAGTTCAGAAAATGTAAGATTTATAAAATTTGCCCAACTTTATCTATCCTGTCGTTTCAGAGACTTACCAAGACATGCTTCTTCTCAAGGAACTCTTGCTAGTATATTCTGATAATTGTCTCAGAAGCCAAGGATATAAATATGTCAAATATCTGTTTTTGAATATGCAATCTTAGTAATTGATCAAATTCTCTGTTTCATTTACTGAAAGGCTGAGAAATGTGTAAATAAAATCTTAGTCTCTTGGTCTATGAGACAAACGATAGTGAACAAACAAAATGTGAAGCAAAGACATTAAATTGTATTGTAAGTAAACATTCTCCAATTTGAAAGTGCAGAGTTCAATCGATGAGAAAAATGACTTTCAAAATTTTTAAGCAAAATGATGCATCAGGAAAATCTGAGTGAAATTTTGAAATATATGTACTTCTAATCCCGTCATTCCATTTGGGTACAGAGTTCAGAACAGAGATAAATGGAAAGGAGCCTCAGTCTTAACAAGTATCTCAGCACGGTAGCATTTTCTGCTGTCAGCTCATAAGCCCAGACTCAGAGCCCGTAACTACAGACAAACTCAGTTGTCTGGATACACACAGAATCTGGAAAACTGCCTTGTCTTATAATAACATAGTACATTTGCATTTGGGGATGGTGGGGGCTTTATATGATGGTATAGCAGAGCATCCCTGGTGGCCAAAATAGAGCCTTTGAGAAGTCAGTGTGGTTAAAAACTGCTAAAAAAAATCTGCTAGCATCCAGAGCAACAATCAGTCAGTTCACTGGTCAGAAGGGGTGAACATTCACTGGGGGTAACTGCTGCCTGTAGAAAAGGTCTCTGGGGGTAAAGGGAGCAAAAATCAACAAGAAAAATGGATGAAAGATATATGAAAGCAGTTGGAGAGAACACAGTGGACTAGAACCAAAGAATGGCAGGTTGAGCACCCTGCTGGAATGGAAGAACACCTGCCTCACAGCAGAGAAGCGAAGGGCAAGGAATTTATGTATCAGACTGCAGATGATTCTAGCTGCTAACCTGGACCGTCCACTGGAATGTGAGTGCATTCACCTATTTTTAGCAACTTTGTTGAGTGTTCATTTTCATTCCCACTTTCCACACAAATCGAGAACCTTAGGCATTAATTAATTGCTTAAACTTCATGGATAGTAAGTGGATTTGCAATTCAAGCCCTGCGAGTTTCACTCTGGCACAACATCTGGACATCCACACCATGCAACAAAGAGGAATGGGAACATCTGGTCCCAATAGCAAATGGACATGCCTGGTCGTGTCATCACATGGCAGCCCACTAAATTTCAAGTGGACTTCAGTCAAATAGTTCCCTCTACCTCAGTGGCTCCTAAGACTCCTAAGATGGCATGATGAGAAGATGGCAATCAGGTACCCATGGGCTGAAGGTACAGAGTGGAGAAGCTTTAGGTTATTAGCATACCAGATGAAGACAGTCTTCTACATAAGATCAATTAATTATTTAAAAACTTAGGCAAATATGCTATCAGTTTGGGGATGCCTTTCACAAAACCGAGCTACAGATAGAGATTGAAATGCAAACAATCTAATCAGATGCAGAAAGCTCATTCAGAAAGAGAACTTTCTCTTTTAATGTCAAGTAAGATAATTTATTTTTCATACTTTTGTTTGCAAATATGATATGAATATAAGATATATGTCATTTGATAATTAACAAATAATCCGTAGGAAAGATACTTTAGTATTCCATGACAGTGTGTATATAGGGTTTAGAACCTCCCCAATCCATCAATAAATATCTCTGATCAGACAGGAAATTCCACAGGGAATGAAGCTCATCTTCCATGGTGTTTTCTTTCAGACTCATGCTGGATACACAAGGACCATGTTGCCTGGAACATAATAAAAGCAGCGAATGTTTTGCCTGAGAGGAGAGACAGGTGGGCAGATAGACAGATGAGAAGGGAGACTAAGGGAGGGAGGGAGGGAAGAAGGATGGAGGAAGGGAAGAAAAAGAATAATGTTATGCTTTAGAAAAAGAGAGTGCTTCTCCTAATCACTGGCATTTGTGGATTAGTGCAACTGTGCACGATAAAGGACACTTGGTGTATCCTACAAAGCAGTGACTGGGAGCTAGAAGAGATGAGGCTTATTCTTTGCTACAGAAGTCACAGTTTCAACAAGTGCTTTAACCCTGTGCACTTCACTTTCCATCCTGAGAATGGTAACCCAGAGAAGGCGTGCTGACCTGTCTTGGCAGGGGGGAGGTGGGCTTCTGAAAATGCCTTGAAACAGTTAAAGACAAGGCTTGACTTGGGAAAGGCTTGCAGCAGCCACATGTTTTCGCAGTGCGTGACCTGCAGGCACACACCTGGGCTCGGTCAGGTTACAGCCCACTCCTTCCCAGCCTCAGGTCAGGCCCTGGTCGATGATCGACCCAGAACCCTCCTTAATTAAGCATACCAGTCACCTAAAGCCACAGGAGGGTATTAGGGAATATTGGATGTCACTCAGTCTCTCTTCAGACTTCCTTTCCCCTTTAATTATTCCAAAAGAAAAACACTGTTTTTGGAGTTTTTTTTTAAAGTCAAAAATAACAAAAGCAAAGCCCTTTAAAGGAATAGATGTGTATAAGGATCAAGTAGTGCCTGCCTGGACTTTCAGCTGACCTGTATTTACTGCTAAATTTGCTGCCAGGTTGAATTTAGGCAGCTCTGAATGATCCATTCCCAGCTATTCGTCCCTAATGAGTTCTCATTTAGAAAATATCAATGATCAGTCACCATCTGGTTTCATAAAGACAATGTTTGGAAATTCTTAGTTGATTCTTTCTTACTTATTTTATTGTTGTTGCTTCTGAAATCTAAGGAGCTGCAGGATGTTTAAAAACATTAACACTACTCCATAATAAAGGAGTGGGTTTCTCCAGAAAGATCCCGGTGGTTTTCAGGAATTTTGCACTTCAGAGAGACAGAGGGACATGTTCTGTTACCCAGTGGAGACTGCAGGTGCCTGGGTTGGGCTTCTTCCACTTAAAAAGTAGATGAGTCACTTGTTAAGTCTATAATCTCTGTCCTGCAAGACGTGTCAAGAGGAGTTCAGTATAACAAAGGTTTTGCTTGCCCCATGCCAGAAAATAAAACTCCAAAGGTGAAGTAGTGGGATTTTAAGTTGGTTGCCATTAATCTATATACATTCCTTTTGTGCAACATCTCTTACTTTATTTCCTAATTGAAGATACCACCCAAATAATACTGAATGGTGTTTATAATATCAGAGCAGGAATATCACATTTCCTCATTGGATTTCTCATTAGTCCCTTAATATATATATATTGATGCTGTTGTTATTATTATCATTATCCCCATGAGGAAACACATGTTTACAGAAGATAAGATATGATTTGCTCAAGACAGTAAAGCCTATGCTAAACTCAAATAGTCAATTCTCTTGCTAGTATGGACTCCATAAAAGTCTGATTTCCCAATGCCTATGCCAATCCTCTTCATGTTATAAGCTTCTCAGTCACCTTTCTCTAGGATCCCAGTAGCATCCCATACCCCAGAGCACCTTCAACTTGGCCCAATTGACAAAGATACTACTTCCAAATTTTTGAATGTGTTGTTTCTCACTCTCCTTTCAAGATGATAACCACCAAATTAAAAAAAAAAAAACTGCACAGATAAAAATATATGATACTAGTATAATTACCAAAGTCATGTATTATATATTTATAGATCATCAACAAAAACATAAGTCTATGTCTACCTCATAGTTAACGGTGAAAATTCGAAGCTCAAATCAGGTATGCCGCAATGGAAGTACATTCTCACCTCTCGTTTCAGTACTATGGAGGACATCCTTGTTTGGTGATCATAATGCGCCAGCGAAGGTGACAGTGGGAGAAGGTACCCTGTGTGGGATGGATGACAGGTGGACGTGAAGTCTCTGTACTTTCCTCTCAATACTTTGTAAACCTAAAATATGCCGCAAAACCAATTTGCAAAATAAAAAAAAAACTAACAATTATTTACTCTTAGCAATATTTGGAAATAATTTCCTCTAAAACTTTGGGAAAAGAAAAATCTAGTCCCCACCCGTGGCCTGTGGTAGGGTGAACTTAGCTTCCAACTCCCTACCCCCACATCAGTGTGGAGGCTTCCCCCGCAAGCGTGTGGACACCAAGTGAGTGGACAGCCTCTTCCCCAGATCTCTGCACTCTGAGTTTGATGATGACAGGGAAGGTATACACATGTGTGGGCAGAGAGAAGATGAGAATTCTCTATACCTCCCACTCAACCTTGGTTTAAATTGCAATTTCTCTAAAAATTAAAGTCTTAGAAAAAAAACACCAAAGTCTTAGGTGTGAGTGCTATTTCTTTTCTTTCTAAGTATGTTATGAAGGACATGTTTACTTCTTCATAGTTCAGGTTCTTCATATGAAAAATTAAATAGAAATATCTGTATCTCATGCAATGATGTTATAAATGGTTTTGCAATATCTACAAAACTCAAATTTGATCTAAGTTGATCACCTGGTACACAGCAGAGTTTTCAAAATTGGGTAGCTTTTTGCCTTGGGGTGGGATGACTGTTTACAAGGTTTCAAGGTTATATATCCTCCAAAAGAATAAATTGAATTAAAAATTGAGTGCAAGAATCGAGTACACCAAGTTGAGAAAATAGGAGACTAAATATCTTCTAGAAGATGTGCATTTCCTTAGGATGAATCCTTTTACTCCCAGGGAACACAACCAGCCCAACACTCTGTGATAGAGAGGTAGGGCTTGTTGTCTCAAAAATTAATACTGTAGCTTCAGCTTAAGCTCACCTCTTTTAAAACGATTTTGACTTGAAATCTTCCTTAGTCCTTACTATAAAAGTGCCTGCTGTAGTGAACAGGTTCTTTCTATTAAACGCTAAACTTCACTGGCTTAATTAAGACTCATTTAAAGTAGAATTAAGTTTGACATGTGGCAGGAAAGGCCTAGTTCATTGCTATTCCTTACTACCTTGTAACCTCAGATGTGTTCCTGGGATGGAGAGAGGAGGCCAGGTATTCCTCACACACCTGGAATACACAGCCTTCTCAGGTGAGTCTGCACTAGGGGGGCAGCCATTCCAGAACTGCTGGGCCTCAGCATGTTTTGACTTGATAATTGACTTGATTAATTATCTTGTCTTGTTGATTAAGTTGAGATCCAACTCCAGCCTTGAAAGGATCTTCAGAAGCCATGCAGTCCAACTTTCCTCCAAGCTCTTGTGTCTACAAAAACCTCTCTAAGAGGGAATACAAAGATTAGTACAAATTGTTTTCTCTAAGCAATGTGTCCCTTGGAGGCAGCTGTATTTAGTCCTACCTTGTTTCTGTGAATATTGAGGGAATCACCGATACTTACGGCAAAATATAGGCTGTCCTAAGAACAGTAGGAAGTTGGAAAATGACTTAAAAAAAAAAGGACTCAGGAGCCTGTCCTTCCATCACTTTCTATCACTCAGGATTCAGAAGGCCCAGCCAGGAAGCGAATGCATCAGAATTTGTCTTGCTTTAAAAATATAAACAGATAGCTGCTCACTTCAGCCAAACAACCCACCAATCCTTCTGATTAATTTCTTGTAAAGGAAGCTTGGAGAAGTGGAGCTAGGGCTCTTACTTGAGCATCATCAGCAAAAAGAAACTCAATCTTTATCTGGAATTAACTACAAATTCAATTAGAATAAAAATTGTCGCTCACCTCGTGGAAAAGATTTTACGCCAAGAAAACCAGATGTTGGAGCGACATTGAGAGCTCTCTGCCTAGCAGGCTGAGGAATTTTCCATCTTGTAAGCCCAATCACTGGAGAAAGTTACACCGACCCCGTTTCCCTGACTCACAGAAAAGGCTTCCATTTTCTCTGCTCCTTTAATTAGATTTACTTCTTTAACCAAAGTAATATTGGGTTGGGAGAATGGGAGTGCAAGGGGCTGAGAGGAGGGGAGGAAGTAGAATACTGGGTTAGTAAGTTGAGAGAAGGCTGAAGGCGAGGGCGGAGGTCTATTTGGGGGTTCTTTCACAGAGGAAGATTTCTCTTATTTATTGTGAGTTTATTCAGTTGGTAATAAAATTAACCTTTAGAGGTTGTGCTAAGAGCATACCTTCGTTCTATTTTCAGCTTCCAACAGATTATAGGACAACGGGGCATAAATGGAAAATAGAAAAGATTTAGAACAGTCACAGACAATATGGAGCGCTCTTTTTTCACTCGAGGATAATAAATATGAGGCAAGATGGCAAAGAAAGAGAAGTCAGGGCTGCTCCCCAAAACCCCTGAGAAATGGGGGAGCCCCAGTACACAAAGGGTTAGGAGGGCTTAATGATCTCTGCTTAGTTTCTGGAGAGGTCTGAGGTCTGTGTTTTTAAAGTCCAATTTAATCAGGAGAGGGAGAGAGACAGAGAGAGAGACAGAGAGAGACAGAGACAGAGACAGAGACAGAGAGACAGAGAGAGAGATTTTGCCAGAGAGGCAGTAAATCTAAAGACAAATAAATATGAGTGACTGTCAGTCTGGGATAATTACATCCCTGAGATATAACCAAAGACAAAATAAAACAACCATAAACCCACCTGTGGCTTGGCTCCCATTCCTTTCTTCAGGGCCGAGATCCAATGTACCCTTTCTTTGTTCAGACTTCTCTCAGGGATTACAATAGTCTCGTGACTGATGTTGGTTTTCTTAACTCTGTTTTGGACTAACTCACCCCCAAAAGTGAATTAACGGTGAATGACCTAATGTTGTAAACTTATGTACACGTTTTCAAGTAAACACAAAGGTTTATTCATCAGGTATAAATGTCTGCAGAATTGCTGGACCATAGGGTAGTTCCATGTTTTGTTTTCTAAGAAAGTGCCAAACTGATTTCCAGTATGACCTCTCCTTTTCCATCCCATAAACAGTATGTGAATGATCTGTTTCCTCTGTGGACTTGCTATCACTTGGTATTTTCATTGCCGTTTACTTTAGCCATTTCCATGTATGGAGTATAGTTATGCTAATTGTGATTTTAATTTGTATTTCTTTCCAATGGGTCATGTATTAAACATCATTTCTTATGTGTATCTTTTAAGTTGGGTTTCAATGGTCCTTTATACATGCTAGGATAGAAGTCATGTGCTCTGTAAATATACGTTCCCAATCCATAGCTTGGTTTTATCCTCTTACTTTAGTTCTGTCCCAAATTTGTGGAGGTTTGTTTTATGGTCAGAATATGATTTCTCTTACTCAAAGTTCTGTGAGCATTTGAGAAGAATTTGCAGTATGCCACTGTACACAGAATGTCCTACAAATGTCAATTGTTTTGAGTTCTGCTATACACTGGGTGATTTCCTGTCCATTCTATCAATTGTCCAGAAAGGGGTCCAACTCTCCAGCTGTGATTGTGAATTTGTCTATTTGTCTTTTCATTTCTGCCGTCTCTGCTTTTTATATTTTGTGACTGTTCAGTCAATACTCATTTAGGATGTTTAAGTCTTTCTCATGGATTTAGTCTAGTGTTGATTAGCTATCTCTTTTTCCCTTCCTTTAACTTCAGCCTATCTATAGCTTTATATGTGAAGTGAGTTTCTTGTAGATAACATTTATTTAGGTTATTTTTTTTGTAATCTATTCTGCCAATCTCTGTCTTTTAATTAGTATAGTTAGACCTTTTACAATAAATGTAATTGTCCATCTGGTAGAACTTAAGTCTGACTTTTTCTGTTTTTCTTTGTGTTTTTTCCAGCTTTCCTATGGGTTACTGCATTGTTATTATTGCATTCATTACATGCTTTTGAGTGTTCTGTAAAGATTTATCAGCAGTTGTTCTAGGTATTTATATATACCTAAATGACCACAATTTACTGATGTAATCATTTTATCCATCTGAATGAAATTCAGACTTACCTTTCACTAAGTCCCTTAACCTCACCCTTTAATAAATTAGTCACCTTAAAAAATTGTCATACACATTTAAATAACATAGTCATACTTTTTGCTTCAACCTTCAAACATAATGTAGACTATTCAAGAATAGAAAAAGCCTATAACATCTACCTACCTATATTTTTACTGATTACATTTTTCTTTCTTCCTGATGATACAGAATTCCCTTTTCTTTAATAATTTACTTTCTGTTTAGGAAACATCCATAGTTATTTTACTTTTGGTAGCTCTACTATCAACATGCTTTCTTGCTTTGCTTCAACTGAGAGTAACTTGCTTTCTTTTCATTCCTAAAGGAGAGTTCGCTGGATTTAGGATTTGGGGTCAACAGTACCTTCTTTCCAGAACTTAAACTATGTGCCACTTCTCTGTCCACTCTGATTTATGATGTGAAATTCACACTCATTTGGATTGTTTTTGCACCTGTAAGTAAGGTGCCTTTGTTTATTCCCACTGTCTTTTAAAGATTTTGTTTTGTCTTTAATTCTGAGACGTTTGATTATAATGTGTCTTGATAAGGATTTTTTTAAAAGTCATATTCTGTTCTTTTCATCTAGGTAACACAGGTGTTACGTATTCTTTGTATTGTCCCAGCTCCTTGGGGTTCTGTTCATTTTTCTTTTCAGTCTACTAAACTGCTGAAATTATGCAGTTTATCTCTTTTGGTTCCTGATACTTTGTTCTGTGTCCTCCGTTCTGCTCTTCAGCCCATGCTTCAGTTTCTATGTTTCTGTGTATTTTTCAGTTCAAAATTTTCCATTTGGTTGATCTTTACATCTGTTTGGATCATGACTTCCTATTTCTTTGTTCAAGCTCTTTGCTTTTTTTCTTTCATTAGTTTCAAGCATGTTCATAATTGTATACTGGAGCATTCTTATAGTAACTGCTTTAAAATCTTAGTGAGCTGCTTTTAATATTTATCATCCTAATGGTGGCAGAACTCTTTATTTCATATATCCTTTTTCATTGGGTGTGAGTCCTTCCTTGTTCTTGGTGTAGAGAGTGATTTTTGATTGGCTCTTGGAAATTTGGGTATTATGTTGTGAGTCTCTGGATCTTATTCAAACCTTTATTTAACTGACTACTTCAAAACCATTCTCATCAAGAGACAGTGTACCCCCTCATTACTGTTGGGTTTAAGGGTGGGTGTGGAAGCCTAGAGTCCCCTCTTGTCTTCGGTTCTCATTTGAGAGGGAACATGTTCCATTACTGTTGGGTAGGAGTGGGGTTCCCAGCTCCCCATGAGAGCTCTATGAATATCTCCCCCTGCCCCTTGGGAGGAGTATATGTGCTTTGCTACTACTCCTCGTGCAGCGCTCATGACACCACCAGTGCATCCTCACTACGCTGCAGGGGTAGATGCCTCAGCTCCACACCAGGTGGTCTCTCATACCACCTGGTTAGTTTCTGTGGCTGTGCTCAAGTAGAGCAGTTCCAATCAAGATGGTTCTGTCTTGCTAGGTTGTTCTTCTTCTGGTCCTTTGATTAAAGAGAACAGATTTTTCTTGGGTCTTTCTTGTCTGTGCCTACGATTGTTTCTGAGTTGCTGGTTTCTTTAACTCCAGGTCTGATTTATGTTAAGTAAAACAAAAACTCAGGGAACTCCAGGTCCTGTCATTTTTGGGGTTACCAAGTGACCCCAAATGACTCCATTTTGGGAATTCACCAAATCTGTCTCCCTCCAACTTTCAGGCTTCTTATATTTGTTCGATATATAATTTTCAGGGCTTTATCTGTACACAGCAAGAGATGGAGAGGAGTAGTGTATCTTTACAGGAAATTTTAAAGAACATTTGATTTACCAGGATAAAAACAGAAGTAACATTAATTAATCAAAATCATAAGAAACATAATAATATTTAATGGCTAGATAATCTGAGTATTTTATGACCACCATTTATCTTTGAAAAATTCTTTTTCCATACTGATATGGAGGCTTACACTTAACACTCTCATTTAAAAAAAAACAAATATATTAATTATGGCAAATATGAACATTTGCTTTAGATTCCTAAAGAAGCACTTATGTGAACCTTTCCATATGTGAAGTGAAACCATCATTGTTCCTGACAAGCTGTGGAGGCTGAATCGCTGGGGGCTCTGGAGAAGAAAGTCAGCCATTTTTAGCCTTTAATTTCCCACGTTATATAACTGTGCAACAACTTTTAAGCCGAACTTCCGTTCGAACACTTCTAAGACTAATTTACATCTCACTGGTCCTACTTGATTGGCTACAAAAACAAAAAGGGCACTTAGTCCAAGCACTGCACTGACATGATTCCATTAATGAAGTGATGAAACTCCATGTCTAAGAATGCACGATGACTACACCAGTTACAAAAGTCAATCTACTTTGTCGTTGCTGGTATTTATTTTCCCAAAGCCTGAAAGCTTAATTCCAATGCAGAATAGCAATAAGAGCCAACAAAAATGTAATAGCAAATGTTTTGAAGTATGGCTGAACAACTGGGTGATGCTGAAAAGGTCAGTTAACCAATGGATTGGTTTGACGTGATGGCATGAACGAATTATTTTAAATGATTTTCCACACTAAATTTTCCAGATGTTTTGGCCACTGGCCAAGGTAATTAATATTGCTAATCCACTGGCTAGAATAAAGTTGGCAAGCTAATTCCGAGGTGGGAATCGGAGTCTGAGTTAAGTTGTTGGTGAAGCATGTGTATTTTGTTTAAATGCAACGTGCTTGCCTCATGCTGGCACGAATCAAACATGGCTGAAGCTCTGGAGCTGCTCACTCATTTTACACCATCGGAAAGTAAACTTTGGGGAAACGATGCCTGTCTTTCATTGAATTTTTCTCTTCTGGGGTGATATCGCCATAGTCATGACAAACACTGAATGTTTTTGCCCTTAATGTGTTCAGTGAAAAATTTAAAGACGAGATGCTCGTTTCAAGTGGAAAATAAAATATATGTATCTACCTCTCACAAAATTAAAAAGGATGTACAGCTTTTGCTTAAGCATACAAAATATATCCAATTACCAAGAATGACCAAATTTATTGGTGTTCACGTTGTTCTTGTTCTAAATGTAACAACTGCTGTATCACCGCGCAAGCGCCTTTTCCCTAGGTGTCTGCAGGTGAAGTGCATGGCGCACACTGCGCATGCTCCTAGCTTTGGCTGCGCAGACAGTGCGCTTCCCACACTCCTAACCCAGCACCGAAAAAAAGAGTGGACATCAGGGAAAGCAAGTCCAACTGAGATAGAAACTTAGGTTTTGGAGAACTTGGGTGCCCCCTCCTCCCCAGATTTTGCAGAGACTCAAGCCCTCTTTGCAGATCATTTTACATGAGGGTGTTGCAAATTTTGCTGACATCAATGACCCGACATCGCTGATTTATTCCCTGCTTGGGTTTACAGAGGAATAAACTGGTAATTAATTATATATCAGAACATGAAAATCGACCTGGCAATAATGTACAGGCTAAGAATGTTCTATTTACATATGTAGGTTATTTAAAATATGTCTAGTTGAATAAATATTTAAAATACCCCCTTATTGAGCTTATAAACTGTTTGGACTGAGGCTGAATGGGCCTCCCCCGCAGATGGTTGGCCAGGGTAAAGAGGTGCCATGGAGTCTCCTCCCTGGCTGACCTGTAATCTCCAGGCCAGCGCGGGAGGGCCCACAGCACTGCTCTCAGAGGCGCTTTAGTAGAGAGAGGATCTTCGGAAAATCAAACCTGCCTCTGTCTGGAGAGCAGGTATGTAAAACCAGGGATCTAGCTTAAATCGACCACAACCCACATGAGCATGGCTGAGAGAGGTGTGCAAAGTTGGAAAACACGCGACTTCTCAAGAAAATGTCCTGCCCACCTTGAAAGGGGAATAAAATGAAATATCTAAACCTGGCGTTTTTCACATCCCTCAATGACTACAGAGCCAGGACTTGAAAATGTCCATTACAATGAGATCCAGGCAGCAAGGCCACTTGGGGGCTGAGGGACTCTTTTGTACTTTGCAGAGGCCAAGCTTAGAGTCATTCAGGGACTGAGCGATGCTTGGGTTTATCTTCGGCGCTCTGAAAGTTAGCTTTTTCCTGGAGAATGTGTCTGCATACCTGAAACCGCCTGTTTTCTCCGGAGCATTCCCTGCAGAACAGAACCCCACACACGGCAATTTCGGGTCCACCAGGGGGCGCAGCTCACCAGCACAAAACAGACCTTCCCTGAGGAAGTCGCCGCAGCTGCCTCTTCCTCTCGATTTACACAGCGGACAACGACCCCGATTTTATCAGCTCTGCTCGACGTGGCACTCACATACCTGCTGCTTCCACGCGCCCACCCCCGGGCTGGTCGGCTCGTGCTGGTGAGGCCTGGACACGAATGCATGCAGCAGAGCTTTCTGTGGGACTTCAAAATTAATCATTATACTTGATAGAAATTCCGTGTTTTATCATTGGAGACGCTTTAGCCCCGGGTTCTACACCAGCTTTAAAGGACAAAACTAATAGATTTATCAAACTACTTATTGTAATTTATTCAAGTGCAGGGATAGAATTAGGAATCCTCCCTTTAATCAGGTGTGTGTGTGTATCTATGTGTGTGAGTCTATGTTGTGGGAGTGTGTGTAAGTATGTAGTTGTGTGTGTGTCCGTGAATGTGTGTGTGAATGAGTGAGTCTGTGTGTGTGAGAAAGACTCTCACAGATCTTGGAGACAGGCATCTACCACAGCTTGCTGACAACACCATTTCTTTCTTCAGCAAGTCCTCTCCCTTTCCTTTGGCTGCAGCCCTGAGACTGGGAAGGAGAACAGCTGTCAGGGAAAGAAGTGTGGATGATAAGCTCTTTGTGTGCGAGCTCAGCCTTCACCACCAGCCTGTCCAAACAAAACAGCTGTGGACTGCAGACGACCTGAGCATGGGCAAAGAACTCCAAGCCTGCTGGTGAAAAAAGAATGTTCTAGTCCCTCAGGTGGTTTGCAGAACACTTGAAGATCCACAAAAGGCATTTCCGCAGGAGATCCAAATTCTACTTTTAGTAATAATCTGCCACTTTATCCTAAACCTCTTTCCAATTGCTTCCATCCGTGTGGTGCCACTTAAGGTGTAGACTCTGGGTCAGTACTTTGGTATCAAATGGAAATTGCCAGAAACAAAGAAACTCAGACCCCCCTCCCCTTTCAGACACGCTGAGTCAGAATCTGCCTTTTAACAACCCCACCCTCTCTTTGGGATTGGCGTGCACATTGAAAGTTGGGCCCCGAAGTACAGAGATCCTTGTCTTGAAGAGGTCACACTGTGAGGTGCAGATAAGATGCACAAAGTGTCCTTCTAAGTAGGATGCGCAAACGCCAGGAGTGCATGGCCCGCCACCCACTCGTGAAGCCGCAGCATGGAAGCAGAGTTCAGTCTTTGAAGTAAAAAAGTCAACAGACCTAGCTTCAAAGTTCAACTCCACGACCAACTCGACTCCACCCAGATCCTCTTTCCCTCAATGTCCTTGATAGTCGCGATGTCGGCGGTGAAGACTCCATGAACCCCAGACACCCAGTCTGGCATTTTCCTTTTGCTTCAGAATTGAGTTTCCAGTCTACAAGTGTGGTTCAGTGATTAAGCCTTTTTCTCTTGAACTTAACTGTCTTTTCTTCTGCTATTTTTTTTTATTACTTTCAAATCAAACACGGAGGAAATGTAGTGAATTGGTGAATCGCAAGTCAGCCTTCATCTTTACTTAGATGCTTTGTTGGATGACATTGAAGGAGACGAAGTTGAAAGAGCTAAAACAATGATTTGGGATTTCGATGAAGGTTTGAGACCTGTCCTTCACACCCATCCATCAGGTATCAAGGGCAATTGAGGGAGGGTGATTCATTCTAGAGGACGAGATAGAAAAAAAAAACAACAACAACAAAACTTCATTAAAAGACCTTAAATTGAAGGAGAAACAAGCCGCCTTCTGGCAGACACCTCTGTGAGTGCTCTCGTGCAAGGGCTGGCACACTGGGTGGCTGGGACAGCGTGGGTCCTGGAGCATCTTCTACACTCCTTTGGAGATGGGACTGAAGAAGCAGTGTCTATGCCGCTCACTGCCCTCCCGGCCCTCGTGTCAGTCTTTGGCAGAGGCCACCATGTGATATTCTGAATTGTGGTGCACAATCACAGAAGGTAAACCTTGCCTGGATAGCAGCGGTTTGGTAACCAGATTAGATGTGCTTTCTCCTGAGGATCAGTGATGGAGGAATTATAATATGGGTTTATTCTCAGGATGGCTTGCTTACTTCAGGCCTGATAGGGCTTCTAGATCCTTCACGAATAGAAGTCTTCTTTGTAGGATCCTTCAAAAGTCCCAGGTGGGGGCACAGTGAAGAAAAGGGTCACACCTGGGGAGGTAAAGCTTGACTTGCAAAGGGGGGTCAGGTCCAGAGAATGTTCACCAACTTCTCCCCAGATCCTTCTGGCCCTGCTTTTCTCATACTATGCACACCGTTTTCGCCCCACTGGGGTTTCCCATTCAGTTTTCAAAGAAATAGTTATATCCTGAAAAATGAAACTGGTTTCTTCAAACCCACTATGAAGAGAATTATAGATTTCAGTAAGTATAAACCACTTGATCATTTAATCTCCATCCTTAAACAAAACTCATTGTCTTATCTGTGGGCCAGGTAATGTCATTAATCTTCTGCTTATGTTCCAGAACATCCCATTTAATCTGTGTGAACTTATAAACATTCAATGGATTTTAGATGGGATGACCCCCTTCCCCAATTTCTATTACAGCCTCCTGTGAGACCTAGCCATGGGGCTGCTGAATAACAAAATATCTGATTTGGCAGCATTGCAGCTTGACTAGAAATGAAAAACAGAGAGAAGAAGACGGTTCTCATCTTTCAGACTCAAGGTCAACATCCAAAAGTGTGAGCTTTGCAGGTCCAGGAGGATAACAGCACGTACCAGGTACTGGTGCAGGCTGAAAATCAGAAAGGGTGGCACCTGCATGGCAGGGTGCCTTGGTGCCCTCAATGCAAGAACTCTATGAAATGGAAGTTTTTGGTTTTTGAGAAAACAGATCTTCTAGTTCCTCTTGGGTTTCATAATTTTTACAGCCATCATCAAGGAAGAAAAAGTTCTTTTCTCTCTCATCAAGCATTAACAGACAAGCTAAATAATTAGTATGAGTTATCACTGCTCTTGTTTTAAGTCATGTAGCCACATTCACAGATATCAAAGTACTTTGCAAGATGAAAACAACCTCAGACATGTAGGAGTGAAGCACTGCCAGCATCTTGGGGAGAAAATAAAATGTCTTTCATTCTTTCATTCCCTCTCTAGACCAGATTTCTTTGGAGAGGAACTTTTACTGGAATGAGGTAGAAATATGGGAAGTCTGAGTACAGTCCATAACTAATTTTAATTGGTGTCCTTTTTAGCCTTCTTAAAAAAAAATGAATCCAAACATTGAGAGGACTTTGGGGACCATGATCTCTTCTGATCTCTCTGAGTGTTTCAATTTTGCCAAGGCAAGGAATGAATCAGATGAAGGATGATTCTCTAGAGCAACCTCAACATAAAGAAGTAGCTTTCTGTGGCTCAATTCTGTTGCACTTTATCTCAAACGTATTTACAAAGTTGTAGTAATAAGAGTAATCATCATCATAATAAAGAGCAAAGGAAGAACCTATAAAAATAGTGTTCTTGGGAGGAAATAAAACTTATATTCTTAGAAACTTTATTATGAGAGCAGAATTTTCTGATCAAGGATAAGTATTTCCTATGTCAGCCTCACTCTAAAATCATCAAGTAATAGTAGACCCATAGGCAGTGTCTTTTACTGATAATTAATTATACTATTAATTGCTTCCAAAATAATCTTAAAATGAACTGTCCCAGATTCCAGTTAGAAAAGTGTCAAATGTTGAATAAACACTTCAAGGGAGCCATTGTTTTCATCCTCTAAATAGTTCCCTTTTAAGCTTTGGATTTTTAATTCTTTTATGCAAAATCACCATTGAAATAAGCTGCTATGGAGTTTGTGAATGTCTGTGTGATTGATATTGAGGGCCAGATAATTCTTTGTTATGGGGGTAGCCCTACAAACGATAGGGTGCTTATCAGCAGTCCTGTGAGAGGAGTACCTCCCCGCCAAAATTTGTGACTATGAAAAATATCTGCAGGTATCCCCCAACAGTCCTGGACAAAAGTGACACCCCCCCACCCCCAAAAAGACCAGCATTTCTCTGGTGAGCTGATACCAATGCCTCCTATGGCAGAATGCCATTCTTCAGGAAATTGGATACAACAACTCAAGTTTTAATTTAATTATTTTATTATTTTGGCATTGTTGAGACTAAGTTTTTCATTTGAGAAAAAGTTTGAATTTTGATGGTAGTCAGTCAGTTCTTAAATTACCCAACTTTTCATGCAATTTGGTGCCTGATTTTAGACAGCACTATAACCCTAACTTGTCTCACGTGTAAAACAATTATCCTCCTTGCTTTTCTTACAAAGTAAAAACAATTCATCAAAGTAATAGGCTAAATGTTCTGAGCATGGGAAGGGGCAATGGCAAGCAAAATCATGCAGAATCGTAACTCAACAAGCATATGAGAAATGCCATAAATATTAATATTAGTCATTACTGGCATCTGTATAATTGTACTTTCCACTCTGTTGAAAGGGTTAAAACCCATCCCTCACCTCTATCAGGAATGAACTTGGAAACAGGGACTCTAACTATAAAATCCATTTCCAGAAATACCATTTGTTCCATGTTTTTAAACTCAGTTTCAGATAGGAAATTACTCTCTATTTTTTAAAATAACTTGGGGAAATAGACATTTGTACCAACTAATTGGAAGGGAATGTTGGAAATGATTTTTCACTAAAAGATGGGTGAACGTGTGGGAGTGTTGATTTTCCTGGCTCACCTGTCTTCCGTGAAACAGTGGGATCAACTAATGAGAGCAAGGCTGGGGTCCCGGAAGCTGACGTAACTGCAGGCTCTGGGAGGAAGCTGGTCCTAAGTGCTAGCCTCAATCCCTCCAGCTGTGGCTGTACATTGGGGGAGCCCAGAGCTGGGCGGTCTGGGGTGATCCAGCAAGTGGGGCGGGAGTTGGATCACAAGAGTAACCTCACATCCTTGCGTTTATTAAGCTGTGTCACATGACATTCACCTCCCTGCTCCTTGTGCAAGGTGTGTCACGGGATACCCTGATGTGTAAAAGGAGGTGATGGAGGTAGATCCAATCGCTCCTGCTAACAAAGACTTCTTTCTTTAGCCCTTTGAAAGCGTCTTTGGACACAGTTTCCTTGTGTGACAATCACTAAACCCTACTCTCTTGCAGTTTCAATGCGTGCTTCTCCTGGCTACCCCTGGGGAGATGTCTCTCCTTTCCCTTGAGGTAGGTGACCTATTTTACAGGACTTTCACCCATCATTGCTCCTGTTACCTAAGTTAATTCTAACAGTGAGGTCATCTTTGGGAGTCGATGCACCTGTGCCAGGTGCCCAGACGCTTGAGGCGGAGGTGTGCCCACCTAAGGAAGGTGGGTTGTTTGGTGTTTTTGCAGAATTTCTAGACTGAATTGAAATAAACCTTTCACTTAAAAGAAAGCATAGAAAGAAAATAAGCTTTTACAGACTCACAACTCTTGATTTCTGGGTAGTTTGACCACCTCTTCTTGGTAAGACCACCAAGCCAGAGCCTAGCGAGGGGCACAGGAAAGCTCAGTTTGTTCTGACATCTTATTAGGAGAACTGGACTCTCTTCAAGGATCAGTCATTGTGTCCATGATGCCCACAAAGGACGAGGTCATGACTCCTGTCATTTCTTCATCTGACAACATTTTCTATTAAAACAAACTAACATGGTTTGTTGCTGAGAGTGGGGCCTTAAGCCGATCAAATTGGGACCAATTTTATGGGTCATTATTGAAATGATTTGATTTGAAATCAATTTTTTTTAAAAAAGATTTATTTATTTATGCATACAAGAACTGGGGTGACAGACAAGAGGTGGGGGTGGTGAGAGGATCCACCAAAGACAGAGAGGGAAATAGAACAGGCAGATTGACTGAAACACACTGCTGAGGGGAGCAGCAGGCGAGGCAGGAGAGGTCTGCTACACCATGTGGGTCACCTCTCTGGCCGGCGGCAGGGATCGAACTCATGCTGCAGTGACTGTGGTTTACTTCATACTGAGGTGCCCAACCCATTGCACCAACAGGGAGGCCCTCAAATCAAATCTTGAAATCAACATGCCCACAAATGCTGTTGATTAAGAAAATTGACGAGAATCCTTTGCGTTCATATACATGCTAATGTACGTGGAGATGACACCAAGGTCATCTCCATTGAGTCTTAAGGCTTCCTCTCCACCACAGCACAGGGCTGGATGATGGAACTAGCAATCCTCTCCTTTGCTCTCTGACCCATGTTTGTAGTGTCTTAGAAGGAGGATCAGGTGAAAATTCACAGAGACTCAACTTTGTCATTCTCCAAGGTGCTTTATCCAAGTTCTGTGGATATAAGAACAGTCCATAAGATTTATGCTCCCTCCAAATATCATCTGAAAGCAAGGGAATTTGTTGTTGACACACCCATGAACTTTATTCTTATTCCAATTGAATCCATCACCCTAGGTGTATTGATTTCCATTTCCTTGCCTCAGTGTGGTCTTTCTTTTCTTTTTGAACTAATCCCCCTTGAAATTTGTAGTAAAAATAGAATTCATCTTGTTCCTTCCTTGGATCCACTCGTCTTGGAACTGAACTCTGCTTGAATGCTGATGCCCCCAGGAGTCAGGATTTTAACTTCTGTTTCTGGGCTGGAAACTGTATCCGTCCCGTCATAAGCTAATACATGATTTAGGGCTGGTGGAATCTCGTCTTTTTCTCTTTAAACTAATCTCAGAACAGTGTTCCATCGTCAGGTCACTGTCAACAGCCTACTCAGCTTGCCCTTCTTGGCAGGCTGGGCCCTCTGCACTTTCGTGCGCTGCCACGGATCGGCCTTGGAATTCAGTCTGGCCTTGAGTTTCAGCTGACTTTATAATTCAAATATAATTGCTGATGCACTTTCATAAAACTTCAGGAAACTGTAAACACTGGTTTTAGTTTATAACAGCGACGGTATTTTGTATTTGAAGAATGTTTGCTTGACTACTAGAAAAAAACGTACATTCATCATTCTCTATAAGCTAGAACTCTGTTGGCAGGTTTAGTCTGGAGATAAAGGTCCACAGAGTGTTTTGTCTATTTATTTTGGAGAGTCCAAAGTGCCCAAAGGGGGTTTGTGACATAATAGGTGAAAATGGGAGCCAGGAGTCTATTTCGAATGCCAGCGGTACTGTTGACTCATAAAACAGCTATCCTTGTTCTTCCTTTGCTCATTCCTAGCATTGCGTTGTCATGAGGAATGACAGTCCCAACCATCTTTGGGCTTTAGTAGGAAGAGTTACTATGAAACCATAGTCTGTGCTCCCTGGGACTTCACATCATGGTGTCTGGCATTATCTTGGTGGTCCAAGGGTTGACATCCCAACATTGGCCACTGGTGAGTGGAAGTTGTCTTGTGTCTCTCACTGCTCTGTACCTCTTCCTCCTGGCTGTTGCCAGGATGATCCCCTGAAAGCATACGTCATGCAACCCTCTGCTTGTGAGGTTAAGGCCAAATTCCTAAGTCCTTCAGTTCTTATTCATTACCAGGTGCCCAGGACCTGGCTTTCTCAAACTATACATCTCTACTAATGCAGGCGCTCCCAAGCCAGCACACCCCATCTTCTGTGACAGTGAACTTGCCAGTGGACTCTTTACACCTTCCTCCTTTGGATGCAGTAGCCACTCAGTGACAAGCTCACTTGGGAGACTCGCTCGCTTTGGGAGGTAGAGAGCAAATAACATGCACAGCTTTCTACTTAGCACTCATTTATAACATCAGAGGACTCCAAGCTGTTAAAAACCTCAATCCTAAACATGAACTGTGCCTCCATCATAAACCAGTTAATTAATATGTAGAATCAAAAGGTTACAGTCCCCTGAAGTCTACCAGTGAGGAATGATGCAGATCCTGTGTATGTCATCATACATGCTAAGGAGTCATCATGAAAAAGGAAGGTGAGTAAACTAGTAGCCCCTAACCACCCCCCACCCAGTGGAGACCCCGTGCCTTAAAATTTCATAACTGGACCAGTCAAAGCCATAGTTCCTGTTTGACATATTTCCATATCTTTTCACCTTTGATTTCATCTCCTGGTGAAGCACCATTACAGAATTATAAGCAGTATTAATGTTGTTTTACAGCCCTATCTGAAATGAGTGTAGGATGTGAAACGAGGCATTTTTATTTAGCAGGATTTCTTACGTTCAGTCTAGGAAGGCTGTGAGCACTTTACACTCAGGGTCTGGCTGCATGTGGGTACTGTGTAAATAGATCTGGGTGTACTTCATTTCCAGCTGTTGGTGCTTAACAAAACTAAGATGCTCTTGAGCACACCAGATGGTCCAATCATGGAAGTTTAAAGAGTGGATCTCCTCTGGGGTTTTAGTGCCCATGCAAAGTTTACCTGCCCTCTTGTGTGTGCTGAATTTTTATCATGATGACACACTCTGAATTGGTCTGAATTGTTCCTCATTGGTGGGCTTCAGAAGAGAGAAATCCATCCTGATGTTACTTATTCATTCACTGTTATATTTTATGGGCATCTTTCTTTGGGGGACTTAGCTTTTTGCAGATTGAATTTTCCCATTTAAAGAAAAAAAATGAATGCTGTTTAAGGCATTTTTGATCTCATGACTTTATGATGAATTCATGAGACAACAATTCAGAATGAATATTAGAAAAATATTCCAGCTGGGAAATAACACCTCAAGGGAAGAGGGAGAAATCCCACTGCTGAGTCAGACGGGTGTGAATAAACTCGGGCCGAGGATGGAACAGAGAGACCTAGCCAAAGGAAGCCGGCTCTGCATAACAGCGAGGTCTTCCCATCCCTCGTTTTGTGTTTGTGAGTCTTCTGGGAATTTTTCAACCCATAAAATATTCCCTTTTTCTGTTCCTGGTAATGGTCTAATGAAATACATACTCATAAATATATAAGGTTCCCAAAGATAAGCTCAAATATCTTTGTTCAGATCTGATTCCGTACCTGGAAGTGAAATATCGACCACATTTGAGCTTCCCCGGACTCCTTTGCCCGCTGCCCCCCCCACCCCTACACCCACAGTGAAGGTCAGAACTCTTGTCATTTGATTATTTTAAATATTCAGATGCCTAAGTGCTTAGTGATGAATCCATTTACACTTTATACACTTTCTACTACATGGCAAAGGGATTATTGGACATTATCCATTGCTTACAATTTTCAGCTGAATCTCAACAAATCTGGTCTGGGACATACAGACCTTTTGAAAACAGGGCTAGAGTGTCTTAAACAGCAAGCAGAGGTGGATAGAGCTATTGTGGTTGTCAGAGTCAAGTAAAAAGAACAAAAATAAAGAAATTTGATGAATTTGTTTCTGCCAGACCCCAGCACTGCTTTAGTTCTGAGACTGGCCTTGCAGTAATTCGCCAAATGACCAAAATAATGGTAACCCCCCTCCACCCAGTGAATCTCTGTCCAGAGGCCTCTGAAACAGCTTAGGTTTGTTCTCTTCTTTCATTTCCTGGAGTTTAATGATCAGTCATAGAGTGTTCAGTGCATTATGCTGAGAAAAAACAACAATAACAATGTAGCAGTAGGGTGTTCCCTAAGCCTGAGCTCGGACAAGTTCAGTTTGAGAGAAGGGAGAAAGAAGACCTCTATAGTCCCCTTCTAAGCAGAGGGCCCCGAAATACTTAAGCATTTCTTTGTCCATTCCCTGCGCCCTACCTCTTGCTCCTCCTTTCAGGTCCAAGCTTGGCTATCCTTAAGAATGTTCTCCTACTGGGCCTCCCTGGTGGTGCAGTGGGTTAAGCAGCACACTATGAAGCAAACTGCAGTCACTGCAGCACAAGTTCGATCCCAGCTGCCGGCCAGGGAGGGGACCCACATGGTGCGGCAGACCTCTCCTGCTGTGCCCGCTGCTCCCCTCAGCAGCGTACTTCAGTTGATCTGCCTGTTCTGCTCCCTGCTCTCTGTGGTGAATCCTCTCACCCCCCCACACCTCTGGCCTGTACCCCAGTGTTTGTGTGTATATATAAATAAATCTTTAAAAAAAAAGAATGTTCTCCTATGACTCTACCCTCACTGTTGGAGGGAGCAGACAGGAAGAGAGCATCTCACTGCTCAGCAGCCACATCCAGGACAATCAAGGAACATGCATTATCCATCTTGGAAATGGTGCCAGGATCCATCTGCTGTGACTTCATGTGTCCTTGTCCTGTTCCGTTCTCATTCTGGACAAGATCTCTGCTTCCAGTCAGTCTCTGCCTGGGAGTATGCACACACTTTCAATCCATTAGGCATTTCAAGATGAGTGTGTTCTTTCAGGCACTCAAGAAGTGACCGTGAATGCACAGGACCTTGCCACAGCCCAGTGCATCTCACAGGTTGTTATTAAGAAGAAAGAATTCCAAGTCAAGGTTGTCAGAAAGGCTTGGTTAAAAGAAGCAGGATTAAAGAAGGAAAAGGTGAGACGGGAGCAAGGACAGGTGTGGGTATGGCAGACCAGGACGATTCAGTAGCAGCAAAGGGACGGCAGATTGAAACAACCTAATGACATTATTTATCACACTGGATTTACATTCTCCAGCACGTGTCCCATACTACTCTGTGCAAATGGAGAACATCACTATGGACTCTGTTTCTTTATGCCCAGTGTACTTTGTGCATACATGTTGGGTATGCAACAAGACAAATCTAGTCAATAAAGACGATAGAGAGCCTCATTTAGCTCAGTTTAACTTAGAATCCCCAAGTGTTTTTGAACATGAACTCTGTTTTTCCTCTTTGAATACTTGTCACTAAGACTTCTCAAAACTTTTGACATATGGGTGCAGCAGATCTATCTTGTCTCGCCTGCTGTTCCCCTCAGCGATGTATTTCAGTAGATCTGCCATTCTGCTCCCCACTCTGTCTCTGGTGAATCCTCTCAGCCTCCATACCTCTGGCCTACACCCTGGTTCTTGTATGCATAAATAAATAAAATAAATCTTTAAGGAAAAGCTTTTGACATATAGAATCTACTTTGTGGTACTGCTTTGGCACCACATGTCCAATTCCTTACTATTAAAATCAATAAGTCAGCAAAGTAAATCCTCCTTGACCTGGATGAGCCTCAAGGTTTTGATGTCTCACTTCCCCTTCCTTTGACCACTGTGTTTACAGAAATGAGGAGTTGGTCCCTTCGCTTCTTTCTTTTAATTCTCTTCAATGTAACTATGGAACCATGATTTGACTTAAACTAAAATTAAATATATGGAATCATAGAGCATTCGAATAGAATTTTGCTAAGTGTATTTACCATTGTCTCCTGAGAACTGAAAGAGTTGAGAGTGTGCTTAGACTCAGAATACATCGTCTTATCAATACTGTTGATGGTTTGACCAACTTTGCTCTTCGACCCACGGCCAACAGTTGGAGCTGGAGAGAAGCAAGTGGACAATGTCATGGCCAAGAGTTATAAAATGTCACTACAAACTTCATAACTTGGGACTTTAAAAAATATTTATAATTTGCAAGAATAAACAATGAGGCAATGATCCATGGGGTTCTTTGTGGCCAATTTGGACTTAAAAACATTGATGGGTCACTCTCAAATATCTAAAGTTCAAATTCAATTTGGCTTATGACCCAGGCATTCAAATAGATGGATGAAGTTTTTCAACCTCTGGAGATGAGAAATGTGAACCAAAATCTCATGTGCCTTCATGGCATGTTTGAGTTTTCTGATTTGGGAAAAAAATTAGGTTTACATTAAACATTTCAGATTTTAAAAAAATAAACTGAGGGTGTTCAGACATAAACTGTATGGTAAAAATATTCATTAAGTATGCCTCTTCCCAAAGTTTGCCATCATTATTATAAAATTGTCTTGATGATCTGTGTTATTTTAATTTTAATTCATCATTATTTTTAGATAGTAAAGAGTAAGAAAATTATATGATTGAAAAAGTGCTGTCTCCAGAGGATTGTTCAGCGGATCCCCAATATTAGAAGGTGCATTGTAGCACCTCTACCATCTTATATTTTTCTTTCTGAATTTAGAATCAAAGTCACACTTCTCCCAATTCTTTAATAGTTATTCAAAGTGCTGAGACCTATTGGGAGGAAATCACATCTCATTCGGTTCAGGTACATTAAGGTTAGGTCTATACAACTGGAGATGAAATGGAGCAAGACTGAAAAATATAGTTAGCCTGCTTTTCTGGAAAATGTGGCTGTTGTGTTCTCAGGCCAGTTGTGGAGATGCACTTCCAGGTATATGTTGTCCTGGTGATGAAGAAGAACAGTGGTAAGTCAAATCAACTGAAGGCTTTTGGTTTGATATGATTTCACTGAAATTGCTAAATTGTACAATATAACACTTTCCATCATGTAAATCAAAGGAAGGGAATTTAATTGGTTCTTAAGGACAAAAGGGCTAATTAGTTCCAAAAAGTATATGAAGATATGCTTATCTAGCCTCCTACTTGTCATAAGTTTGAAAATACGTGCCCTAACCCTGGAACTCATTACTTTTTCATGGCATTATGATTTCATTTAAAGCGGTTCACATAGCCACAATTGCACCAATAAACAGGCAGAATAGTTTGTGATGGGGACTGCTTTGGTCCTACCGAGTTTAACAGTTTCCTCGCATTGGAGGTGAGTGATAATAATTGTTTAATGCATTTGACATATTCATTTTGGGCTCATGTGTTTAAATGCTCATGTTTGTTTCTATGTCTTTTCATCCAACCCCATCCCCAGTTCAAATGCTTGTGCAAAAGAATCATGGAAATCTTTATTTCCATGGGGCAAGTGTTTTGTCCTCCCAATGCAGAGAACACAAGACTGAGTTTTAGTGCAGGAACCACCACTTCCTAACCATCACACCAGGGAGTGCCTTAATCATGCATTCCTTCCGCAAACTCACAGGGCTTCCATAAAGGCTCTTGCTGTTCCATATTGGGAATGTCAAGATGCTTTCTTACTGCAAACCCACTAGAATGAGATCTCTCTGGTGGACGCTAGGGCTCTGCAGGCAGCAGGTGTGAGTCAGGGATACAACTATGTAGTCAGGCTTCCCCCACATGGGAAATTCACATGCATGTGATTCATCTCAGGAGCCTGCTAAGGCATTTAATAGAGGTAAAAGCCAAATGTCCAGGACACAGGCTATTTTTTAAATCTTCCTACAGAAGTTGGAGAATAATCACTTTCTTTGTTTTATGAGAAGGTCACTTGTGACAGGAGTGTGGTGACACTCTGTCAATGGCAATATCTATGTAGACAATTGAGTACATATCTGTGTATTACTGAACACATATGTGCAAACCTGTGTATATGCTCACCAGTGTCACTGGATCCTGTACACAGACAAACAAGTTTCAAGTGTCATTATTTGATGAAAGGGTTGAAAAATAGTAACTCTAGTTGTTCCACACATGACAGTAACTTTATATTCTGAAATTAACAAGCCACAGTATTAGCAGTTTTCAACAAACTTTTAATTATGTTCAATTATGCTTTCCCCAAATTCCTGCTATTATCTTTCTATATGTCTGTGTGTATCTCTGACATTCTTTTTTTTAAATGCTCATTGCTGTTGTTTGTTTACATGTTCGTTTTTCTCCCACATGTTATGGGGTACTATCTTTGGCTAAGCCCAATTAATACAACATTGACTAACAGTCACTATATAGAAATTAAGTTATTTTTCTCCCATATCTAATAGATTAGAGATGCACTGCTAATTCTTTTTAAACTCCCAAGTTTCTTTCATCTGATTTCTTTTTTTTCTCTCTAGGAATTAGTCTAGTGAACTCTGCAGAGGTTTTCTACCGTTATTGTTGTTGTTGTTATTTTTTCCTATTTTCTACTCCCGCTGGGTGCCTACAGAGTGGCCCTCCGGGAACCCAATGGAAGTGGAGACTTGCTGGGCACCCAAAGCCATTTCCAACAACAGTGGCAAAGCTGGAAGCACAGAGAGGTCTGGACTTCTCATGTCATTGCTGGGTGTTAACCCTTCTCTCAGAATCCTCTCAGACTGGAGAAGGCCTCCCCCAACAGCCCCCCACAGCCTGACTTATGAGAGCCAGCTGTGCTTTGATAGCAATTCATATCGGATGCTTTTCTTTGATGGACACAGAACATGGTGTGTTTCCCACCCAAGCACGCTATAATATCTAGAGGGGACTTCCACAAGTTCATTAGACAAGACCTGCCCCATAAATCTCGCAGTCTGCCTCAGAACAAGGTGGCTTTTCAAGGTGCTCTTTAGCTAAAGCCCACTGCAAACATGTCCTGTATTTCCGTTCACACCTGATTTCTTTTCAGAGTCCATGAACTCAGTCACTGGTGAAGCCATACTTGAAAAATAATTTAATGTCACCATTCAGTCAGTTGTCAGTTACAAGGCCTGAAATCCTTCTGGGGGCACCTCAGGAGGCCTTGCCTTCATTCATTATTAAGAGGCATTATGGGTAGCCCAAAGCTGAGTGTTGGGGAAGAGACCATTGGGGCTCAGTCCTGACTTTGCCATCGGAGACGGGAGATACTTCACTCCACAGCTCAGTTTTCTCATCCTGTGGCGATAAATCCCCTAATTAAGGAAGAATGATTGTGATGACTCAATAAAAAGCCTAAGTAAAGACCCCAGCTTGTAATGGGTTCTTCAAGAATATAAAACCTAAATCTATTGAATGAAATTTTTAAGGATTTATCTTTTCCAATAAGAAAACCCCCTAAATATCATTGCATTTTTTTTTTTTTTTTGTCCTCTCAGCATGATGCTTTGGGAAATTTCTGTAAAAAAAAAAATAGAGCTTCTTCTGTCCTCTGTTACCAGAATGTTTGAAGTGACAGAGAACTTTGCACTGAGCAAAGTAGGGCCAAGGCTCCAGGGTGGCCTGATTTCTACCAATTATGCCTGAAAAGGGTGCAATGAACATAAAGGTGATGGTATTTTAAAATGTCTTATGGGGCGTCCCTAGTAGCCTAGTGGCTATGTCACGGTGCTATCACTGCTGAGTCGTGAGTTCAATCCCCGCCCAGGGAGCTGTCCCACATGGCACAGCAGACCTCTCTGTCTTCCTGCTGCTCCCTTCATCTGTGCACTTCAGTAGCTCCCCCTGTTCTACTCCCCATTTTTTCTCCGGTGGATCCTCTCTCTGCCCGTCCCCACACACATTTCTAGCCTATACTCCAGCTCTTCTAAGCAAAAAAAAAAAAAAAAAAAAAAAGTTTAACCATTCTTTCTTTAAAAACGTGACCATTGTGGCCAGTTTTTATTTATTTTATTTTATTTTACACAGTGTTTTCTTCTTTTTAGCCATCTTTCTGTATACTCTAAAAATAAGTTTACCCTAAACCTAAACAGAACTGGCCTCTGATTTCTTTTCTTTATACCCTAGTTTTCTCACCACTTGAATTCTCTGACGATCATTCCAGAATGTTATAGAGAAGGCGTTTTGTTTATTTGAACTAAGCCAATGACCTTTTCAAGCATTCTCCTCGTGAGCAGCACATTACATAGAGCACCTTCTGTGCATAATGAGCAAATTGAATCAAATTCCAGGACCTTATGGGATAAAACTACATTTCCCCTCAGGTCGTCAACTTTTTAAGGAGATGTTCTGCAGCTCAGACAACATCGGTAGGATGTTATGGAGACACAGCATGGAAGGGTAGCATTTTGTCACGATGGTGATGTGTGAACTTCAGAAGATTTGGATCCCAAGTCAGGATACACTGCCAAGAATGTGGATTCTTTTTTAAAGTATCCAGATGTCTTGTGTCTGTAGAACTGGGCTTTTAGAAAATGTTTATTTGTTGGTTTATATCAGGACAAGAAAGAGTACATTGCCTTCTTGAATCGAATTCAAGTGACTTCCAGAGTCTGAGAAAAATACCATACCTTCAGACACTTACTTTTATCTGCTTTGTGGTGGGCTTTGAACCACCGGATCAAAGCTAGACTTATTTTACAAAACAAATAAAAACACAAACAGAAATAAACCCTTTTTCCCAAAATCAAGATGTTTGATGTCACTTCATAAAAACTGGGGAATAAGATGGAAGACTGAGGGGGTTATTAGAAGTTGACTTTTTATAACCTTGAGCTTCCCCATAAGGGAAATCAAATAGTGATTTTATGAACTTTCTCTTTTGCACCCCTGAGTGTGCCGGGAGCTCAGTTACCTCCATCATTGATGTACGGTTGCCCGGTGTGGGTGTGGATTCCAGCCAGGATCAGCTGGGCCGGCACCCAGATTTCCATGGTGTAAGTTCACCCCGGGATTCATTTCATTATCCTCACTTTAAAACATGCGGCACCCAGGATTTGGGTTTATCAGAAAATCACAAATCATTTTTCTCACTCACATTAGTTCTTAAGAAATTGGACTGGCTCTAGGTCATCAACACAGGGCTTGGTGGTTCCATATGGAAGTTCCTACTCTCAGCGTTGGCATTTCTAACTGTTTTGCTTACTGTGGTGTGTCCACTGTGCCCAGAAAAACCCAGGACCTGTGATGATTGCTCTTAATATGTTTATTAAATGAATGAATGAGCCACTTACATCACTAGTAGTGACTGCCTCCATTTGGAGTATAAAAATCAGATCCTCATTTCCTTACACACAGATTTTGTGTTTCTTTTGATTGTTTGTACAGATGCCGGGTTTCCCAGGCTTTCCCATCATGTCGAGTGAACTGGTGGTGGAAGTGACTTGACTCCAAGCAGGAGCAGTCTCGTACTGTAAGCTCTGTGAGGTAATGTAGACCTTGCCCTGATGGGATCCTTTTGACACCCTGCGTCGGTATTCAGCTTCCTTCATGGCGGAGTCTGTTCATGCATTCTCATTGAGTGCCTCCCAGACATACCAGACATTTAAGGTTCTCATCATTCTGGACACAGATCTTCTAAGTCCCACTCTTCATTTTTGTGAAAGAGTCGTCACAACTAAGAAATCATATGCAATTCTAGACAAGACAATCGTGGGCCTGGGGGCCCTTCAAGTGCGGTGTTTCCATCAGGGACTAAATCAGCTGACAGCACACCCACATGAGACGACCACTTCGGAACTGGAGCCCTAAGAACGGCATCCTTTAATGCTACCCCGTACTTAGGCTGCACACGACACTACATTATTTTGTTGGTTTACTCTGTGACCAGTGATGTAGTTGAAACCGTGCTATCTCCCAGGGAAAACTCCATTTGTGCTTAGGTAATTGGTAAAGAAGCCTAACAAAGAGCTAGGAGGGACCTAAAGAGCCACATGGCCAATCTTCCTCCTTTGTGCGATCGTTATACAGAGAGCGCGCTCAGGTAAGTACCCTGGACAAATGAGCATCACTTAAGCGCTGGACACGCTGCAGAGAAGAGAATGAAAGAGATGGCTGTGCAGGAGCTGCATGGAACCTCAATGTCACCAACATCCTCTCAACCACACTGTGGAGTTAAGTGCTGTGTTAGTCTCTTTACATTATGTGCTTGAACAGCCACTTCCCCACGAAGATTAAATGAGATAATGCATGTAAAAGTGCTATGTACCTCACGCTGTGGAGTGCTGGTGTGAGATAGGCTCACGGCCCATGAATCTATGAGAACTCTGCAGCTGTCCCAGCTCCACAGCCATGGTAGCCACATCCCAGGGCCGTCTGTCCTGCTGTGCGGGACATGAGGACAACCACAACAGAGACTGGTGAGTGTGGTGGTGGTAGGGGGGGCAGTAAAGAGCTAGTTAGTGAAAACTTTGCTAGTTCTTGGGGGATTCCACCTCTCTCTCATGGCTCACTCATGAAAAATTAGCCTTTTACTGGCTTCCTGGCTTGTCAGGAGCTAGAAGTCAAGATCCCAGCAGATAGGTGAATTTGGTTGCTGGAAAGAAGGAAAAGCCTGTCCTTCCCTGGGGACAGGGTAGGGGGCAGGGGTTGTTGTAATTGGAAAACAAAATATGAAGATCTTGCACAGGACAGCCTTCCAAGTACTTGACGTCAGAGGCTTCCCTTCAACTCTAACTCTGGGTCCGGGAACAGGAGCAGTAGCAGTGGCTGAGGATTTTAGCAGCTTCCAGAAGAGCAGGAGCTGACAGCCAGTCATAGAAGGGGCCACGACAGACTCAGGGCTCCTCACCACCCCAGCCCCGGTGACCTGGACAGCAGCGCCAGCTTCGGGTGGGTACAGCTGTCAGGTGGCTTGGCAAGGCTGCGCCAGGGCTTAAAGAGGGAGCCTGTGTTCTGGAGGCCCAAGAAGTCTACTGACACCTTCATCGGTGCAGAGTTGAGCAGCGCATGCGGGCAGACATGTGAGACTATGGTCTCCTTGGGCAGGTGACATGAAGCGCTGGTCTTGGGAACAGGGAAAGTGTGTTTGGGTGTTGATGACAAGGTCATCCTCAGAACAGGTGTTTGTTTGGGGTATAAAGTCATGCTCTTGTCTTTGCTGGAATATAAATGATCTCCAACCTCTCCAAAGCAAATTTTCATGTCCATCCCACCCTGACCTTGGCCCCTGACCCTTCAACAAGTGAAACTTGTACAGCTACTTTACTTCAAAGTTTCCCAAGTGCTTGAGAACCATTGCCTTTATTCTCGAATGAAAATCTGCAACAAGCTGCTATTCAAGTCACTTTTTCTATTGTTACTCTGCTCTCAAATGTCCCAGACATCACAGGGCTCTGTGTCCAAGGCCAATTACTAAGAGGGTTTTGGCAGGTGAAACTTACACCTTCTACTGGGGTGAGAAGGTGGCCACTTGCTACTGAAACCTCCTGGGCTGTTCTACAGTAAGAATGAAGATTAAGACCCTCCTGTGTACATGTTTGTTCTCTTTTATCTCAGAAAGAATTCCAGGAAAGCCTTCTTCCCACTCCTGGATAAACCACACCTCCCTGGCTTGGGTGGCTGCCTCTTTCTGAAATTACTAGTAAATTTACCACGTTTCACTGAGGGCAGCAAATGGCTATTGACTTTGCATAAAATTCATCGATATTCCTTGCTTGGATTATAACATTTTCTGCAGAGCCAGCATTGGGATTATACTGGAGAGTTGGAAACAAAGTCCTTGCATTTTGGTGGGTCTAATAGTTAGAGTTCCAAGTAGCGAGTGGACTGTTGGAAAGGGGTCGAGCACCTAGGCCATATTGGAAGTGAACCTCCGACAGAAAGCCACTGAAGACCTCTCTTATCCCGTCATCTTTCTTGACGCCCTATGCCCAGACCTCTGCACACTTCAGAAAGTCACAAGGGAGACCAGCTAGAATAGTTCTGACAGCGCCTCAGAGGATGATCTAAAAGGAACTGATGGTTAACAATTCAGGCTTGTAGAGCGATCCCAGAGCAGTGGAGCAGAGCAAACGGAAGCAGGAGGGCAATGCAGGGCTGCAGAACATCTAGGAGGCCAGAGGGAGAAGTGCGGGATGGGAGCCGGTAGCAGGTAAGGGCAACGGAGCCCTGCGGACTGGCCTCTCAGGTCCAGGGTGGTGGGGCAGCTCCGCCAACTCTCTGAGAACATGTTTGGGTGCTGGGAACTGCGGTGATTATGGGAAAGCAAGACAATGACTTGTGTTTGGACTCATGGGGAGGAGGGAGTAGATCAAACTAGACTAAGTTAAAAGCTTGTCCTGGGGAATAAGCCTGAAGCCTCTGGAGATGGGGAACAGAATTTGTCAGGCAGCCAAAGAGTCTTCATTCTTGGCCGAGAATGGGCCTAGAGCTTTCTGGTCCCCCTGCCCAGGGTGTAGGATGATTTCCAAAGTCATTTCAGGGCTGGGCCTGTAGGTTGGGGTTAAGTGTTTCCAGCTTCTAAGGTTAGAGAGATATAGAAGAAACCAAAGGATCCTCCCCACAGCCTTTTTTTTTTTTTATTCAATTCTAGCTTCCTCCCCCAAATTCAGCATTTTTTTTTCTTTTTTAATGTGGACTTCTGAGAGTATGTTCAGAAGCACAAGATTAACTAAACTATTCCAGCTCAAACAAAATTAGGCGCTATAGTGCTAAGTTCCAAATGACTGTAGGAAGACCAAGACGACTTACTGCTGGAAACTGTCCAATACATTTCACATTGTTTAATGCAGTAGGACGCTTTAAGGAAATGCATATCGACACTTACTCCAGAGCCCTGGCTACGTGGAGGTAGAGTATTAATAAAACCTGATACTTGAAAAATCGCTGCACTAGCCCCATTCTAACTGACGTCAAAACATGTACTTATGTCTTGCAAACTTTCATTTTCTCACTTTAACATAGAAAGTCATTAATATTTGAAATCCATATTGCTGTCATATAAAACATGATATTAACAAAAGCACACACATGGACACCCCACATTAAGACACCCCCCCCTCCCATACTGGAGTTTGATAAGTACTGGGTTAACCATGAAATTGCTGAGTTAGCAACTAAATAACTCCCTTTGGTATCATCAAGTCCTATGCATTCTTAGAGTGATAATGGAACTAAATTTGGAGAGAACAGGCCCTTAAGTTTCAATTTGTTTGTTTCACAATCACAGCCTCCAACTGAAGGGAAAATTACGCTGCAGTTTGATAAATAAAGCACTATACATTCAAACACAAAATGCAAAATGAAAACTTTTACAACTTCAAATAATCAAGGATCTTAGATTAATTCCATCCGTGGTTGGGAGTTTTTTTGTTGTCATGAATTTGCTGGAGAATTTAGTATGAAAGCACTCTAAGTAGTGTCTGATTATATCAGTGTCTCTGTTTCCTCTTAGAACACACATCTGTTGTTGTGGGGGGTTTCCGAGGGGGAAGAGTGTGGTTGTGGGTATTATGGAAATACGGCAAAACCAAATATTTTAAAGCAGATGAGAAGAAACCCACAAACACTTGGCTCCCAAATGTTGTCACTCTCCACACCCAGGCACGGGGTGAGCCAGAAGCAGCAGCGCTCGGGCTGCCTCTGGTTTATCTGCTTCAAATGCTGGAATTCTCATCTTCCTTAACTGACTGGAGATTGTTTTCTCCCGACATCCCCTCTCTCTCTTTTTTAATTGTTGTTACTCTGTTTTGCCTGAAAGCTGCAGTATTTCACTGTTCATTATTCCGGGTTCAGTCAAATCCTGTCCAAAATTAACTCCTGGCACGCTGGCGTGATTCTGTGGCTGCATCTCCACACAAGAGACACAAATGCACCAACAGCAGCTCTTGTTAAAAGTTTGCATGCATGGCTCCTTTAATGGAATCAAGGCTGATTTAGGATTTACATTTTCGTACTGGAAATGTTTCCAATTATTGACAAATTGTTCCCAAATCTGCAAGTTCTGTGACATTGAATCTCCCCCACCCCTCACCTATAGACCTAATCTGCAACACTCATTTTCACTTTCACTCTCCCTTTCTATTTTATTTTAAACTTTTTAAAGGAGACTTCTGAAAACTGCAAACTAAAGCTGCAAGACAGCAAAAAAAAAAAAAAAAAAAAGTTAAGGAGGCTGGGGAAGTAGTTTCTCATATCAGCACAGAATTCCAGAGTATTCAGCGTGAATTAAGTGTGGCCTTCAGAAAAACCCTCGAACTGGGGAAGTCGCTGCTATAAATTAATGACTGTTTGCCATGCACGTTGCAGTGGCTGTTTGTTCCACGTTTTATTGTGATGTTTTATTCTTATTCAGTGCAACAGTAATTGGGTCTTAAACATGATAAAGTATCTGAAAGTTGCAACGGCAACTAAGCTGCCTACAGCAGGTTTTTAACTCTAGTTAAAGAAGGTTAATCAAAGCTAATGAATCTGTTTTATCCCATGCCACGAGTTTATCAAAAAAATGTGCCAGGAGGTGACAGGACAAAAATCCGGATTGTTCATCTGTGAGCACAACTATATTTTGTGCATATACATTTTGCAAATGTCTTGGATGGTGGCTGGTGCCTATTTGGCCTGGACCTGCAAACACGGTAGTTTTCTGCCTCTCACTGTTCAGTCATAAAAATACACACACACACACACACTCACACACATGCACCTTATGAAAATACCGAGGAGGGATGCTGTCCCACATACAGCCGTCAGTGTGAGAATATCAAGAGACTGTTGCATTCAGAAGTTGAGAATAGCTCTGCTCTTTATGAAAGAATATGAGGAGCCCCTAATAAGGCCCATTCATTAGAACGAGAGTTTGTTACTAAAACACACCACGCAGGACCACAGGCATCCATGCCAGACAGCGCGGCAATTAAAGTCACCTTCCTCCCTCACCCAGCCTGCCCCCGACACTCACCCACGGTTTCTGTTATGTTTTCTTATTAGAAATGGCATCGAAGAATGCAAGGCCATAATTTGTCAGGAAGCAGAGGACCAAGAAGTCTCTGGCCATGACACCTTTCTGTTCACTTTAAATAAGAATCTGGGGGGAAAAATTAGGTTCTGGGTATGTGTCCTGTTTCAAAGCCCAGAGCCAAGCTGCTGCTTTGGGAATGGACTAGGCTGTGTTGCAAACATTGCTTGTTGCATTTGAAAAAACTCACAGTGAGAGTTCATCCTCCAAATATCTAAATTTGCAGTGCTGGAGAGTTTTTCATCACACCTTTGCCCCCTTTAGTGGAATGAGATTCATATCAGCTCAGGACTGGGCTGGCAGAGAGCCCCCTGCCCCTGCCCGGGAGATAGAGCGAAGGGGAGGGAGGACCGGCTTGGATTCTCTCCTGCTCTCTTTTTAAACCTAAATAATATTTGCACATTCGGGAAAGAGTGTGAGAAAGCATTGGGGGACAAGCAGGCAGAACCCAGATCCGAGGGGGAGGCAGCAAGCAGCCCCAGGACCGAGTCTCCTTTGGTACAGAAAGCCCACACCCCAGATCTCGAAAGCATATTTTCAGTTCCACAAGCCACAAGCCCCTGGATGAAAACTAGTTGCGAAATTCAGGGCCTGTTAGGCCTCAGCTAATTAGAAAAAATGGGCTTTTTTTCTTTTCCTTTCTTTCTTTAGCACCTTTTCTTTCAAGCATTTAGTCTCAGGAGGGGGACCCAGGCTCTCGGCTGGGCTGTTTTGAAAACACGCCTTTGAATGCCTCTCCCTAATTCATGCCTTTTGTTTTCCAGCTTTTGTGTTTGCCAGGTGGACCATATAACGTTATGCATCTGGTGTATAGCTTGTTGGGGGCTTTTTTCTCCCAGGGATCCTATGCATTCCCTATAGGACCCTCCTGAGCTTCAATTTGAGTGATCGTGTAACATAAAGGGGGTAAAGGAGACTGAGGAGGCTGAGGGGGGGGCGAACAGGAGAGGGGGCTGGGGGAGACAGAGAGAGAAATGAGTGAAACATAAAAAAAAAGTTGAAAAGAATTCTTTTGCTCTCTTCTTTTCTTCTCGGTGTTACGACTGGACCCTGAGTCAGCCGGCGACCAGGCCTCGGTGGGAAAATGACGGGGCCACAGAATGGATAACTCATTGGCATTCTGGCAACATATTCGTAAATAAAACAAAAGTGGAGAGGCGGGCTGGGGGAGGGCATGTGTTTCTGGGGAAGCAAGAGCCCGGCTGAGCTGGAGGACATATCCAGGGCCCACTCCCTGACTCCCCTCTACCAGGGGAAAGCGAAAATGGTCAAAGGAAAGGAATTTGGCCTGTTTTGCCCAGGCTTGTTTAGCAGAGCTCAGGCAGCTGGAGATGTTTATTACTGCAGCTCTGAGGATGCTTGTGCACACACTGGCCAGGCCAGAGAGAGCTGCGAGGACGCGCAGAACCACAGGCAAGTTCGGTGCTGCCCGCAGGATTTTCTGTTCCACTCACAACATACCTGGGCACAGCTGTCCCCCCACCCCCACCCCTGCCTCCTCCAGGAGAGGTGGCACTGAGATTTAGTTTGCCTTGTTTTCCTTCCCAAGCCTGACCTCCCCCACACACCTTTGATAAAACTGCTTGGACACTTTTTCTGGGAATTACGGTATTGGGAGCAAGTTTGCTGCTTTTAAAGGCTCCCCAAGTCCCAGCTGACTTCTCTATAGGTCCACAAGGACAAGGACGGGATTCATCTAGAGAAGCTCTCAGCTCAACTTCCCGTCTGCAAAATGGACATAAAATGTGTGGCACCAATTTCAGTGTTCACATGCCTTGAGTTCTTCTCCTGATGGGTACATTGAGTTCATATCATGCCTCTGGGTTTCTTATTTCAAAGATGATATGTCACAGAGGATAGAAACTCATTGTAAAGAAATCCATAGTGCCTTGATTTGGGTGAAGTAAAAGTTAGAATAAATAGGGAGAGGCTAAGTTTGGAGCTGGTGTTTTAAGCTAATGCCAACAACTTTTTCTTTCCTTTCCTGCTGAACAATTTCAAAAGCAATACTAGGCACAAAAGCAAAACAAACTCAATTCAGCGCAACACTTATAAGTTATTTTTGTTTCCCTGAATTCAGTGAGGGGGTACCCACTCACTGGGTAGGGTATTTGTTTTAAATATGGAAATGTGGAAAAAAAAAAAAACAAACAGAAACAACCCAACAGGACAGAGTCTCTGGGAAGGTCCACAGCTCACAATGCAGAGTTCATTAGCGATGTGATGTGACTGGTGGATCCAGTGTTCAAAAATAGCCCATGATTCCACTGTGAGAAATGTTACTGCAAAATACCATTTTTTCCTCCTGTGTTTGTTTTTGGGGTTACTGCCTGACTAATCTCCGGTTAAGAGTTCCTTGAGGTAGAAATCGGTATCCCTGCCTTTCCCTCTTCAATCCAGTCATCTGAGCAGTGAGAAAGACCCAGGAGTTGCCACAATTCAATGAGCAAATAAATGTTTGGAAGAAAATGGTAAAATCTTTTTTTAAAGATTTTTGACTTAAGCCACTTGGCTGTTCCCATCAGACACGTAATTGCACAATAGCTTCATTTTCAAGAATCTGTTTCTTCCTCAGCCTTCATCAGAGCAGCAGGAAATGCCCTGCTTGTGGACATGGAGGTCATTCCCTGGAAAAGCTCTCACCTTTGGGAAAGATTTTACTGACCAGAAAACGACTGGTTATGGACTCTGAGTTGCTTGCAAGATTGTTGTCGGGCTTGTTTTATTTTTGTTTTCTGTTGAGATTGTTCTCAGAACCTGAGAAGTAAGAGCATCCTCGGCTGAAACAAAAACCACGAAAGAGGAACTTTAACGTTCTCACATGGATTCCTCAACTTGTACGTGTAAAACTGTCCCGGCAGGCATGTCACAGAGTGTGAGCACAGAGGGTCTGTGTTTTACTGAAAACACTCTCCAAAAACACCCAAAGGATACACAGAGAGTGAGCGGCCCTTGTTTAGATTACAATGTCTGTGTTTATTATATTTTCAAGTACGCTTCACAAGCTGATACTATTTCCTGAAAGGTTTCTGAGTCAGGTTGAGATTCCCAGCTTACCCACTGTTCTCCTAGTCCGGCAAGTCCAGATTCACAGAAAAATGTTCTTGAAATTTCTGTGAAAACTGCCTTTATTTCTAAATAGCTGAGCTTTAAAATGAGAGGTGAATGGGGTGTCAGGTAGCAGCAGCAGCAGAGTAAAAAAGACAAATAGCAGTCACCCACTTCCAAAAATCACCTTCTGCCCATTGACCAACACCCTTTAAATGCTCCCCATTAACAACTCTCAGAGAAACAGGAACTGCCAATAACAAACCTGGTTTCCAATGTCCCCAAGGTAATAATAATCCACTAATTTCACTTTATCCCAGCAGAGTCTGTAGCTGCTTCTATTTGGTTTAAGAAGCAGGGAAGCCTTATCTCTCTCTGAAAGAAAAAATGGGGGGAGGTTGGTGGTCAGTGAAGTTAAGAAGTGTGGAGGGAAAACATGGACATTTAACGGGGAGGTTTCTTTTTGCAATAAAGCTGTTAGGTTTGGCATGAAGGCTGCAAACTTGGTCGCTTTGACATCACTTGAGCTTTTCAGTGAGGAAGGCAAGCTTGGAGGATTAGGTTGTCAACTTCAGCCTGTCATCTTTGGGGGAGAAAAAGTTTCTTTTCTTTTTTTTTTCTGGTTGCATCTTCCTCCCCCAGATCTGGCGACTTCAGCAGAGGCAGTTAATAGAAGACCAGCTCAGCCCCACAAGCTCACAAATGGCCTGCTTTTCAAGACAAGTGAGCCAACTAAGCTGTAAGACTAATCACCCCGAGCGAGTATGAATTTATCTAAAGAGGATTTCATGTGGAACCCTGAGCAGACTGCCAAACGGATGACCGCATGCTTTAAGAAAGTTAGTGGGCCTTCACCCAGTCAGCCGTCAGGCCGCATAAAAGGTCTGCAGTACACTGACCTAAGCAGGCAACATGCAACCATCGAGAGATATCAGAAGGCCAGAGATTTTTGCTTTGCTGGAGCTGACGGGAAATATTGACAGGTATCAAGTAACCCTTGCCGGTGAAAAGGAAGACGGCATTCCTTTCAGCACTATCTCTATTTACCAAACTGTCTTTCTTGTGCTTTGCAAAAAAATTGGGGCAGGGGCAATGCCAGACCCAACACTTCACTTGGGACATTTCTAGATCGCCTGGGGTCACCGTGGAATGAAAACAGAAATCAGACAAAGCAGCAACCAGACTCTTGGTAGAATAATAAACTTTATAGGGGTTGGCATTTGTGAGCTCTCTCCACGTCCAGTGGACAGGTAGACCCTTCCTGGAACCCCAAAACTCTTCCTAAACTCTGTTTACTAGAGAACCCGCCATGGATAGGTGATGTTCCTGTTTTACTGTCTCTAAATACCTGCTGCTCAGGTTTAAAAGCCAGTACCCTGAGCCGGACCTCTGAATGGGTGTTCAATTTTTGTGATAAATAATGTCCGTTGTCTCTTAAATCTTCATTTGTAGTGTTCTAACCACATGGGGAAAAAATTCTAATGTCCTGTGTTGGCAAAACTTGATTGGAAACTCCAAGCTGTTTCCATAGAATAAAGGTTGGGTTGGAGGGTTTAATTTGAAAGGAAAGAAAAGAAAAAAAAAAAAAAACCCTATTTCATCAGAACATTCGAAACATTCTCCATCAGTAATGTTGTGCCTGAGGTGATATCCTTGAAGGTGTTGGAGGTGGCAGTGTTAATGAAATACCCGTTGGCATTAAACAGCCTTTCTAGAATCCTGATGGTGTTACTAGAAAGGAAAGCAGAATTTGTAACAGCACAATAAACAAGGGAAACTGTAGAAAAGAACCTGCTTCTTCTGTGAGGAAGATCGCTTCCAGTTAAACAAAGAAATTTAGGGTCGTCTGCTTTTCATGAAAATCGCATACATATGGCCTTTGAAATTTGTCACTGAAGATGGTTTTGCTCTAAGGTAGAATTCACCACTTTATCGCTTTTCAGCTGCAAATCTCTGGCTTTTTTTTTTCTTCTTCTCTCTTTTGGCCTGCAGCCCAATATGAATGTATGATCACTAACACAATAGTTAAACATCTGAGTCTTTTTGAAGTGCCTTCAATGTTACAATGATGTGATGGTTGATTGCCTAGCAGTCAGTTTAGAAAAGAACTTCGTTCTGCCCCCTAGTGGTGGAGATTAAAGTTTAATGACTACTTCATAATACACAAAGCCTTCCCACTCCCTCCCTCCTTCCCAAATTTTAAGGCTATAGTGCAGTGCAGGAAGGACTAATGAATGTCTTCATAAACAGTAAAACATTTTTAAACAGAAAAATGTCAATATTGAATAGACTTTTACAAACCATAGAACTATACCATATACATTTCACTAGGCACGTATACTGTTGCTATAAGCAGGCACTGGTCCCAATACAGCTCCTGCAAAACTTCTGGAACTCCTTAATGGAAGCTTTTTGCACCAGAGTGTGTGGTGTGACCGCAGACTCGTGGACATTTAAAGGAAGTGCTGCTTATTGTCAGATATTATGGAACTGTACATTTCTTCTCCAATGAATATTTTCGTCCAAGAGGCAGTAACAACAATTCTCACTAATTATAGCACTGGTTTCTTCACAGGTCACATTTCCTTTATGTTCAAGTTCATACAGAGAGCCGCCTACTCCCAAGGTAAACAGAGGGTCTGTGGTGGCCACAGGAGTTTCAATAAGGGAGATGTTGGAACTCTATGGCTTTTTGTTATTTTTTAAATGGCAGCAATGTAGAAAGGTTTTTTTTTTTTTTTATGTTTGTGTATTTGTTTTCATCTTGAATGTAGAGTTCCCATGGAGCAGGCAAGCAAGCACATGAAGGAGCGTGAAATCAAGCACCCAGGATATTCTCCATCCAATGAGTGCAATGAGTGTGAGCTTGGAGATTGTCGAAGAAAAGGAGGAAGAAGGGGACAGGGAGAGAAGAGGAGGGGGAGTGGGAGGGGGAGAAGAATGGGGAGTAAGGAGGAGGGAGAAGGAAAGGAGAGGGAAGAGAGGGAGAAAGAAAGGAGCGGGAGCAGAGGAAGGTGGAGGGGGGGGAGGGGAAGGATGAGGAAGAAGGGAAGGAAGGGGAGGTGGAGGAGGAGAGACGTAGAAGGAGGGGTCCATGGAGAGTGGCCTATACCCTGGATGGTGTGTAACCTGTCAGTGTGTAACCTGGGCCACTATTGTGCTGCTGATGCTGGAATGCAGGGAAGGTGCTAGTTGATTGAATAAGGAGCCATGTAAATTCCAGCTGTCAACATGTGATCTCTCCTTCAGACAAAGAGAGAGATTTCCTCCTTACCCATATTTGATTTCTAGTCACAGCCCTTTCTGCCACCCGGCCATGTCTGGTAGCCTTTGGACTCCCTTCCTTTTCGGGCTGGTTCTGCAGGGTTAGTACCTGGCTGTAAAGGTGGGAGCACTGGAACTCAAAGGACAGGAAGTCCGTTCTTCCGGCCGCATGCAAGGTCTACAGTGATAGCAAATAATCAACAGCACTTTAAAAGGGGCATGCTTTCCATGGGTTTATTTATTTAGTGAAAAAGGCAAACACTTTACTCAAAAAGATCAGTCCCAAACAAAAATTAATATACTAGGTGGCTTCTATTATTGCAAAGCATGTCAACTGGGGTGTAACCATATCCATTTAATTCCTTCCTTTCAAAATTGCTCTAGGAAACCACATGACCACACAGGGCTGGAGGGACGCTCACTTCTTATCTGGTTGTCTTGCTGTCTAGCTCCCCACCCTCTATATGTGGTTTAAAAGAGGCTGTTGACATTTCTGAGATTTTGAGTGGGGTTCTGGGAAGCTCTTTACAAACTGGAAGGGCCATAGGAAGAGGAGGAGAAGAGGGAAGCATTCCAGGGTAAGCCCAACTCCAAAGCAGCTTGAGTCTCATGGGAGATTAATTAGAGAAAGAAAATTTTGTCCCTGTTCACACAGGCAAAAATTATTCCTATTTAAGATATCTCAGATGCCATTTTTTTTTTTTTAATAATGGAAGCCTAGAACATTTCGTAGGATGCATCAGGAATACAGCCTTTCTTTCTCCTCACTGTAGAACTTCATCCCTGCACATGACTCAAAATGTCTTTGTTCTCCTGGTGTGGCGGGTGGGCTGGTGCCCATCCCCTGGACGAGGTCAACGAGTGGGAGTGTGACCACCTCTCTGATTTAATTCCGCGTGCTTGGTATGTGTATTTCACTAAGTCACTCAACATGCCT